>CM062820.1:1208467688-1209067688 GCA_031772625.1 Pinus tabuliformis | reverse complement strand
GAGTTAATTTTATGTACCTTTTCAGACTCTCTAAAAATGAAAAGGACCGAGTTATCTTTGTCGTTAGACTCGTTAAAATCATTAAATAGCGACAAACTTGTCTTTAGACGAGAACGAGTTTCACTATCGCTAGGCTCGTTGAAACATAGCGATGGGCTTGCCCGAAGGGCAGGTTATAGAACAAGCATATGTTATCCTCCTCAAGCTTGACAAAAATAAAGAGGTACTGGTCAGCAATGACTAGGGAAAAATTGGGAGAAACTAAAGAAAACTTTGATGGTAGCAAGTCGCTCTTGAACATGACACTTTTCCTCCGTACCACAATCAGGTTGGGTTGTTTCATTCACCGGTCACATCACCATGGTCTCGCCATACCATCCATAATTGGGGTAATGCTACCGATCCATCGCATCAGTGTCGCCATATGTTCAAGAGAAGTCGTTCAGAAAGAGTCAACCGGGTCCCATCCACTGCCATACATTATCCTTCATCCATTCATGACCGCCACCCTGAATCATATGTCACAGATCGTTTTCACCTCCATCAAAATCATTAGCTCCATTCCGTGTCACTGATGTGGGATTCATTAAGGCCCTCCTTTGACGGATTGCTTCTTGTCGACATCAACTCATTATCCAAGAAGTAGATCTAGGAACAACCCCTTCAGTACTTTGAAGCCTGCATGCCTCAATGGCAAGTTTCTCACTTCCGATGACAGGTATACATCAAGGACCTTCGCCCAGAAGATTTTGCGTGGTGTTCGATGCCAAGTCCTTTATTCACACCACGTGAATTGTACTGCAGTACCTTGAGGGTCATTATCATTATCGGTGATTCCTCTCGCGCTTGTTAACGGTTTACCTCATTGACCGGTAATCAAGCGATGTCTTTCCATGTTCGACTTCAGCGCAATTCTCACATGGATCGACTTGTACTTAGAGTGAATATCGAACGAGTTTGAAGACCCCAGATCTAGTTTCATCCATCCGGGCTGCGATATATATTCAGGAAATATAAAGACATTTGACATGTACATCATTGCAGCAGACGATCATCCTACTCAAAGGATGATAATTTCATCAAAATTATCAGTCTACCATCAGACGATTGTCTGTTCTATGTACGGAAAATGAATTTATAAAGCTGAGCATGGGAATGCCCGCCTCAGCTAGATCATGAAAGCAGTATGAAAAATAATGTATTGTATTGTATCTTATTACAGGTCTCCTCCCAGCGATTGGATGAACTTCGGACCCTCCTGGATAAATCATTTCACCCGATAAACGGCCTCATACTTTAGGGGGCAACTGTTATAGACATTTTTGTGCCTTACAGCATTGAGAATGAAATGTCCATAATCTAAGGGATCCAAAGTCCCTAAACATGTTGTTCCTACCCCTAGAGGAACAAGGCTAACTAACCACAGCAATTCACAGAAGTTCTCCACCTGAAACTGCTCAAAAACAAGTCAATTCAGGGTCATGTCAACTGCTCCACTGACCATCTGCGCTGAATGTCAGTGGCTCCACTGTCTACCTGCGTTGAATGTCAACTCCAACACTAGCTACCTGCGTTGAGCGAGTTTGGACATGTGGCAGACTCATTCCTCAAGGTGTCAGAGCCCAGGAAGCTTCCAAAATGGCACTTGCCTCAGGGAATTCGACAAGTGATGAGTAAGAGGTTCCAAATCTCCAAGTGGAAGCAAGAACCTCCAAGTGGACTGAAGAACTAACAGAGGGAGAGGACACTAGTCAGATCTCAAGCTGACTCATCCTCTCTCCAAACATCTATATATGGATCTCTCCTCCATGAGATTCAGAGGCTGGAATTTTGTTATTGCAAAGAATTGTTGTTGGTTTGAGACTGGAATCATTGGGTGCTTAATGCTTTGAAGTGAGGTGAAGATAGGAATTCCATTCTGCTGGGAAGGAGATGCTGGATTGGAGCCCTCTGGGTTGTATCTCTTCCTGAACCTTGTTATTTATCAATAAAGCTATCTTGGTTTTCTCCTATATACTGATGTATCTTTGATGTATGATTGCATTAGTGTATTTGATTTATTTCTAATCCTGAATCATTTATGAATATGAATATCTGCCTTTGTGTTGTGTTCTTCTCTTGTCTCAAGTAGCTGTTCTCTTGTCGTAAGTAGCTGTTCTCTTGTGATCTTGCAGGAAGGCAAGTAGCTGTTCTCTTGTGGTTTTGCGAGGAGGCAAGTAGCTGTGAACACCCAAAGAGAAGAGGATCTAGATTGAGGGACAAACGGAAGACACCGGTAAGTCCATTGATCTCTCTTCTTTCCCATTTCATAAAGGAAGAAACCAGAATAGCTGTCTCTGTTTGTTGCTAAGGCACTGTCACACCTTAGGTGGATAGGATCGTCCTGCATAGGCATTTTTCCCCACAACACCTTAGGAACCCCAACTTCCAAAAAACATTCCTGTCTGCAAATTGCAGAGTGAAAACTTATTGAGTTAAATTATTTTCTCTCACATGCTGAGTCATGATACGAAATTTATCCACTAGAAGAAATAAATTATTTTGGCAGTCGCCTACAATACCTGTATGTATACATGAAATCACGATCTTATGCAATCTCAAAAAAAAGTACTGAATTTGTTATGTATAACTACACAAAACAAAAAATTTGACAAAAGACTTTTCCATGCAACCATTTCTAATTCTTGTGAGCCCCTCGACAGGATACAAAACCTATATATATAATCCTCATGTATAGCCTATCTAAATCTCATCTAAGTTTCTACTTTTCGTATATGTAATTATTTCCACAAACCACCAAGCAACAAAATTTTCAGTTTGTAAGCAAACAAAATGTATTTCATATAAACTAATAAACAAGATAAACATTATTTTAAATCAACAACCAGAAAATCTAACCGTAGGCCAACTGGATCTTCTTGGGATGAACACCTTTCCACCCAACCATAAACCTTCACCACTGGTTCCCCCCAAGTTGAGATATGATTACCCCTCAATCAACAACCTCTTATGATTCTAGACAAGGTATTTTTATGCCTTGCTTTGTTAGTAGACTTTTCCTTAGCGGCATCCCTCTTTCTAGAGTCTGTCAACCCAATAGACTAGGATTTTTCCTATATTTTGAAAAATGTATCTCCTATTTTTCCTTAAAGCTCGCCTTTTTCTCCCACGATGATTTATTCACCCTTACTCATTGTTCATTCTACACTGAGTGATTTAATAGATTTTTCTCTCAAATAATGTTAAATATCATTAAGAAAACCCTAGGATTTTTAGGAATGATTTTAGGGAAGTTTATCTTGACCTTATCCATCCACATTGGTTTCCGTATCTATGCAATGTTCTCTTTAAATCAAATGTTTGTTTCCCAAGTAATCTCTAGTTTTTTTTTTTCCTTTTTTTTCATTCATAAAATTTATTTATTACATCATCATTCTTTATTTAAAATTGAGCTCACTATGGCTTTCTATCCACCACAACTAAAAATAGTTCAATATAAAATAAAATATATTTACATAGAAACAGAGGGGTATCACATTTTCCCCCTCTTGAAAATAACATCATCCTCGGTGTTTATTACTCAGCTACCTCATTCTTCAACAATGTTGGGTAGGCTTCTTTCATAATATCCTCCCGCTCCCAAGTATCCTCCTCAGGTGTAAAGTGCCTCCACTGCACCTTAACCCGAGTGATGACTCAATTCTGGAGCATGGTCTCTTTCTGATCTAGGATGTGGAGTGGCTCTAGTAGAAAATCTCCTTCGAGTTCCACTTGTATCAAGTTCCAATCAATTAAATGACAATTATCATGGATATACTTTTTTAACAAGGACACATGAAAAATGTTGGCATTATGGCTAAAGTGTTGTCCTTGATGGCAACCCATTCAGGTGATAGATCACAGTACTTCAAGTCAGCAGCAGAGATTGATGATCAGCTATCAAATATTGAAGAAAATAAGGGGTACGCAGGTACACCTTGCATAAGGTGCGTACACGCAGGTCAGTGTTACATAAAGTGCATACATACCCGCAGTTATCCCGTTTAGGAGGTGCGTACCCCCAGTGCACACATTTCAAGGCAAAGAAATTCACATGTGGGGTTTTCTTATGTTTTACTCTTGGTATTTAGCCGACGGTATTGTGTTATTATGGTGTCGACTCGTGGTATTGATCCATGATTTAAGGAAGAGCCTTCCTATATAAAGCAAAGGAGATCATTTGGCTTGAGCAAGTTTTGGGTTGAATATCTTATGAGGGCTAGATCTAGTCTAGATCTAAACAAGGTGAATCCACTGATGGACCGAGATCTCTTCGGCGCATGTTCAGATCTGTAGATCTGACTGTCTGGGTTACTTCTGAAGTCTTGAAATCATCTATGCCCGGAGGTACGCAGGTGCAGTAAGAGAAAAGTGCGTACGTACGCAGGAACGAAGCGTTTCAGGTGCGCCGGTACGCAGGCACAGAAGGGTTCAGGTGCGCCGGTACGCAGGCAGTTCAAAGGACTCAGAGCGAGGTACGCAGGCTAGCAGTTGAGCAGGGTGCGTACTGTACGCAGGCTAGCAGTTGTGCAGGGTGAGTACTGTAAGCAGGCCAACAGTTGAGCAGGGTGAGTACTGTAAGCAGGCCAGCAGTTGAGCAGGGTGCTTACGTAAGCAGGCGAGCAGTTGAGCAGGGTGCTTACTTCTCTTAAAATCTTTGTTTATCATTGCTGTGTTCTGGGTTTGGTCCTATTATTGTTGATCTAGTTACTACAGTTGACTGGGTGATTCTCTTATACTTGATGATCATTTGATGCTTATGGATCCAGTTTGAAAATTTATGAAAAGTGGTCCTTGTAAGAAAAGAAGTAGGGGGTTGTAGCTCCCTTCCAGGAGAGACTGGAAAACGAAAGAGAGTTGTAGCTCTCTGCAGGTTGCAGCTTGCGTACTGGTAAAGGACTGCACCAGTACAAAACCATTGTAAAAGGAGTTTCTAATTTGAAAGAAGATAGAGACATATTGCAGCAGGTGGTTTTCACCCACATTGGGTTTCCACCTTACATCTTGTGTTCTTTGGTGTGACTATCTGTTTTCTTTTGTTCATGCTCATTATTTTATGGTACTGACATGCAAAAATAATTCAAAGAACAAATAAAGAAGATTTATTAAAAGAATTGTATAATACTGATTCACCCCCCCTCTCAGTATTATTTCCAACAATTGGTATCAGAGCAGGTCCTTCAGAGAAGCTTGATCGCTTGAAGGTAGATCGTTCATCATGAGCAACTACGAGAGAGAAGCATCAATCAGGCCACCGGTTTTTGATGGGACAAACTTCAATTATTGGAAGGTAAGAGTTACTGCCTATCTTCAATCTCTTGGTACAGAAGTTTGGGGCATCGTAGAGACAGGCTACGCTTTTCCTTCAGCTACTCCTACAGATGCAGCCGAGAAAAAGAAGTATGAAACAAATGCGAAAGCAGTCAGTACTCTATTAGGATGTATATCTCAATCAGAATTCATGAAGGTAATGCACTATAAATCCGCAAAAGAGATATGGGACAAAATTGTCACGAGCTATGAAGGAGATGAACAAGTAAAGCGTGCTAAACTTCAAACTCTCAGAATTCAGTATGAGACTCTCAAAATGTATAATGATGAAAGTGTGGCTAACTGTTTTCTTCAGGTAGATGAGGTTGTTAACTGTATGAAAAATTTGGGTGAAGAAATAAAAGAGGCTGTTGTGGTTGAAAAGGTTCTAAGATCATTGTCCCCCAAGTTTGAATCTAAAGTATCTGCAATAGAAGAAAAGGAAAATCTACGAATTCTTACTATGTCTCAGCTACATGGAATTCTAACTGCTTATGAAATGAGAAAGGGAGGTCCATTAGACAGAAGAGAAGCTGCTTTCAAGGCATCAGGCAAAGGAGATTATTATGAAGCGAGCCACGTCCCAGAAAAAGAGGAAGAAGAATCAAATTTTGTCAGAAATCTTCAAAGGGGTTCTGGAAGGTTCAGAGGTAAGTTACCTTTTAAATGCTTTGCTTGTGGAAGAGTAGGTCATTATGCTGCAAAATGTCCTTATAAGGATAAAGGAAAGGAACCTGCTAGATGGAACAAGAAACAGAATGCAAATAAGAAAAGCTACTACACTCATGAAGATAGTGATGGTCTATCAAACAGTGATGAAGATGAACAAGGTAATGAATATAAGTTGTTAATGGCATTTGAAGATGATGATTATATGGATGCTATAGATGTGGATAACCTTTATGATGAAATTACTAGACTCAAGAGATGTATAGAAGAAAAGAACATGATCATTGATACTCTACAATTTCAAATTGATGAAAAGGAAAAACATCTTGAAAAATTAGAAGGTGAAATTGTTGGTCTTAGAAAAGAGATTGAGAAAACAAAAGCTATTAATCTCAAGTTTGTCAAAGGATCTGAAACTTTGGATGAGATTATCAATGTGCAGCGGTCTCCTCTAAACAAGACAGGTCTGGGCTATAATGGAGAAAATTCTCAAGCATCCACCTCAAAAAGTTATCTTGATGCAGCAAGAAGAAATGAGCAAAAGCACAATGAAGATCATCAGGTAAAGCAGGGACAAATTACAAACAGAAACTATCAGGGGCAATCCATCTTAAGGGTGAACAAAAGCTACAACCAGCCACAGGTAAAATCTTCTCAATTTGGTTCAAGAATAGATGACAATAGAAATTACAATCAATTGGCTGGTAGATTCGATAACCGCAGAAGTTTCTTCAATGGACAATGCTTTTCTTGCCATAACTTTGGTCACAAAGCAGCTCAATGTGTTGCATATAAAACGATCATGACTAGGGAAGCTCAAAAACAAAGAAGTATGACGGGGATTACAAAAAGGACCTATAACAACTTTTCGGTTCTTGAAAATGAAGTTGAATGTTCTATTTGCAATAACTTTGGTCATGAAGACTCTGAATGCAGGAGCAGGTTTCAGCAGAAAAAGGAACAAGCCTCAAGCACCAAAACATGGAGAATAAAGGAACCTCAAACAGAAAGATGTGGGATAGCATTTTATGCAGAGGGACAGGAAAATCTATGGTACATTGACAGTGGATGTTCGAAGCATATGACAGGTGATAAAGAAAAACTTGAGTCTTATTCTACTCTAGAAAAGGGAAAGAAAGTCTCTTTTGGAAATGATACTCCTGCAACTATAAAAGGAAAAGGCATTGCTCAGTTAAAAGAAAAGGTCAAGGCTGGAAATGTTTTGTATGTTGATGGATTGAAGCATAATCTTCTAAGTGTCAGCCAGATGTGTGATCAAAGAACCGAGGTTATATTCAGATCAAATGGATGTCTTGTTCGTGATCTTGATACAGGTAAAACAGTGATCAAAGGCAAAAGAACTCCAAATAATCTGTACATATTTGAAGAAGGACAACAACAATGCTATCTGAGCAAGGATGATGAGCACTGGTTATGGCATCGGAGGTTGGGACATCTAAGCTTTTCACAAATAAGGAAAGCATGCAAATATCAGGCAGTTCGCGATCTTCCAGATATCAAAATTCCTGACAACACCATATGCAAATCATGTCAGTTTGGAAAACAAACCAGAACTAACTTTCCAGAGAAAGAAGGATCAGCTAGCATGCCTCTTGAGCTAGTACATACAGATACATGTGGTCCTTTCAGGAAAAGAACACCTCGAGGAGAAGAATACTTGATATTATTCATTGACGATTTCTCCAGGTTTGTCTGGTTAGGACTTATGAAGCACAAAGATGAAGCATTCGAAAAATTCAAATCCTTCAAAGCCTTGGTTGAAAATGAATCAGGTCACAAAATTAAGTGCCTCAGATCCGACAGAGGTGGGGAATTTACTTCAAATGAATTTTTCGATTTCTGTGAAGAACATGGGATAAGAAGAGAATTCTCTACAGCAAGAACTCCTCAGCAAAATGGAGTTGTGGAAAGAATGAACAGAACAGTCCAACAAATGGCTCGTGCTATGCTTGATGAGTCAGGAACTCCCGCAACTTTCTGGGGTGAAGCTGCACATGCTGCGGTTGTTATTCTCAACAAAACAAATGTCCGGGTGAACAGCACTCAAACTCCTCATGAGCTCTGGAGTGGTAGGACTCCTTCGGTAAAGCACTTCAAAATCTTTGGGAGCAAATGCTATATCAAGAATACTGATGAGCAGCTTGGCAAACTTGAACCTAGAGCAGATGAAGGCATTCTTCTTGGTTACTCTCCACATAGCAAAGCATACAAATGCTACAATAAAAGACTTGGCAGAATTGTTGACAGCATTGATGTAGTGGTTGATGAGAAGGGATACATTCCTAGGCAAGTACATCATGAAGACATCGAAGAAGATGAAGGCTACCCCCAACGACAGAATGATGAAGAAGAAGAACCTCAAGAAGAACCTCAAGAAGAACCAGAGGAGCAAACAAGAATAGAAGAAAAGACTCCATCCAGATATGTTCAGAAGAATCATCCAGAATCTCAGATTATGGGGCAGAAAGAAGCAGGTGTACAAACAAGAAGAACAGTTGCAGAAGCTTCAAGCTATTTGGCATTACTCTCCTCTACTGAACCACAAAATGTGAAAGAGGCATGCAAAGATGAATGTTGGGTGAAAGCAATGGATGAAGAACTTGAGCAGATCGAAAAGAACAACACTTGGGAGCTGGTTCCTAGACCAAAAGATAAAAATGTTATCGGAACAAAATGGGTCTTCAAAAATAAATTGAATGAAAATGGAGAAGTAATTAGAAACAAAGCCAGACTTGTTTGTAAAGGGTATGCGCAGCAAGAAGGAATAGACTTTGAAGAAACCTTTGCTCCTGTTGCAAGACTTGAGGCCATCCGAATGTTCCTTGCTCTCTCAAGTTTTCAAAACTTCAAAGTATTTCAAATGGACGTGAAATCAGCCTTTTTGAATGGAGACTTGGAAGAAGAAGTGTACATTGAACAGCCAGATGGGTTCATTCTTGGAAATGATCCAAATCTTGTATGCAGATTGAAAAAGGCTCTCTATGGTCTCAAACAAGCTCCAAGGGCTTGGTACTACCATTTGGACAAATATCTTCATCAACAAGGCTTTTCAAAAGGATCAACAGATAGCAATCTTTATATAAAAGTTGAAAATGACAAATTGCTAATACTTGTTGTGTATGTAGATGACATTATTTTTGGGAGCAATGAAGAAGCTATGAGTCAAAACTTTGCCTCGGTCATGCAGAAAGAATTTGAAATGTCCTTGCTAGGAGAACTGACATATTTCCTTGGTTTGCAAATCCAACAAAAAGAAGGAGGAATCTTTTTATCTCAAACCAAGTATCTCAAACAGATTTTGAAGAAATATGGTATGGAAGATGCAAAACCAGTATGTACACCCATGGTCACAGGATGTAGCCTCAGTGCAAATGATGAATCTGCAGCAGTACATCAACCAACCTACAGATCTATGATTGGAAGTTTACTTTATTTGACAGGTACCCGACCGGACATCATGCATGCAGTTGGAATAGTTGGAAGATTTCAGGCAAATCCGAAGGAGACTCATCTTCAGGCAGTGAAGAGAATTTTCAAATATCTTCAAGGGACTCAAAATTATGGCTTATGGTATCCTAGAGATACAGATCTTACACTTCATGCTTATACAGATGCAGATTGGGCCGGAAGCGTGGATGACAGGAAAAGCACAAGTGGTGGTGCGTTCTTTATGGGTTCCAGACTGGTATCTTGGTTCAGCAAGAAACAGAGTTCGATTGCCTTGTCTACAGCTGAAGCGGAATATGTTGCTGCTGCATCTTGTTGCACCCAACTCCTTTGGATGATGCAGACTTTGCAGGATTTTCAAATCACTTGTACACCACCAATCCCCATCTTATGTGATAACACAAGTGCAATCAGCATCTCAAAGAATCCTGTTATGCATTCAAAAACCAAGCACATACCAATCAAGTATCATTTTCTCCGGGAACAAGTGCTTGAACAGAAGGTCAAGTTGGAGTATGTTCCTTCTAAGGAACAAGTTGCTGATATTCTCACCAAACCATTGCCCAGGGACACTTTTGAATACCTCAGGCAAAAGCTGGGGGTTGTTGATGCATCATCTTATTTCTGAACCTCTTCTGATTGATGGTACAGGTTCAGGGGGAGCATATAATGCATTGTTGGCATTATGGAGGATGTGCAGAAGGAGATATTCGAAGTAGCTGCAATATGTCTCTATCTCTTTCATGGTGGATTATGGTTCTTCGTTGCAAATCTAGTTCATATTCAGGGGGAGCATGTTCTTAGGGGGAGCATAACCCTTTGCCCTTGATGTCAAAGGGGGAGAATGAAGCTGAAGCTTTGAGGTTGCCATCAAGTCCAAAGGGGGAGATTGTTGGCATTATGGCTAAAGTGTTGTCCTTGATGGAAACCCATTCAGGTGATAGATCACAGTACTTCAAGTCAGCAGCAGAGATTGATGATCAGCTATCAAATATTGAAGAAAATAAGGGGTACGCAGGTACACCTTGCATAAGGTGCGTACACGCAGGTCAGTGTTACATAAAGTGCGTACATACCCGCAGTTATCCCGTTCAGGAGGTGCGTACCCCCAGTGCACACATTTCAAGGCAAAGAAATTCACATGTGGGGTTTTCTTATGTTTTACTCTTTGTATTTAGCCGACGGTATTGTGTTATTATGGTGTCGGCTCGTGGTATTGATCCATGATTTAAGGAAGAGCCTTCCTATATAAAGCAAAGGAAATCATTTGGCTTGAGCATGTTTTGGGTTGAATATCTTATGAGGGCTAGATCTGGTGTAGATCTAAACAAGGCGAATCCACTAATGGACCGAGATCTCTTCGGCGCATGTTCAGATCTGTAGATCTGACTGTCTGGGTTACTTCTGAAGTCTTGAAATCATCTATGCCCAGAGGTACGCAGGTGCAGTAAGAGAAAAGTGCGTACGTACGCAGGAACGAAGCGTTTCAGGTGCGCCGGTACGCAGGCACAGAAGGGTTCAGGTGCGCTGGTACGCAGGCAGTTCAAAGGACTTAGAGCGAGGTACGCAGGCTAGCAGTTGAGCAGGGTGCGTACTGTACGCAGGCTAGCAGTTGTGTAGGGTGCGTACTGTAAGCAGGCCAGCAGTTGAGCAGGGTGAGTACTGTAAGCAGGCCAGCAGTTGAGCAGGGTGAGTACTGTAAGCAGGCCAGCAGTTGAGCAGGGTGCTTACGTAAGCAGGCGAGCAGTTGAGCAGGGTGCTTACTTCTCTTAAAATCTTTGTTTATCATTGCTGTGTTCTGGGTTTGGTCCTATTATTGTTGATCTAGTTACTACAGTTGACTGGGTGATTCTCTTATACTTGATGATCATTTGATGCTTATGGATCCAGTTTGAAAATTTATGAAAAGTGGTCCTTGTAAGAAAAGAAGTAGGGGGTTGTAGCTCCCTTCCAGGAGAGACTGGAAAACGAGAGAGAGTTGTAGCTCTCTGCAGGTTGCAGCCTGCGTACTGGTAAAGGACTGCACCAGTACAAAACCATTGTAAAAGGAGTTTCTAATTTGAAAGAAGATAGAGACATATTGCAGCAGGTGGTTTTCACCCACATTGGGTTTCCACCTTACATCTTGTGTTCTTTGGTGTGACTATCTGTTTTCTTTTGTTCATGCTCATTATTTTATGGTACTGACATGCAAAAATAATTCAAAGAACAAATAAAGAAGATTTATTAAAAGAATTGTATAATACTGATTCACCCCCCCTCTCAGTATTATTTCCAACAATTGGTATCAGAGCAGGTCCTTCAGAGAAGCTTGATCACTTGAAGGTAGATCGTTCATCATGAGCAACTACGAGAGAGAAGCATCAATCAGGCCACCGGTTTTTGATGGGACAAACTTCAATTATTGGAAGGTAAGAGTTACTGCCTATCTTCAATCTCTTGGTACAGAAGTTTGGGACATCGTAGAGACAGGCTACGCTTTTCCTTCAGCTACTCCTACAGATGCAGCCAAGAAAAAGAAGTATGAAACAAATGCGAAAGCAGTCAGTACTCTATTAGGATGTATATCTCAATCAGAATTCATGAAGGTAATGCACTATAAATCCGCAAAAGAGATATGGGACAAAATTGTCACGAGCTATGAAGGAGATGAACAGGTAAAGCGTGCTAAACTTCAAACTCTCAGAATTCAGTATGAGACTCTCAAAATGTATAATAATGAAAGTGTGGCTAACTATTTTCTTCGGGTAGATGAGGTTGTTAACTGTATGAAAAATTTGGGTGAAGAAATAAAAGAGGCTGTTGTGGTTGAAAAGCTTCTAAGATCATTGTCCCCCAAGTTTGAATCTAAAGTATCTGCAATAGAAGAAAAGGAAAATCTACGAATTCTTACTATGTCTCAGCTACATGGAATTCTAACTGCTTATGAAATGAGAAAGGGAGGTCCATTAGACAGAAGAGAAGCTGCTTTCAAGGCATCAGGCAAAGGAGATTATTATGAAGCGAGCCACGTCCCAGAAGAAGAGGAAGAAGAATCAAATTTTGTCAGAAATCTTCAAAGGGGTTCTGGAAGGTTCAGAGGTAAGTTACCTTTTAAATGCTTTTCTTGTGGAAGAGTAGGTCATTATGCTGCAAAATGTCCTTATAAGGATAAAGGAAAGGAACCTGCTAGATGGAACAAGAAACAGAATGCAAATAAGAAAAGCTACTACACTCATGAAGATAGTGATGGTCTATCAAACAGTGATGAAGATGAACAAGGTAATGAATATAAGTTGTTAATGGCATTTGAAGATGATGATTATATGGATGCTATAGATGTGGATAACCTTTATGATGAAATTACTAGACTCAAGAGATGTATAGAAGAAAAGAACATGATCATTGATACTCTACAATTTCAAATTGATGAAAAGGAAAAACATCTTGAAAAATTAGAAGGTGAAATTGTTGGTCTTAGAAAAGAGATTGAGAAAACAAAAGCTATTAATCTCAAGTTTGTCAAAGGATCTGAAACTTTGGATGAGATTATCAATGTGCAGCGGTCTCCTCTAAACAAGACAGGTCTGGGCTATAATGGAGAAAATTCTCAAGCATCCACCTCAAAAAGTTATCTTGATGCAGCAAGAAGAAATGAGCAAAAGCACAATGAAGATCATCAGGTAAAGCAGGGACAAATTACAAACAAAAACTATCAGGGGCAATCCATCTTAAGGGTGAACAAAAGCTACAACCAGCCACAGGTAAAATCTTCTCAATTTGGTTCAAGAATAGATGACAATAGAAATTACAATCAATTGGCTGGTAGATTCGATAACCGCAGAAGTTTCTTCAATGGACAATGCTTTTCTTGCCATAACTTTGGTCACAAAGCAGCTCAATGTGTTGCATATAAAACGATCATGACTAGGGAAGCTCAAAAACAAAGAAGTATGACGGGGATTACAAAAAGGACCTATAACAACTTTTCAGTTCTTGAAAATGAAGTTGAATGTTCTATTTGCAATAACTTTGGTCATGAAGACTCTGAATGCAGGAGCAGGTTTCAGCAGAAAAAGGAACAAGCCTCAAGCACCAAAACATGGAGAATAAAGGAACCTCAAACAGAAAGATGTGGGATAGCATTTTATGCAGAGGGACAGGAAAATCTATGGTACATTGACAGTGGATGTTCAAAGCATATGACAGGTGATAAAGAAAAACTTGAGTCTTATTCTACTCTAGAAAAGGGAAAGAAAGTCTCTTTTGGAAATGATACTCCTGCAACTATAAAAGGAAAAGGCATTGCTCAGTTAAAAGAAAAGGTCAAGGCTGGAAATGTTTTGTATGTTGATGGATTGAAGCATAATCTTCTAAGTGTCAGCCAGATGTGTGATCAAAGAACCGAGGTTATATTCAGATCAAATGGATGTCTTGTTCGTGATCTTGATACAGGTAAAACAGTGATCAAAGGCAAAAGAACTCCAAATAATCTGTACATATTTGAAGAAGGACAACAACAATGCTATCTGAGCAAGGATGATGAGCACTGGTTATGGCATCGGAGGTTGGGACATCTAAGCTTTTCACAAATAAGGAAAGCATGCAAATATCAGGCAGTTCGCGATCTTCCAGATATCAAAATTCCTGACAACACCATATGCAAATCATGTCAGTTTGGAAAACAAACCAGAACTAACTTTCCAGAGAAAGAAGGATCAGCTAGCATGCCTCTTGAGCTAGTACATACAGATACATGTGGTCCTTTCAGGAAAAGAACACCTCGAGGAGAAGAATACTTGATATTATTCATTGACGATTTCTCCAGGTTTGTCTGGTTAGGACTTATGAAGCACAAGGATGAAGCATTCGAAAAATTCAAATCCTTCAAAGCCTTGGTTGAAAATGAATCAGGTCACAAAATTAAGTGCCTCAGATCCGATAGAGGTGGGGAATTTACTTCAAATGAATTTTTCGATTTCTGTGAAGAACATGGGATAAGAAGAGAATTCTCTACAGCAAGAACTCCTCAGCAAAATGGAGTTGTGGAAAGAATGAACAGAACAGTCCAACAAATGGCTCGTGCTATGCTTGATGAGTCAGGAACTCCCGCAACTTTCTGGGGTGAAGCTGCACATGCTGCGGTTGTTATTCTCAACAAAACAAATGTCCGGGTGAACAGCACTCAAACTCCTCATGAGCTCTGGAGTGGTAGGACTCCTTCGGTAAAGCACTTCAAAATCTTTGGGAGCAAATGCTATATCAAGAATACGGATGAGCAGCTTGGCAAACTTGAACCTAGAGCAGATGAAGGCATTCTTCTTGGTTACTCTCCACATAGCAAAGCATACAAATGCTACAATAAAAGACTTGGCAGAATTGTTGACAGCATTGATGTAGTGGTTGATGAGAAGGGATACATTCCTAGGCAAGTACATCATGAAGACATTGAAGAAGATGAAGGCTACCCCCAACGACAGAATGATGAAGAAGAAGAACCTCAAGAAGAACCTCAAGAAGAACCAGAGGAGCAAACAAGAATAGAAGAAAAGACTCCATCCAGATATGTTCAGAAGAATCATCCAGAATCTCAGATTATGGGGCAGAAAGAAGCAGGTGTACAAACAAGAAGAACAGTTGCAGAAGCTTCAAGATATTTGGCATTACTCTCCTCTACTGAACCACAAAATGTGAAAGAGGCATGCAAAGATGAATGTTGGGTGAAAGCAATGGATGAAGAACTTGAGCAGATCGAAAAGAACAACACTTGGGAGCTGGTTCCTAGACCAAAAGATAAAAATGTTATCGGAACAAAATGGGTCTTCAAAAATAAATTGAATGAAAATGGAGAAGTAATTAGAAACAAAGCCAGACTTGTTTGTAAAGGGTATGCGCAGCAAGAAGGAATAGACTTTGAAGAAACATTTGCTCCTGTTGCAAGACTTGAGGCCATCCGAATGTTCCTTGCTCTCTCAAGTTTTCAAAACTTCAAAGTATTTCAAATGGACGTGAAATCAGCCTTTCTGAATGGAGACTTGGAAGAAGAAGTGTACATTGAACAGCCAGATGGGTTCATTCTTGGAAATGATCCAAATCTTGTATGCAGATTGAAAAAGGCTCTCTATGGTCTCAAACAAGCTCCAAGGGCTTGGTACTACCATTTGGACAAATATCTTCATCAACAAGGCTTTTCAAAAGGATCAACAGATAGCAATCTTTATATAAAAGTTGAAAATGACAAATTGCTAATACTTGTTGTATATGTAGATGACATTATTTTTGGGAGCAATGAAGAAGCTATGAGTCAAAACTTTGCCTCGGTCATGCAGAAAGAATTTGAAATGTCCTTGCTAGGAGAACTGACATATTTCCTTGGTTTGCAAATCCAACAAAAAGAAGGAGGAATCTTTTTATCTCAAACCAAGTATCTCAAACAGATTTTGAAGAAATATGGTATGGAAGATGCAAAACCAGTATGTACACCCATGGTCACAGGATGTAGCCTCAGTGCAAATGATGAATCTGCAGCAGTACATCAACCAACCCACAGATCTATGATTGGAAGTTTACTTTATTTGACAGGTACCCGACCGGACATCATGCATGCAGTTGGAATAGTTGGAAGATTTCAGGCAAATCCGAAGGAGACTCATCTTCAGGCAGTGAAGAGAATTTTCAAATATCTTCAAGGGACTCAAAATTATGGCTTATGGTATCCTAGAGATATAGATCTTACACTTCATGCTTATACAGATGCAGATTGGGCCGGAAGCGTGGATGACAGGAAAAGCACAAGTGGTGGTGCGTTCTTTATGGGTTCGAGACTGGTATCTTGGTTCAGCAAGAAACAGAGTTCGATTGCCTTGTCTACAGCTGAAGTGGAATATGTTGCTGCTGCATCTTGTTGCACCCAACTCCTTTGGATGATGCAGACTTTGCAGGATTTTCAAATCACTTGTACACCACCAATCCCCATCTTATGTGATAACACAAGTGCAATCAGCATCTCAAAGAATCTTGTTATGCATTCAAAAACCAAGCACATACCAATCAAGTATCATTTTCTCCGGGAACAAGTGCTTGAACAGAAGGTCAAGTTGGAGTATGTTCCTTCTAAGGAACAAGTTGCTGATATTCTCACCAAACCATTGCCCAAGGACACTTTTGAATACCTCAGGCAAAAGCTGGGGGTTGTTGATGCATCATCTTATTGCTGAACCTCTTCTGATTGATGGTACAGGTTCAGGGGGAGCATATAATGCATTGTTGGCATTATGGAGGATGTGCAGAAGGAGATATTCGAAGTAGCTGCAATATGTCTCTATCTCTTTCATGGTGGATTATGGTTCTTCGTTGAAAATCTGGTTCATATTCAGGGGGAGCATGTTCTTAGGGGGAGCATAACCCTTTGCCCTTGATGTCAAAGGGGGAGAATGAAGCTGAAGCTTTGAGGTTGCCATCAAGTCCAAAGGGGGAGATTGTTGGCATTATGGCTAAAGTGTTGTCCTTGATGGCAACCCATTCAGGTGATAGATCACAGTACTTCAAGTCAGCAGCAGAGATTGATGATCAGCTATCAAATATTTAAGAAAATAAGGGGTACGCAGGTACACCTTGCATAAGGTGCGTACACGCAGGTCAGTGTTACATAAAGTGCGTACATACCTGCAGTTATCCCATTCAGGAGGTGCGTACCCCCAGTGCACACATTTCAAGGCAAAGAAATTCACATGTGGGGTTTTCTTATGTTTTACTCTTGGTATTTAGCCGACGGTATTGTGTTATTATGGTGTCGGCTCGTGGTATTGATCCATGATTTAAGGAAGAGCCTTCCTATATAAAGCAAAGGAGATCATTTGGCTTGAGCAAGTTTTGGGTTGAATATCTTATGAGGGCTAGATCTGGTCTAGATCTAAACAAGGCGAATCCACTGATGGACCGAGATCTCTTCGGCGCATGTTCAGATCTGTAGATCTGACTGTCTGGGTTACTTCTGAAGTCTTGAAATCACCTATGCCTGGAGGTACGCAGGTGCAGTAAGAGAAAAGTGCGTACGTACGCAGGAACGAAGCATTTCAGGTGCGCCGGTACGCAGGCACAGAAGGGTTCAGGTGCGCCGGTACGCAGGCAGTTCAAAGGACTTAGAGCGAGGTACGTAGGCTAGCAGTTGAGCAGGGTGCGTACTGTACGCAGGCTAGCAGTTGTGTAGGGTGCGTACTGTAAGCAGGCCAGCAGTTGAGCAGGGTGAGTACTGTAAGCAGGCCAGCAGTTGAGCAGGGTGCTTACGTAAGCAGGCGAGCAGTTGAGCAGGGTGCTTACTTCTCTTAAAATCTTTGTTTATCATTGCTGTGTTCTGGGTTTGGTCCTATTATTGTTGATCTAGTTACTACAGTTGACTGGGTGATTCTCTTATACTTGATGATCATTTGATGCTTATGGATCCAGTTTGAAAATTTATGAAAAGTGGTCCTTGTAAGAAAAGAAGTAGGGGGTTGTAGCTCCCTTCCAGGAGAGACTGGAAAACGAGAGAGAGTTGTAGCTCTCTGCAGGTTGCAGCCTGCGTACTGGTAAAGGACTGCACCAGTACAAAACCATTGTAAAAGGAGTTTCTAATTTGAAAGAAGATAGAGACATATTGCAGCAGGTGGTTTTCACCCACATTGGGTTTCCACCTTACATCTTGTGTTCTTTGGTGTGACTATCTGTTTTCTTTTGTTCATGCTCATTATTTTATGGTACTGACATGCAAAAATAATTCAACGAACAAATAAAGAAGATTTATTAAAAGAATTGTATAATACTGATTCACCCCCCCTCTCAGTATTATTTCCAACAAAAAAAATTATGAACTTTAATGTGGTTGGGTAGAGCCGGATGATATGCTACTGGACCAACTCTGTCGAAGATATCAAAATGACCACAGAACTATGATTCCAACTTTTCACAAGTCACATGTCTTAGAGTACTTTTTCTCTGTTTTACTCGTAAGTAAACATGGTCTCCAATGTTAAATTTTTTATGAATTCTCTTCTTCTCTACATAACTTTTTTGCCTATCTTGTGCTATTTTGATATTCTATCTAATCTTCCACACTACCTGTTCCATTTCCTGCAAAGCATCTAGTCCCAATATTAATATATCTTCTGGTTGACCCCAGTTAAGTGGTGTATGACATTTTCTGCCATATAAAACTTCAAAAGGACTCATTTTAATTGAAGCTTGGTACTTATTGTTATATGAAAATTCTACTAAATACAAAAGATCCTCCCACATAACAGGCATATCCATGACATACATTTTTGGCATATCCTCCATGATATGATTAGTCCTTTCTGTCTATCCATCCATTTGAGGATGATATGCAGTGCTAAAGTTTAATTGAGTCCCCATGCCCCCAAACAAATATTTCCAAAACTTGGAGGTAAATTTAGCATCTTTTTCTGACACTATCATTTCCGGTACACCATGTAGTTGAAAATTTTCATTCATGAAAATATTAGCAATCTGAGAGGTTCCAAATGTAGACTGCACCGGTATAAAATGTGTTGCTTTAGTCAAGGTGCCTACAACCGCCATGATAGAATCCTATTGATACTTTATCCTTGGTAATCTTGTAATAAAAACCATTGAAATTACCTTCCAGTTCCATTTAGGAATGGGCAATGGATTTAGTAATCCAGCAAGCTGTTGATGTTCCACCTTTACTTGTTGACATTCTATGCATTTTGCTAAATATTCTGCCACATCCCTCTTCATACCTAGCCAAAATAAGTGTTTCCTTAATTTTGTTTTCATCTTCTGGTATCCAGGATGACTGGCATATGGTTTCTTGTGGTACCCATCCGATATAATTTTTTTTAACAAAACCACATTGGGAATGTACAATCTCTTTCAGTAGGTTAACAATTTTTCAGAATTTTCACCATATCCCAGAATTTCTTTTCGCTGTGATTTCTGCTAAATTCCATGATATTGAAGATCTTGTTGCAGTGAATTCTTAATATGCTCCCCAAAATGTGTACTAGTGTTTCTCACATACCTCCCTATCTAAGCATGGATATTTCTACTTAGATTATCTGCAATCTTGTTCTATTTTCCTTTTATGTGTTTTATATCAAATTCAAACTCACTGAGGAAATCTAGCCACCTTTCTTGTCTAGCATTTAAATCCAATTGGCTAAATAAATGTTTTAAACTAATGTGGTTTGTCACTAAAATAAACTTATTCTCTAATAGATAGTGTCTCCACATTTTTAGAGAATGTATCACTGCTGCGAGCTCTAGATCATATACAACATAATTCTTTTCATGTTTTTTCAGGTTCCTAGACTCATAAGCTATTATTGCATTTTCCTGCATCAACACTCCCCCAAGGCCTTCCAAACAAGCATCAGTACAGATAGTGAATTCCTTATTTGGGTTTGCAATTTTTAATATAGGGAATGTTGTTAGTAGTTGTTTTAACTTGTCAAAAATTTCTTGGCATTTGGTTGTCCACTCAAACTTTATTCCCTTTTTCTATAAGGAAGTAATGGGATAAGCCAATTTTGAAAAACCCTCTATAAACCTTTGATAGTATCCTGTGATCCCCATAAATGAATGAACTGCTGACACATCCTTAGGTGTGGGCCAATTCATAATTTCCTTAAAATTTTGAGGGTCAACAAATAGTCCCTCCTTGGAAATAATGTGCCCTAAAGACTGTATTACGTTTTTGTAAAACTCACAATTGTTGATTTTTCATAAAGCTGATGTTCTCTTAAATTTTGTAACGCCATTTGAGATGTTATTTGTGCTCTTATTCATATTTAGAGTACAATAGGATGTCATCTATGAATACTAACACAAACCTATCAAGATATTTGTGAATTATGTTGTTCATTAGACACATGAAGGTTGTTGGTGCATTAGTGAGAACAAAGGGTAACACTATGAACTCATAGTGACCATATCTAGTTCTAAAAGTTTTCTTCTGAATATATTCATCTTTTATTCGCAGTTGATGATAACTAGTCGTTAAATCAAATTTTGAGAATATAGTTTCTCCCCTTACTTGATCAAATAGGTTATCAATTCGGGGTAGCGGATATTTATTCTTGATAGTTAACTTATTCAATTGTCGATAAAAACATGCACATTATAAATGTGCCATCATTTGTCTTGACAAATAGTATAGGATACCCCGATGGTGAGACATTGGGCCTGATGTAACCCTTGTCTAGCAGTTCCTGTAACTGCATTTTTAGCTCTAATAACTTTGGTATGCTCATTCAATAAGGGGATCTAGACACGGGGGTGGCACTTGGTACTTAATTGATAGAAAAATCTATGCATCTACGAGGAGGTAACCCAGGGATTTCCTCTGGAAAAACATCTTCAAACTCTCTGATAACAAGTAGGGTCCCTAAATTTTCCTTTTCTGTTAGTTGTTCATTTATTTCCACATGCATTAGGTATACCTGAAATCCTTTCCTTGCATTTGTTTTTTATTGTAAGGCTAATATTTTCCATACTAATATTGGTTTTGGTTTTCCTCTAATTAATCTAAGTTGTCTATCTTGACCCACACAACTTGTTGTTTTCTCTAGACAGTTTATGCCAACTCCCTGTTTCTCCAACCAATTCACACCAAGTAACATATTAAAATATCCTAAAGGAAGAATGTTTAAATCCACTTCTATGGGGTAACCATTTAATTCAACGTGAAATTGTCTTATTTGACGGGCTACCTTTCGTTTGGTATCGGTTGTTAACTGTACCAACCATGCATTCTAGAATTTTTCAGATTGCAATTTACATTTCTCTATAGTTTGGGGACTAGTGTAACTCAAACTAGCCCCATGATCAATTAAAACAAAAACAAATTGGTTTAGAATAGTACCTTAAATCTCAATCATAGTAGATTGATGCTCAATTTGTTTGTCTTCCAGTGTTGCACTAATTCTAGGAATATCTTTGGTAACATCATTTACAGTTGTCGCTTCATGGACTTCTTGAATATTTTGAATAGATCAAAGATTATGTGGACAATCTCTTAACATGTGTGGTTCGCCACATCCCCAACACTTCGTTGGTTCTCTTTCCTTGCCCACAATTCTCATTTTGTTGTTCAGTTCCATGGGCTTTGACCGTGTGTGGGACTAGGCTGGCTGATTTACACTTCCCTTTTCTAAATTTCTTCCTCTAATGATCCTTTCCAAAAAAATTTAGATAAGGAGGTTTTTGTCTTTTTATATTCATGGCAGACTTAGTTTTGTCCTTACTTTGCCATGGTTTTGAGCCTTCACTTATACTTTTGAACTGCTTGTTGGACACCTAATCCTCTATGGGTTGGTGTGGAATGTGAACAGCCACTGGAGTCTAAGAGACCACTTGGAATATGAATCCAAGGGTCACACCATGTACTATAAATATATAACATGTCAATAATATATGCAATCAATGCTCATCATTTACATTAGCTGTTTGCATTCCATGTGAGGTTAACATGGTATCAGAGTGTAGGTTAGGCCTAGGCATTTTCAGAGCTTGTTAGCACTGCATTCTTTCCAGAATTTGTCTATCATTTCTGTATTTGGTCAGGCAGCCAGCTATAGAAATGACGTTACTATGATCCACCTGGGCGCTCCTCTAGTTTGAAACCTAACCCATATTCCCTCTCCTTAGCCTATGCGTTACATCCCGTTTCTCCCCACTGTCTGTAACGCTCCATTAATTTACTATCTGTCAGAAATCCACTACCTCTCCTCTTTGTACCTTTTTGCTGGCAACACTCACCTGCATTATCTATCTTCCTAAGATACTCATTTTTACATTAAATGTTGCATTTCCCTAAAAAAAAACGTTGAGAACCATAGCGCTGGTCTCTTCTCCTCATAATTATTCTTTCTGAGAATCTATGAGTCAATTATGCTATATAGAGCAGGTTTACAACAAAGCTTGGTTCTCTGTATTTATTCTTCCAATATATAAAGGCTCTAGAATTGAGCTCTATGCCAGTGATATTCCCTCTGCAGCTTGATGGCACCTTAGACAGGAGATACTGATGAAGATAGGATATACTGATGACATAGATGCTAAATGGAGTAACATCCATGGATGATACAACATGCGCAGACTTCTGTAGTTCTAAATAAAATCCGCTAAGTCAATTTCTCCATCCAGGAGGAGATGCTGCAAATTTTCCGATTCTTCATCAATTCCATTAGCAACATATTTCAATTTTTCTAACAAAGATGTTGGTGCAAGTGTGGAGTCGTTGCTACCTGCATATGCTATTTGGTGTGACTATGTTTGATATGTGGTATAACGTAACTGTGTTTTATATTGAGTATCAATGCAGTATTGTTAGTGCAGTATTACATTCACTCTGATATATATGTCATATTTACCCTCATGTCTGCTCCTCACACCAATCCTCACCACAAACCTATCATAATATATAACGACTTCATAAATCTTTCATAAACTGAGGTCACTTCCCCTCAGTCGAGCAGTGTTATGTAGAGGTATATTGGTGTTCAGAGTGTGATATCTCCTGTATCAGTTATCCTATATAATACCATCGCTATCATTTATGACCCCACATGCATTCTATAATGCACCTTTATTCTTTTGATATACATTGTAAATGCATATTAGTTGCACCTTTCTTCTTTTGATATATATTGTAAATGCATATTAGTTCTCCCACAATGCAATTACTTAACCCACACTTTAGCACATCTCACTATGATTTGTGGCATTTAATGGTCTAAGTCACACAAAGATCAACCACATTTTAGGAAGACTGATTATGTGCATGTATATAAAATAACATATAAATTGATCTATATGATGATGAAAAATCAATTGATGAATCTTTATGAATAGTTTTGCACCAAATAAGGTGTTCAAGCACAAGGGAGTTGTCTATAATGCGACTTTTTGGAGATTCCGGTGACGGAATCTAGCGGAAAAAATTGAGGTTAAATCTTGATTTGTATTATTTAAAATGGTTTTTTAACTGAATATTTGGATTCAGCACCCTGAAAAACCCCTGGGACACTTTGATTGTGCAGAAACTAGCTATCAAACTTGCAATTCCAATAAATTGCTGCCGGATTTTGACCAAAAAAGCCCACCGGAAAAGCTTCCAAAAAGTCGCATTATAGACAACTACAAGCACAAGTATAGACCCTCTAGATGCAATACCACTACCTACAACCAAGTTTGGAGCCCCAAATCTCAAATCAAGGGTGTAATTCCAACATAGACATGCTTAGAAGAAGAAGATGGACAATTCCCAAAATATGTGCTCTTAAGGGAATTGCTTGAAAGCATGAAATCACCTTTTGATTCACTATCATCTCACCAATGGGATATGGGATATCACTCATAGACTATGTAAAATGAAACAATGGATTGGAGATAACACAGAGGCATTAAATTAATGGACTACAACTAGAACCTAACACAAAATTTTGGTTATAGAGGTGATTTGCTCCATTTGGCTAGCTCAAAACAACAGTGTGTTCCAAAATAAACCTCCAAATGTCTACAAGATTTTCTACATGTTGAAGGCAAGCATTAACTTATCATACACCTCACTAAAGACAAGGCTTCCTTGCACTATCATACCTTTGAAATACAATTCTAAAATTTCTAGAGGATATTTTGATGGTGCCTCAAGGGAACACAAGACTCAACAACACTAGAGAATGACTCTTAATACCCTCTAGTGAGACATTATCTTTCAAACATAGACTTGGAAGTGCCACCAACAATAGAGCATATCTCATTGCAGTGTGCACACTTCTTGATATTGCTTGGTAGATATGGGCACTCACAAGTGGTTCTAGGTTAGATTTCGGGTGACTCCACATTTATTGATATTTTCCATCAAGCAAGAGTAAGAACTGCATGCGATATTTTTTCCAAATTCCATCCTAATCTCTTACTCATATATACAAGGAGCTTAACAATGAAGCATAATAGCTAGCAGTTCATGTTGTGATAGTTCCACTAGGTTACAGATCGAGAGCACATAGGAGGGTTTCTCCCTTCCATGTACCATAGTCCTATTTTGACTCTACGAATAGAAGTGAAGCTATATATTTAAGTAGCCCCTCCCAAATACATGTATTACCATGGTCTCTTGTTGACTATTTCAGCATAGGGGGTGTTCTTTCCACTAAATAAACATCCTTTTCAGCAAAAATATGGATGAAATACTTCATGTAATGTACATCTACTATGATAAAAACTCTGGAAAATATGGGACCAATGAAAAGTTACTATTTTACACTTGTACAGGCTAAAAAACCATATGTAGGTACTCCCTCTATAAATAAGATGATTAGGTTGTTTTCTTTGGGAAACAAGAGCCACGTGGTGGCAATGTCACTGCGCTTGTTTTTCTTTACAGGTGTTTTTTTAGCGTTGTGCATGGAGATCCAACAAGAGCCACGTGGTGGAAATGCATTGTTTTTTTTGTATAAATGTATTTTCTGCATGTAAGTTTGTTACATACAAAAAGTTGTTCTAGATTTTTAATATGAAAGGGTAGAAATTTCATGCATAACCGTCAACCTATATTTAACTTTGGAGACCCAAACAAATTTGAAAAAATTGTGATTTATAGTCAAGAATAATAGCATGCAAGTGATATTATATGTCACAAACGTTAACGGAATAAGTCCCCTAGGGCTTTGGGTCAGAACCCCAACAGAGGAGGAGTAATCTACAGAAAGAAACAAGCATTCAACTCAAGCAACATGCTTAAATAAACAAACTATGCGAGGATGAACATACCCGGATGTCCTTCGTTTGGGTAGTTCCAACCAGGGTTCAAACCCTCTGCAACTCCTGATGATCTTCGAATTTGCAAATCAAACAATTCGAATACACATAGCATCATATAGATAAAACATTATAATGAAATCAACTTTATATCATTTAAGTAGATGGCTAGTTATACATCAAAATAACCATTCATACATGAATCATAACAATAACATCTAATGCATAAACAAAGTCAATCTCAGGTGTTATAGACATTTTTGTGCCTTACAGCTATAAGCATGAAATGTCCATAATCTAAGGGATCCAAAGTCCCTAAACATGTTGTTCCTACCCCTAGAGGAACAAGACTAACAAATCACAGCAATTCACAGAAGTTCTCCACCAGAAACTGCTCAAAAACAAGTCAATTCAGGATCAATTCAGAGGCTCCACTAGCTGTCTGCGTTGAAATGCAGAGATTACACTGGCTAGGTGCACTGCAACGCAGGTAGAAGCACTACCAGGGTGTGCTGAGCGGGAAGTGACAAATGGCAAGTTCATTCAACGAGGTGGAAAAGACCCTGGAAGCTTCCAGAATCTTCTCCAATGACACTTGCCTCAATGAATTTGACTAGTGATGAGTAAGAGGCTCTTAGTCTCCAAGTCGAAGCAAGAACTGACAGAGGGAGAGGACACTAGTCAGATCTCAAGCTGACTCATCCTCTCTCCAAACATCTATATATGGATCTCTCTTCCATGAGATCCAGGAGGCTGGAATTTTGTTGTTGCAAAGAATTGTTGTTGGTTTGAGACTGGAATCATTGGGTGCTTAACGCTTTGAAGGGAGGTGAAGATAGGAATTTCATTTGCTGGGAAGGAGATGCTGGATTGGAACTCTCTTGGTTGTATCTCCTCCTGAACCTTGTTATTCATCAATAAAGCTATCTTGGTTTCTCCTATATACTGATGTATCTTTGATGTATGATTGCATTAGTATGTTTAGTTTATTTCTAATCCTGAACTAGTTATGAATATGAATCTATGTCTTTGTGTAGTGTTCTCTTCTTGTGATCTTGCAGGGACCTGTTGAAGCTGGGCGAGCGAGAAGGCAAGTAGCTGGGAACTCTCAAAGAGAAGAGAAACCGGATCGAGGGACAAACGGAAGACACCGGTTAGTCCATCCATCTCTCTTCATTCTTAATTCATAAAGGAAGAATACTAGAATAGCTGTCTCTGTTTGTTGCTAAGGCACTGTCACACCTTAGGTGGATAGGATCGACCTGCATAGGCATTTTTCCCCACAACAAATTGGCGACTCTGCTGGGGAGATCTGTTTAGTCATTTTACTTGTGTCTCTATCATTGTTTGTTTCATAGACTCAACAGCAACAATTGAACTGCATCTGCTATTCTCAGATGCAAAGTAGACAGCTGCTGCTTTGATCCAATCATTGGATTTGTCTATGATCTGAACAATGGACTCACAAATGATTTTATGATCCTTTGTGATAGATCTTAGTCCTCCCTCAAAGCATCCCTTTGATTGTACCTTGCTTGTTGCTTTTATTTGGCCTGAAACCGTAGATTAATCAGCAAACTGTGACCCAGAACCCAGTGAGGAACTCTCGTTTCTCCTTCAGCGCAGATTCTGTGAAGAGGTTCTGCATTTCAACGCAGGTCCCGTGAAGGCTACCTGCGCTGAATGTCAAAACCTCTGTGTTGAGGGTGCGTTGATCCAGTTAGGCCTTGTGCAGCTGGGGTTCTCTGCTCTGTTTTGCCTTGTTTTGATCTCTGATTTTTGCAGCCTGTAACCAGCATAGGTACCTGTCTGATAACTCCTTTTCTCTGCTTAAATTCCGCCTCCTTTTGTACAAAAAGACTGTGAGTGTTTTTATGTGTTTGTGGCGTCATTTGCAGTTTTCCTTTGCAAGAGTGAAATAATCATCCTGTAGCCCTTGATTCAGATCTGTTGATTGTGATCTTAGGAGAGAGTTCATTGGCTGTTTACAGTTGATTATACATTTACTTTTGCTTTTGGTTTGAGTTTGTCTCTTTTAAGTGTCGAAACAAGTGTTCATTTTGAAAGTCGTAAAGTGTTGTATTCTCTTCTACCCTTTCTGATTTCGAAAAAGTAAACTTGTTTGTATTTGTCATTTAAAAGCAAATTCAAAGTTGTACAAAGAGCTTTCTTTTTAGGCATCAATATTAAGAAAGCGGAAAACAAACACCTGCATTGTGCATTTGCATCTTGATAGTTTGCATGCTTGATTTAGGAAAAGTGCATTAGAGTGTGCCGATTGCTCTTTGAGAAAAGATGGTGTCTTTCTTTTCCCTTTGTAGCTAGGATTTTCATTGTTGAAAAGATATAAAAGCTTGCTTATCATCTTTAGACTGCATTTAGGAATTGTATCATACATCTCGTGGTGATCCAAAAAGGCAAACTTCTAAAAGGATCAACCTAAAATAAATTGAATGAACTTAACAACGCTTTGTAACTTAACGCACAACATAGAGGTCTAGGCTAGAGACGTGTTCCGGCGTCGTAAAGCCTGGTGACTGTCGATCTCGCTGATGGTGGGTGATTCCTCCTGAGGGACAATAGCGCCAGTACGGATTGTGCTCCCACGTACCGTCGAGTATATATTGGGAGACCCCTATAGGCATAAAACCTTTATCCTTAGGAAGCCGTGTCGGCCGCCCTACTGATCGCAATGCACTGAACACAGCATTCAGGAAGATTGACCGCCCGTACCCTAAAAAGTATTCTGCGGTTTTGCAAAAAGTTTGGCACACCCTCTGCCTAGAACTCCAGAGCAGTTCCTTTTGGCCTTTTTCAGACTCTATAACAGAAAAAGTCCATCAGAGCATTTGTCACTTCGGACTCGTTAAAACATCGAAGGAGACTAGAGTCATCTTTAGCTTTTTCTTGACTCTTTAAAATTGAAAAAGCAAGTTGTGTCTAAGCGTCGTTAAAAATTTATTTTAAACGGAACAATCACCCTTTATTCCTGCGTTGATCTTTAGGTTGAGAAAATGGAGCCCACCAACCAAGGAATTCCCCTTGCTGGAAATCCTAGTCCCTTCTCCTCTTGGGGAGATGTTGGTGCGCCCCATATGGCCACATTGTCGCTTCCAGGACTGACGATTGGCCTGCCGGTCTGGCTCTTCTCAACCAATGTCGTTCAGAACACCACTATTCCTGAACAGTCGAATCAACAATTAGACGAGTCTAGAATTTCCCACCAACCTTCTACTTCTTATAATTCTTCCTCTTTTCCTTCCTCTTCGCGTAACAGAACTGGTAAGGCTAAAAACCAAGTTCCTAAGGAGAAGAAGGAAAAGAAGAAGAAAGAGAAGAAGAAGAAGGAGCCAAAAGCAACTGGGGGCAAACAAGTGTCGTCTGACAAAAATCCACACACAACACTGACTAGGCCTAAATCGCCATGTGTCATATGCAAGGGAGACCACTTCCACAGAGATTGTCCCTGCATCCCTCGGATACTAAGGGACTGGTCTCCCCGTTTGCACAATCCGGTGTCATCAACCTCTGATAGCCATGTTGAAAGTACACCATCAACTAGCGAAAGTGAAGTCCCAGGACAGAAAGGGAAGGCTAGACCTCCCTGTAGACTGTGCGAAGGCGACCATGCCCTCCACCATTGTCCCTTCTTAGATGAGGCTAAAAGAGTCTTGGAAGATCATCCGGTCTCACCGTTACGACTTCCTCCTGGATATCAAAAACTCTTGCCAAGTCCTTCGTTAGTTGAGAATCCAGCTGGCCCGCTCAAGTGGTCAGCTGAAGCGTCTATCATTGAGGATAAGCCAACTGAATCCATACCAGACGAAAGTCAAAAGGTCGAAGCGGCAGTTGACCCGGTCTTGCCTTCGGAGGATTTATCTTCGAATGATACAGTCACTGAAGAGGATAAGGATGACACCATCCAGATTCTCTTCATCAACACAGACTCCGACGAACACGGGGGCAATGCACCCATTCCTTTATCGCAGGAAGGAAGTTCGTCAGAGCGATATCCGGCCGTCTACTCGGTCCCACCACCAATCAACCTAGTTGTGTCCTTCGATTGGAACCAACTAGGCAGACCCCGGTTGCCAGCCAGTATACCATTCAGAGTTATCGTTCAAATATACAGAATGGTAATGGCTGGCACAATCATTGATGAGGGGGCATCTGTGAGTATCCTTTCCTCTATTTCTTGGAAAGCACTTGGTTCACCAATGCTTTTGCCTGAAATGAGAAATCTATCAGGCTTCGATAAAGGAACCAGTCGACCTTTAGGAATCCTCCCCAATGTGCCGATAACATTGAAAGGGAAGACCGTTCAAAGGAACGTGATGGTCGTTCAAGGACCCTTGGATTATAACCTACTCCTTGGACGAGACTATATATATTGCATGGGAGCCATCGTCTCCTCACTCTTTAGAGTAATGTGTTTTCCGCACGAAGGAAGAGTGGTCAAGCTCGTGGACCAGCTTTCATTTCCCGGATCACACATCGCAAATAGTCATATACCATCCCTAAACGGTCTCTTCACGCAAGAAGTGTCTCAACCCACGGTCCGTCCTCCCGATGAGCGCGAGTGATTCGGAAGGAGACGACTGGAACCCAGGGGGCATGCGTCCTGGTCTGCTTCGGCAGGAAAACTTTGGGTATAGGGTAGGTTTCCGCGGAAGAATATGACTAGTCTGTACCCCGCCCATGCTGGAAGAGGGTTATTCTAGAATAAGATTCTTTTGTCAAAGTTATGTGTTTGACAGAACAGAGTCACTCACCTTTGTCTATCTCGGTAGACATCGCCAAAGAAGTGTTTTGTTTGCTCTGTGAATAAGACAATCTTTGGGTAACCTGAAAGAGGTAGGCCTCTCTCGGTAAAACAAATGTTTTGGCGGAAGTGAAGTAGGGGTAACCTTGAAATCATACTTTATACCTGGGGGCATGCAAACCTTTTGGAGTGCAAGCAAAGAGCGGTTATTTATCCGTTTTTTGGGATTAGTCATTTCCTAACTTGCATAAAGGAAGGATGTGGGGTGAAAATCTAAAAGTTGCCGTTTTTATATGAGACTTTCTTATCATATGACTGGAAAATCGAGCAGTTTTAGCACACAGTTCATTCTCGTTAAAAAATAAACGCAAAATCCGAGCAATTTTAGCACATAGTTCATGCTCGTTAAAAAATAAACATAAGACTGATCAGTGTTTTTCCGCGTTTAAGCTCGTTAAAAAATGAACTATCTTCCGGTAAATAACCACTGTGAATGTAACATTATCAGCCATTAAAGCCTTGGTCGTGTTTGCACCATCACCTCCACTTTTCCATTGGCCGATCGTTCACCTCCATATGATTGTTTACCCATTTTGAGGAACAGCTGCGAAGAGTGATTTCACTAGCCATCCTTGTGACACTGCTGTGATTGGAAAATTCCAACCCGTACCTGGAATCAGCTGCTAACCCGTTTTATCACTCGTTCCTCAAAAGATGAGTCTTCTTTAAGCTCTTTTCATCTGACTCGTAAAATATGAAAAGATTGCCGAGTTTTGGCCTTCCAGCTCGTTAAAGCGACCGGAAGTGCTATCCCTCCTCTAGATTTTAATCTTTTTGGACTTGAGGGATTATTGCACAAAAAGATCGAGCGCTTGTTTTGTTCGGCTCATTAAAACTATCGAAAACTCATCCCTTCTATATTGTTTTATACTTTTTCGGACTTAAGGGATTAGATGACGAAAAAGGACTTTCGGAGTTGACTTTACGTACCTTTTCAGACTCTCTAAAAATGAAAAGGACCGAGTTATCTTTGTCGTTAGACTCGTTAAAATCATTAAATAGCGACAAACTTGTCTTTAGACGAGAACGAGTTTCACTATCGCTAGGCTCGTTAAAACATAGCGATGGGCTTGCCCGAAGGGCAAGTTATAGAACAAGCATATGTTATCCTCCTCAAGCTTGACAAAAATAAAGAGGTACTGGTCAGCAATGACTGGGGAAAATTGGGAGAAACTCGAGAAAACTTTAATGGTAGCAAGTCGCTCTTGAACATGACACTTTTCCTCCGTACCACAATCGGGTTGGGTTGTTTTCATTCACCGGTCACATCACCATGGTCTCACCATACCATCCATATTTGGGGTAATGCTACCGATCCATCGCATAAGTGTCGCCATATGTTCAAGAGAAGTCGTTCAGAGAAGTCAACCGTGTCCCATCCACTGCCGTACATTATCCTTCATCCTTTCATGACCGCCACCCTAAATCATATGTCCTCAGATCGTTTTCACCTCCATCAAAATCATTAGCTCCGTTCTGTGTCATTGATGTGGGATTCATTAAGGCCCTCCTTTGACGGATCGCTTCTTGTCGACATCAGCTCATTATCCAAGAAGTTGATCTAGGAACACCCCCTTCAGTACTTTGAAGCTTGCATGCCTCAATGGCAAGTTTCTCACTTCCGGCGATAGGTATACATCAATGACCTTCGACCGAAAGATTTTGCGTGGTGTTCGACGCCAAGTCCTTTATTCACACCACGTGAATTGTACTGCAGTACCTTGAGGGTCATTATCATTATCGGTGATTCCTCTCGCGCTTGTTAACGGTTTACCTCATTGACCGGTAATCAAGCGATGTCTTTCCATGTTCGACTTCAGAACATTTCTCACATGGATCGACTTGTACTTAGAGTGAAGATCAAACGAGTTTGAAGACCCCGGATCTAGTTTCATCCATCCGAGCTATGATATATATTCAAGAAAGATAAAGACATTGACATGTACATCATTGCAGCAGATAATCATCCTACCCAAAGGATGATAATTTCATCAAAATTATCAGTCTACCATCAGACGATTGTCTGTTCTATGTACAGAAAAATGAATTTATAAAGTTGAGCATGGGAATGCCCGCCTCAGCTAAATCATGAAAGCAGTATGAAAAATAATGTATTGTATTGTATCTTATTACAGGTCTCCTCCCAGCATTGGATGAACTTCAGATCCTCCTAATAAAGCATTTCACCCGATAAACGGCCTCATACTTTAGGGGGCAACTGTTATAGACATTTTTGTGCCTTACAGCTATAAGCATGAAATGTCCATAATCTAAGGGATCCAAAGTCCCTAAACATGTTGTTCCTACCCCTAGAGGAACAAGACTAACAAATCACAGCAATTCACAGAAGTTCTCCACCAGAAACTGCTCAAAAACAAGTCAATTCAGGATCAATTCAGAGGCTCCACTAGCTGTCTGCGTTGAAATGCAGAGATTACACTGGCTAGGTGCACTGCAACGCAGGTAGAAGCACTACCAGGGTGCGCTGAGCGGGAAGTGACAAATGGCAAGTTCATTCAACGAGGTGGAAAAGACCCTGGAAGCTTCCAGAATCTTCTCCAATGACACTTGCCTCAATGAATTCGACTAGTGATGAGTAAGAGGCTCTTAGTCTCCAAGTGGAAGCAAGAACTGACAGAGGGAGAGGACACTAGTCAGATCTCAAGCTGACTCATCCTCTCTCCAAACATCTATATATGGATCTCTCTTCCATGAGATCCAGGAGGCTGGAATTTTGTTGTTGCAAAGAATTGTTGTTGGTTTGAGACTGGAATCATTGGGTGCTTAACACTTTGAAGGGAGGTGAAGATAGGAATTTCATTTGCTGGGAAGGAGATGCTGGATTGGAACTCTCTTGGTTGTATCTCCTCCTGAACCTTGTTATTCATCAATAAAGCTATCTTGGTTTCTCCTATATACTGATGTATCTTTGATGTATGATTGCATTAGTATGTTTAGTTTATTTCTAATCCTGAACTAGTTATGAATATGAATCTATGTCTTTGTGTAGTGTTCTCTTCTTGTGATCTTGCAGCGACCTGTTGAAGCTGGGTGAGCGAGAAGGCAAGTAGCTGGGAACTCTCAAAGAGAAGAGAAACCGGATCGAGGGACAAACGGAAGACACCGATTAGTCCATTCATCTCTCTTCATTCTTAATTCATAAAGGAAGAATACTAGAATAGCTGTGTCTGTTTGTTGCTAAGGCACTGTCACACCTTAGGTGGATAGGATCAACCTACATAGGCATTTTTCCCCACAACATCAAGAACAAGACAACATTTCTTTTATTGTAGAAAACTATAATAAACATGGAAAGAGTTCACCTGAGTGTTCCTCTTCCAGCTCCAAGTGAAACTGTCCTCCAGGTTCATCCAGTCCCAGTCTTCAACGACCTCCTTCCATAACCAATACCATGATATCTCAAGCAAGTGGAAGAATATCAACACTCAAGGAAACAAGGGTTTCCTAAACTTGGGGAAGTGCTTGAAGCACAGGGATACTTCAGACTTGATCAGGGGATAATCTCAGTATAGTAATTTTATCTCTTCTCTCCTCCTTAAGGCCTTCCCACAACAGTCTTTTTATACTTCACCCAATTAGTTTTTTAATTGGGGAAACAGTTGGGGAAACAGTTGGGAACAGTTGGGCCACGGGCACTAGGAGGTAATCAACAGGTAAAACCCGTGAACTCTGCCCACAGTTAAGGATATTTGATTTTTTTAAGTGTTTTAACACATATATGCAAGTTGGGTATTGACTGACCCGCGTGTACATGCTTTTAACACAGGGAAAAGTAGCATACAGGGAGTAAAACACTATTTTTAAAATATTTGGACCAAGTCTGGAAGGAGGGGTTGCCCTAGGTCATAAACCAAGCATCACAAATACCAAGGGTGATATTTGGAGCTATAACAACGAAGTGTTATGTTCAAATATATAGCCAAAACCTGAACAGCTGGAGCAATAAGCACTGGCTCTAGTTCTTGATGAATTGAATCAGGTGAAAAAAATAACAACGGATAAAATCAATTGTGAATTCGATGGAGAAAATATTTTTGAATCTGAGAACAACCCACTTTTGATATCAAGTTTAAACATCCTGGTCTAAGTAGTGATTCTGTTTTATAATTGGAGCAGGTTCTAAGACCAAGCCTTTCCATCCTCTTAATACACATCATACCCACAGAAATGAAAAATAGGCATTATTCAACTAAAAACTAATTGTTGTGAAAGGACTAAATTTCAACATTGCCAAAGAAACTCAATATTTCAGGTTGATTCAATGTTTCCATTATGGCAATGGTTTTTCGGAGTAACAACTTAGCACCAACAAAACTACTATTTCTAAAACTGCATACAATCATTGAAAATTACATACCAAACTAGATTTACATGGATGAAATCTCATAAAAGAACACAAAAATACAAAATTATTTAAGGGGGCACCAAAAATAATAAATATAGATACCAACCGATAAACTTGTAGTAGTTTCCATTAACTATGTCTCAGGTACCCAATTTTTGGCTCCCAAAAATTCTGAGACCAAACCTTTCCAGCTTCTAAATACATTATACTCAATCCAGCCTCAAAGGATCAATGCATTTTAATTTCATAGAATAAATTAGCTCACCTTTGTAACATGACCAATTAAAAGACTCAAATAACTGATAAGAAGGTATAAAGTTCTATGATATTTTAAGACTTTTCTTCCTTGCATCAAATACACATCATACCCACAGAAATGAAAAATAGGCATTATTCAACTAAAAACTAATTGTTGTGAAAGGACTAAATTTCAACATTTCCAAAGAAACTCAATATTTCAGGTTGATTCAATGTTTCCATTACGGGCAAGGTTGTTCGGAGTAACAACTTAGCATCAACAAAACTACTATTTCGAAAAGTGCATACAATCATTGAAAATTACTTACCAAACTGATTTACATGGATGGAATCTCATAAAAGAACACAAAAATACAAAATTGCTTCAGGGGGTGCAAAAATAATAAATATAGATAACAACTCATAAATTTGTAGAAGTTTCCATTAACTATGTCTCAAGTACCCAATTTTTGGCTCCCAAAAACTATGAGACCAAACCTTTCCAGCTTCTAAATACATTATACTCAATCCAACGTCAAAGCATCAATGCATTTTAATTTCATAGAATAAATTAGCTCACCTTTGTAACATGACCAGTTAAAAGACTCAAATAACTGATAATAAGGGCTAAATTTCTATGATATTTTAAGACTTTTCTTCCTTGCATCGAGCTTTTTCTTATCAATGTGCACTCTTGTAGAAGCTAGATCCTTCTTCTTATGAACTGTTGATGCACCAACTCCTATAGCTTCTGTTGAAGCGACATTTATGCTTGGATCTTGAATATTATTCTCCTATTTGTTGTGCATGGTACAAGTGGGGTAGGAGAGGTCACAAGGGTATTTTTTGGGCCTTCATTTAAAGCAGTAGACTCTGAAATTTCCACTTTACTCTTCAATTTGGGCTTCAAAGCATGAATGCTTGTATAGAGCCTGCAAAATAAACCCATATCAATATATTTTGTTTGTAACATAAGCACATCATACCCATAAATAAGCTAAATTGATAAGTGGATGAACACATACAAGAAGAATGTGTCACAGTCCAAGGGTTGGATTCCAATCCTTCTTCAGAGTATTGACACATATCTCTCCATTGCTTGCAATATTAGGGTGGAAGATTTTTGTGAAAAAATACCTTGCAATCCAAGCCAATCATTACTATTGAAAGACGCCAAAGTTTATTTCTCATTTTTTACAAGTCATGCATCCCCCTTATATACTTGATGATTTAGATAAGCAGTAAGTAGAAAAACAAAAATAATGTCCTATAGGAAGCTAAGCGTCTAAAGAAAACATAATATCCATTTAAGAGAATGTAAATTAGATGAAGCATCATTATAAGGATCAACAATTACCTTTGGGAGGAGAGTTTGTAAAATTAGGAGTTAGAACCAGTTTCATTTGAAAAAAACCAAATTCATATGGAGTGTTAGCTGCATGAAAAAGCATCAATAAATGTAAATATAGGTCATGTTCCAAAAATCTAGTAATAACCATGCAAAAAAAAATTAATTCAGATGCTTTAGTAAATGAAAAATGAAAAAATGATTCCTTTGTCAAGCATAAACCATCCAAAATATGTTACATTGTTATGTGTTATTATTTTATAATGTGCATGGTCCTTCAATGTCCGCAACTATTATTGAAAAGTTGTCATCATTGACCACTACTATTATACCTCCATGAGGTGATTCATTAAGACACTTCAGCTCCTTTGAAATTTCATTTATCGCCATGGGTGGGAGGTTCTCGTTTGTAACCTGTAACACAATATATATATATATATATATATATATATATATATATATATATATATATATATATATGTATGTATGTATTTATGTATGAAGATCCACTTCAAAATGGAAAGCATCACAAAAATTTATGCCTGACAAAAACCATATTAACTGATCGTGAGAAACTCGAAATATAACAACCTACATGCAATTTTCACCACTGTCCAGGATGTTGGGGTTTTACATTCTGTAAATTGAAGACTAATCAGAACTCTGCACCTTTAATTCTAGCATTGAGGAGATGAAAGGAAAAGGGACTTTCTTGCAGTGCTGAAGAAACCAAAATATGCCAAAAATATATGTATTGGTAAAGACAAAACATAAACATTCACAATATGCCAATTACTAATAGCTATTTATGTATAGGCAAATGGTAATAGAAATCACAACAAGCTCTAGTAAGAGATGAAAGGCCCCAACTATTTACTGATGTAAGGTTTTTACTTTTGAAAGGAAGAGGGACTTCCTTGCAGTAAAAAATAAACAAATTTATGCCAAAAATCTATGCATGAGGAGAAAAAGGGATAGAAACATTCATAATATGCCAATTTAGTTGTAGGAAAACCTCTATTAGAGATAATTGAGTATCTATAATGAGCTAAAAGGCCCCATCATCCATCAATAGGGTCAAGATTTTTACCATGTCCCACTGATACAATTGCCTGAAATTCAACTTGTAGCAATGGCTAAAAACATCCACTTGCTAATTTGGTAGATGTAACCTCCCTATCTAGCAAGCAAGATGGAATTTCACAACTCTCATTTACCTTGAAGGCTTGAGAATGAAAACTTCAGTAAGGAATGAGGAAAGAAAAAAGAACAGATAACATAGTCAAGGAATAAAGACCACTAGCCATGACAAGATAAAGGGGCCACATATTCATTCTTGTCTATATTGACCAATTGTATCAGGGTGAAAATGTGTACAACATTAACGTAATTAAAAGAATGAGAGTTCAAATAATATCCCTACAAAACATTTGCAAGTTGGTGGTAGAAAACAATCAAGGTATGCATATGATGCAATGGTACAGTTTTAGCATGAAGAAATAAGAAAAGATATGAGGCTCCAAGAATTGGCAGGAGAAGAAAATATTTCTTATTATTTCTCTAGGACCAAGGATTCTTCAATTATTTTTCAATAGAAGTCTACTAGTGACATAATACACGAAGAATAAAATGGAAATCCTTTATCTGAAGAAAAACGAAGCTTGTGAATGAATGGCATGATTTTTGTTCAACCCATGGAAATGACATTAGCGTTTTCTAGTGCTCTATCTCTCCATACAAATAATCAACATTTTCTAGTGCTCTATCTCTACATAAAAATAATCATCCTTCTCTAGTGCTCTATCTCTACATGAATATAATCAACCTTTTCTAGTGCTCTATCTCCACATGAAAATTTTATACGAATCAAGTTAAAAAATTCTCAAACGGGAATAATAAATTCTCAAAATGGCAGTCGAATTGGACTTGAATTCCAATGGTTATACCACTATATCCTCCATGGAAAGGGGGCTTGACGTGAGTGGTTTTGGGTGAATTAGATGAGCATTGTATATCAATGTAGCTTAGAATTTGGTACATATGAGCAAGTTGTAATTGCATTAATGAATGAGATTCAAAGCCAATGGCCATTGCATTATGGCTTTGTACATTGCTGGGAGATGAGAGATGTTATCTTCTTTTCCCCTTAAGTTTCAACCTTGATCAAGTCCTTTTTTAGCATACCAATAGGATAGGAACCATTCTATAGATGTATGATGATGTAAATAACACAAATATATACAACTATATACTCTGGAAATTATTTGTCTTTGATTGTTCTTTGTATGACTGAGTTGGGTCAAGACTACTTTTAACATTGAAAAGTTCATATAAATTACACTACATGCCTGAGAGGTTTGGTTTGCTCCATCTTCCAAAAAAAAACATTCATGTTAGCATGACAAAATTTATGTATCCACTAACTAACATTGCATTTGTAAAGAATCTCCTGTATTTTTTTTTAATCTTGTGTTGGTGAAACTCAATATTAAAATTCCCCTTAAACAAATATTCTGGTTTAGCATGGGCATACACACAGGTCTCACTCCCTAGTCTTTACCCAAAAAGAAAGAGGTTGAAGTAAGCTAATGAAAATATTGATTCGATAATGGAAGGCATTGTGTGTACTTAACATGGGCAAGTTGTTTCCTATTTAATCATAGCTTATTATTAATCTATGTCTACAGAGTCACTATAAAATGGTTGACCAACAAATAACAAAAAGTTCTCAAGTTTGAGTTTGTGAAGCTAAGGGTTCAAAAATTTACTTCATGCTTATTAGACACTCACTCAATGGTTATTACGCACCCACATTCTCCTTTAAGTCTGCACTGGCAACTTAGGACATTTATAGGAACACTGTTGTCAATGTCAATGATCACGATATGAGAGAAGTTTGTAGGGTTAACATAAATATTCATCACAAACATATATTATTGACATGTAAGCGCAAAGGAGATAGAAGAATTTGCAAACTAAGAAAACATCACTTTATAGGGTGAAAGAAACTATTAACAAATGGATTATGTACTTCCAATTCCATATAAGTGATGGTGGAATTTCGTCAAAAGGTTTCTGCAAATTTTCTTCATATATTTTTTCCTTGGTAAAGTGTCCTTCCTTCGAGCAAATTTTTTTGCATTGTGTCATGTCAAATCTAAATAGGTATTGTCATTAATCACATTTTGAGATACATATTGCTATATTCGACAGAACTAGTTTGAAAAACATATAACACCACAACCCAAACAAGGAGGAGGCCTTGAAATGCCCAGATTACAGAAGAAAATCAGTTTAAACAACACCGTTAGGATTTGACAAAGTCTCCAAGGTGTTTTTGTAAATAAGGGTTTTCAATTCTGTCAGGACTGAGGAGAGTCACAACTATGTGATTTAGTTTATTTCTTTTTTGTATTCAAGCTTCTGTGATCCTAATGAATTAAACGAAGTCTTTCGGTAGAAATCACATGAGAGAATTTTTTTTGGCTGACGCATTTCAAACCAACAAGTGTGGTTCATCATCAAGACTAGATGAAGAGGCAAACCATGGCAAAGGCTTAAATAGAGAGCAATGTAGAGACATAATTTCAAGTAACGGCTATATTAAATGGCTAGTTTTTGAAAAAAATATTTAAATAATAATATTTTTTCATTAATTTATTAAAAATATTAATAGGTAACAACTATATTAAACGGCTAGTTTTTTAAAAATAATATTTAAATAATGATATTAATTTATTAATTTATTAAAATATTAATATGTAACGGCTATATTAAATGGCTTGTTTTTGAAAAAATATTTAAATAATGATATTATTTCATTAATTTATTAAAAATATTAATATGTAACGGCTATATTAAACGGCTAGTTTTTGAAAAATAATATTTAAATTAATTTATTAAAACGAATTATTACTAGCTCTTGAAAAATAATATTTAAATAATAATATTATTTCATTAATTTATTAAAATATTAATAGGTAACGGCTATATTAAACAGCTAGTTTTTGAAAAATAATATCTAAATTAATTTATTAAAATGAATTATTACTAGTTCTTGAAAAATAATATTTAAATAATGATATTAGTTTATTAATTTATTAAAAACAAATATTAATAAATAACCGCTATATTAAACAACTAGTTTTTAAAATAAATAAATAAATAATCAAAGTCAAACTTTAAAGGAGGGGAGTCAAAATTATAAAAACGAGTGAAGACCCTAATCGAGACAAGATCATTTGATAAATAAAATAACTAATGGAAATAAAATAAAATAAATTAAAAATAATTAATGGAAAAATAAATAAAATAAAACAAAATATACACAAGTCAAAATAAATAAATAAATAAATATATATATATATATATATATATATATATATATATATATATATATATCCAAAGAAAAATAATCAATAAATAAAACGGGGTCAACAATAAAATATGGGGCTCAAGCATATTAAACAAATAACAAAAATACTAAAAGGAGTTAAGAACGAATAGGATGATAAAATACATAAAAAACATGAAGGATCAAGAAAATAAACTCTAATGAAGAATAAATCAACAATAAATACTATAAAAAGGATGCCAATACCTACATAGATGAAAAAAAAAAAAAAACTAGGAGGACAAGACAGGGACCCAACTTCTACTAATATTCCAACCATCATCTCTATTCAAATTATTGGGTCTTTTTTCAATTTCTAGGGCCTCCCTCAATTTACGATGATGAAAATGACTAACCTTAGCAATGACTTGGGCCTCCTCAATGCAAATGTGATGCTTAGATTTATCTGCATGCTCCGCCAAAGCAGAGGAGCGGGTCCTGCCATGCTTGATGTCAGTAGCATGCTCACGAATCCTTTGATTAATCAAGCGACCAGTCTCACCAATGTAGGGAGTCCCACAAGAGCATGGGATAACGTAAACACCCTTCATATTCTTGGGGTCCATTGGGTCTTTTACAGATCTAAGGGAGCTTCGTATGGTATTTAAAGGCTGAAAGGTTGAAGCCACCTTATGCTTCCTTAGGATCCTTGCAATCTTGTCAGTGGTCCCTTGGATAAAAGGAAGATGAACACCAGAAAATCAATCCTTGGTATCTTTCTTAGCACTAGGACCTTTTTCAGCTCTGAGGAAAGCCTTAATACATTGGTGTCTACTATACCCATTATTAAAGAAAACACTTAGGAGATGTGCTTTCTCTTCCTTGAGATGGTTCTCATCAGAAACTCTTAAAGCTCTAGTTGCTAAGGTGTTGAGAACACCAAGCTTTTGAGCTAGGAAATGATGAGAATTAGCATGAAGATATTGTTATGTATGAGTTTTCTTACGATATACCTGATGAGAGAAAGAGACATTATCATTCCTTGAGAGGAGGACATCAAGGAAGGTAAGACTACCATTACATTCAAATTCCATGGTGAAATTTATGGAACTAGATTGATTGTTAAGATGGAGGAAAACTAATTCTAACTTTTCTTTACCATGGGACTAGATGACAAAATTGTCATACACAAACCTCTTTCACAACTTAGGCAGAAGACAAGAAGAGGCTAAGGCCTTTGATTCAAAATCCTCCATGAATAGATTAGCTACCACAGGGGAGAGGGGGGAACCCATGGCAACACCGCAGTTTTCTCATAGAATTCCCCATCAAATGAAAAGAAAGTAGAAGTAAGACAAATACCAACTAAATAAGTCGTATCAGGATCTGTGATGCGCTTGATGACTTCGATGGCCTCGTTGATAGGGATATTAGTGTAGAGAGAGACCACATCGAAGCTCATAAGCTTGTCATCTGGATCAAGTTTGAAACTCTTTAACTCATTAACAAACGATGCAGAGTCCTTGACAAAGGATTATGTATGGCCAACAAGGGGCTTAAGCTTCTGGGCTAAATATTTAGCAAGAAGAGAAGAATATTTAGCAAGAAGATAAGTTTATTTATGTTAGAGACTATGCCTAAGTTTTATGGTCCCTAGACCACTTTAGCTTCTCCAAATGATGTTTTATTTTCTAAGGCTAACGATGTAATAAGAGAGGGAATATCTAGATAAAATTATTTTTTTGTATCTCAACACATTGTAGATCATACAGTCCTTGTGGATGCAGATGGAGGTACAAAGAAGGTCATGCAAACTACTAGAGTTAAGGGCTATAATTCCCATCTTGGCTTTCATTCATTGTACATGACTCTGCTATGCTATAGAGAAGTATGAACTTAAAATGTCATGTTGATTGTGTGCCTCTCTTTTGAGCAGGTCCATAGACACTTGCAACTTCATATGGAAGCACAAAGAAAGTTTTTGCAGTTAGTTCTAGAGAAAGTGGGGAAACTCTCGCAAGTTAAAACTTGGGGTCAATTGGATTGGAAGTTTCTTGTTCAAAAATTTCTGAGAAGGCCTCAAGACTGAAAAGTGAATGTTTTTAAATCTACAATTTCTAATTTGACTTTCCCTACTTTGACTAAAATATCAGGTCTATTTCCAGAATCTGAAATTTTCGGTCAATAATTCTAGGTTGCAGACTAGTTTGGATATATTTCCCTCACTTTGAATGAGAGTTCAATGAAGATTCCTACAAAAAACAGTCAAGATATGCATATGGCATACAATAGTGCAGTTTTTGTAGAAAGAAATGAAAAAAAGATACGAGGTTGCAAGAATTTTCAAGAGAAGAAAGTAAAGTATTTCTTCTCCTATTTTAATGACCAAGGAATCTTCTACCATTTTGAATAAAAAGGTTACTAGTGACATAGTACAAGCATAAGAAAATGACAACCATTTATCTGGGAAGAAAAGGAAGCATGTGAATGAATGGAGTGCTTGTTCTTCAATCCATGCCAACAACATTAGCCTTTTCTAGTGCTCTATCTCTGCATAAAAATGGTCAGCCTTTTCTAATGCTCTATTTGTGCATGAAAATAGTCAAATGCCTGAGGCAACCAAATTTTATATGAATTAAGATAAAACATGTTCCAACGGGAGTAATATATTGTCAAACTGGTTGCAGAATTGGACTTGAATTCCAATGGTTATACCACTGTATCCTCCAAGGAATGGGGGCTTGATATGAATGGTTTTGGGTGGAGCATATGAGTCTTTGGCACATATGAGCATGCAGTGGTTGCATTCATGAATGAGGATTAGATCCAATAGCCATTGTATTATGGCTTTATACATTGCTTAGATATGAGAAATCCTTTCATCTTTTTCCCTTGAGTTTTAACCTCGATCAAGACCTCTGCTAGGGTATCAATAAGATACACGGCATTCTACATTATATATGTGATGATGTAGATAATGCACTTATACAACTACATGCTCTAGAAATTATTTGGCTTCAATTGTTCTTTGTGCCACTAAGTTGGGTCAGTGCCACTTTTAACAATGCAAAGTTCATATAATGCATGCCTAAGATGTTTTTTCTGTTCCATTTTTCGAGAAACCATTCATGTTATCATGCCAAAATTATCTATGCACTAACTAATATTGTATTTGTAAAGAAGCTCTTGTATTTTCTTTTAATCTCATGGTAGTGAAACTCAAGCTTCAAATTCTCTCTGTGTTGGTGAGACTCAAGATTCAAATTTGTGATAAACAAATATTTTGGTTTAGCATAGGCATACACACTAGTCTCTCTCCCCTAGATTTTACCTAAAGAGAAAGAGGTCAAGGTGACGTAATGCCAATTTTGATTCAATAATGTAAGGCATTATGAGTACTTAACATCGGTTAACTATTGACTTGGCTATTCCTATTTAATTAAATTATAGCTCATTATTAGTCTATGGCTGCAGAGTCATTATAAAAAATGTTGACCAATAGATAAGATGAATTTCTCAAATTTGATCTGGTGAAACATGGGGCTCAAAACCTCACTTCGTGCTTATTAAGTACCTAGTCCCTATTTATTAGGCACCCACATTTTCCTCTATGTTTGCACCTGTATTTCCAACTTATGCCATTTATGTGAACACTCTTGACAATGCCACCAATCATTGTACAAGAGAAGTGTGCAGGGTTAGCAGGAACACTCATCATCAATGGATATGATTAACACATAAGCAAAGGAGATAGGTAGAAGAATATACGCCACTGAGAAAAAAATCAGCTTATATGGCAGAATAGACTATTAACAATTGCATTCTATAGTTCATGTCACATATAAGTGATGGTGGAAGCACAAAAATGTCAGGCAAAATGTATTGCAGTAAGCACAAAAATATCACTCGTTGAAAATGACCTGAAAAAGGAGGTCTGATATCTGACTCAAGGTGGGAATTACACTGTCTTCTCCAGTGCCCCCTTCAACTAATGCTCAAACATCTTATTGCATTTCCTTTGTCACCAAAAATATTTGATACACCACTTCGTCCATTTGTTTTGAAATGATAAATGTGCATAATTCTTTGTGGAAGTCAACAGTGATAAACTCACCTCCAAGAAGATACTTATCTAAAGAAGCCTACCAAGAACATATGTCTATCAATACAAAGTTCAAACCAATAATAAATTTAAATTTAAAACCTTAAATAAAATTACAATGTCCCAACAACGCTTTTGCATACCTCAGAATTGTCCAACGAAGGGATAAATTTATCAACAAAGACTTGTAATTTGTTCACCTCCCCACCAAGACTTGTGAAAGGAAAATTTTGGATTCTTCCTACCATTTTCAAGAGAAAAGAAGTTTTCACAAATATAGTGCATAAACAATCAACAAGGTCCTACAAAGGCAAAAGAAAATAGGTATAGTTATTGTATTCAATAGAAGGTTATTATTAGTAATGCTCCAAATAGCTAACCAAAAGATGGCCATTTACAGCATATCTACCTTATGCTACCACATCCACCTAGAGATAACATGTTGCTGGAATGGAAGTCCCATGCTCTCTGTTGCACCAACATTTATTGCATAAAAATAGTTAAGCAAAATGTAAAATATTAGGAGATGACTACAAGATAACCTTGAAATAGTCAAACATTGTGGATAACAAAAATATTCAATTCATGGAAGGAAATAGAAAGTAATCAAAATTGTACATAATACACTTTCTAATATAATAATCATTATTGAAAAACATAAAATCAAATTGAAATTTAAGAAAATACACCAATACCAGTAGTGAAGAGAGATCTGCTCTTGAGATGGCCAATAATAGACTTCTTGTAACTATTTCAAAAGCAAGGCATGATTTTATTATAGCCATCATTTCCTTACAAGCTTCTATCATTTCTTTGAATAAGCCCTTGATCAGTCCTAGATGCAACTCTAGAGAGTTCTAGATATAGCTTAGCAAACCCCTCAAATTTGGAAGAAATTATAAATCTTACAAAAGGCGAGGATAAGGCTACAAAAAAATTGCCTTGGAGTTATTTTGAATATATATAGATTTCTTTCAGAAGATCCCATAACAGAGGCTTAAATGAGCATCATATTCTTCTAGAAACCATAGAGAGATAACACAATAATGTCCTCCAACATCACTCAAAATAATCCCAAACTTTGTCCACCAAGATGCCATTGAAAATACTTAGGTCAAATACTATTGAGGTCTACCAAGAAGAGGGCCCAAATAGGTCCCAGAAAAGGCCTAAAATTAATATTATAACGCCTCAAACAGGGGGGGGGGAGGTCTCAAAAAGGTTGAGAAGGGCCTCAAGAAAGGGCTAGTCTGTGCCTTAAATGAGCCAAAAGGAAATGCAAGATAGATATGAATTAACCTCATAAAATAAATCATTTCATAATGACCCAAGATCCTTTCAAATTGATTCAAAAGTGCCCTGTAACAAGGGTCTGAACTACATGATATTCAAAGTGTGATATTCAAATTGATTCAGAAGTGCCCTTTCAAAGTTCTTATGTAGTTCATATCATTTACTGCAAGAATTCAAGATTTCTAAAAGCTTACCAGCCATCTTGGAGATTCTGGGATAATGGAGAGACCAATAAGCAACAAAAAATTGGGAACTAGCTCTACATCACCTCCCCTTGACAACCTTCCTCACTTAACAACGCGTATTTTTTTCTTCTAGTTGTGTTCCCAGGAGAGATCACAGGTATATTCTCTATGGTGAAAAGTGGCCACCAAGTGGCCTGCTTTTCCTTTTTGGAGGTGATATGTCATTCTATAAGCACTTTTCTATGTATTTTCATTTTCCAAACCATGAAATAGAAACTTATGCATTCTTTCTTTGGAAAAATAAAACCAATTAAAATTTGCATACCATTAACCCTACCAAATTCTTATCAATCCAAAATTTGCAAAAAAATAGATACCATTCACCTTAAAATAGTCCTTGGATCATACACACACATTGCAAGGCCCATCAAACACATATATATCAATGTAGGCAAAAATAAGAAAGCAAAGTTCCATCACCCTTCCAATCTACCAGAAGCACATATCTCAATAAAGTTGCAAACAATTTAAAAACAAACTACCATCACATGTCCAAAAGCATTTATAGATAGTAATTAATGTTAATGTCTTTCAATGAAATCACTAAAAGGAAATGCCTAAAATATGATTAAGGACTCAATTGTCAATAATAACCAAGTGAAATTTAACTATTGTAGACCCCATGCATATGGCCAAAATATAAATACTTCCAAAAAGACTCTGATGACACATTTGAACTACAAACTATGATTTATATGTCCAATTTAAAAAATAGGAAAGCCAACTACCACATAAAAATTCAAAATAAAATGCACTTCATGTGTTAGACGTTGCTCTGGTGTAAATCTGTTGACTTGAGTGAGAAGAAACCATCCTGACTGAAGCTCGTGCCATCAGATCCTTGATATCCTTTCTAGAAAGTGAACGATTAATTTAAAAATACTTATCCTCGAAACATATTCATGAAAACGGAACCACCTCTCCTTATTTTTCATGATTAAATGGACCAACTTTAGAGGAACCACAATGGAAGGCATCTAACACAAGTGTTGAGTAAGGGGTACCCTTATCTCCAAATTGTATATAAGTGTTGAGGTAAGGGGTACATATAGTTATATAGGTATGTAATTCTATTTGTTTATGGAGAAAATACCAAATTAATGTTTGAATTAAACAAAACTACAAAAGGATGAATGATCAGTGAAAGAAACTTACACCAAAAAGAACGTAGAAAAAAAAGGTTGAGTTATCCCAAACATTAACCATTTGAACTATTCACTAGACCTAAAACCAAAAAGTACAAAATTAACATCAAATTCATACAAACAAATAAACAAAAATACAACCAATAATTATTTATAAATGATCCAACATATGGAAATACATAAGGAAAGAGAAAGTAGAACGTTTTGAAAATATACCTTGTTCAAAGTTTTCACAAAATCTAAAAAATATTTGTATGTCATTCTTCTAACTTGTATGTATCATTCCTAGCATTGTATGATAATTTTGTGATTGCTATAATAGATTAAGGCTGTACAAAATCATGATCTGTCAAATCATAATTATACATGTGTTTCCCCTTTATTCTACTATAACAACGTAATTGAAGCTCAATGCCTTCTAATCTATCTAAAAGGTCAATGTCATCATGGTAATCAAACACCCTATTACCATCCTTCTTCCTTATTCTTTGAACCCTTCCAATGTACCACATTCCATAAGAAACACCTTATTTTGTACTTTGAGGAACACCTTTTCTTGTAGTACGTTCAGTGGGGGAATTGAGTTGCTTTCAAACAACACCCCACAATATGATCCAATTCCAAAGCCAATTGAAACACCCTTTTGTGGAGCCTTCCCATCTCGCCTAAAGTAGACCCCATTTCTCACTTTCATCAACCTATATTTGGATAATGTCAGATTTCCATTCAACTGACTAACCAAACATGCTTTAAACATATCCTTACCATCAAGATCCACCACTAGCTTTATCGTTTTTCTTCCATTTTCATCAATGGAATCTAAAATTTCATCCAACTCGTGTCTCCACTCACTTTCCATTATTTGCAATTCACTTTCATTATGTACCAATGATGATGAAGATTGGAATATAGAGTTGGAACAACTCGGTGGAGAATCATCAACTACTTCATCCACAATTTGGAATGTTGGATAATTTTGATCCTCTGTCCATGGTTTAACCCACCAAAAAGATTGAGTGTAATTTTCTGGTTGCATTCCAAGAGTTGATAAAATGTCTTGTGCATCCTTCAATCAATCTTAAGGGCTTCTACAATTTTAGCGTTTGTGGATATTGAATCATATTGCAACAATATGTCAATGTTTTGTATTGTTTCTTGGTTCAATCTATTCCAAATGATTTCTTGCTTCTTATGATATTTATTAAAATGAAACCCTTGGGGATTTCATTCTTCTTCAGCAACTCTATTAAGGGTTCCAACAACATGAATCAAGTCAGTGAAATCATAGGCCCTCTCCACTCCAACCATCCCACCAACTTTATTAAAGAATTTCTCACATACATCTGACCCAGTCAGGTGAAAAACACATGGAAAGTTAGAGTAATTATCTCAAAACAATCTCATCAACAAAACTGCAAAATGGAAAGAAATTTTCACATCTTGATATGCCTCTCTGCTGATGAAATTTATGTTGACATTAGTATGAGATTGTTTTTGTACCCAACATAACCATAATGTGAAGAAATGATGAACTCGTGAATAATTTTGCACCCATTCCCAAAGGCTCAAACTATGAGACATAAAGATGTTAATGTAGTCAACAACAATCATTAGATAAGTCTTTGTAGCTAGTGTCCTCTCTAAATTTCCACTTGTTGTACTTCTCAACTCTTTCAAACACCTCTGAACATGCCTTGAAGCAATGTGTTGCACGGATCCCCAATTTTTTCGATCCATCCTCTCTATATCTTCACCATTAAGCTTGTGATAATCCACTTTAAAAGTGTGATAAACCATTCTAACATGACCAAAACTTATGTACTCATTTACTAAAACCAATTCTCGTCGGCCACTAAACAAAGGATTCACTAGCTTTTTTCCATTGTGGATGTAATATTGTTCATGAAATCATGTTACATTGAAAACATTGTACAACTTGGTTAGCCTCCACCCTTCCCAAGGAATTTGAAATCGAAGACCTGATGTTGAAGAATAATCCTTCAACATAAGTTGTCTTCTTCTGCTATCCCCATCCAAGGAATGACCAATAATAGGTCCCAAATTATTTTCCACATGTTTCTTCCACATAGATTCTACCTTTTCCCACGGTTGATAAACAATTTTTTCACTGAACCTATTGCATGTTGGATGAACAACCACAACCAAACGAGGAAGCTTTTCATGTAAAGGGTTTGTAATAATAACACATGCACAATGGCCAATAACATTGTTCTTAAAATAATCTGTTATAATCTCATAACCTATAGCTCCCTCACCAACTCCCACTAAGAAATATGATTGGCATTGATGTTCTTCTTTCATACCACAAAACCCCACCAGTGTATCGCTTTTTGCTATCCACCTAACATATTTTTTCACAATAGTTTTATCTTCAACGAGAAATACAGGAATTGGGCCATCTATACCATGCTTGGCTTTATAAGAAGCATAAATGTTTTCGACTACCTCAAAAATGTGCTCGTGCTCCCCTAGGATATATGCTAATGACTTTCTAACTTGCCTTAAAGTCATAGATATTGAAGGACCATCCAGATTCAAGCTAATAAAGCTATGTAATCTAGGACCTCCCCATAACTTGATCATCTCATAAATGGATTTTGTGGATGTACTATACCTTCTCCCTACTTTTGCATGCATCAAGTTATGAAAAATATCCTTGACAAATTCCCAAACTGCATCTTTACCTTGTAATTTTCCTTGCTTATGTGCCTCACACACATCCTTGCAAAACCTAAAGACATCCTTCCTTTTTGTCGATTCAAACAACTTTTCCTTTAGGGATCTCATTCTAATAGAGAGTGTAGCAACCTTTGTCCTCTCCCACTAAAGAGATTGCATTGTTGATCTATGGTTAGCATTTGTAACCCTTGCAACATTCTTCAGTTCATTTTGAGTCAAATAGTCCAGTCTTCTACCTTTTCCTGTATCTCGTTCACTTCTTTTATTGGTGCACATTGATTCACGACATAATCACATCTTGAAGTCATCACATTCTAGAACGAACTTACAAAAGTTGCATGTTAATGAATCAAATGGGATCCCTGTTTCAGAAGCCCTCTAGCAATGAATATGCCTATATGTACCATCAATACGACATTTAATACCCTCATAACATAGCATGATCTTGGTATGCTTCTCTATGGCCCATAATTTTCCACCCGTTTGATCATCCATTAGGACCTTTTTTTCCAATCTCTCCCCATTTCTATCAATATAAAGATACCAATACCCCCAACATTGTAGTAACAAGGGAGATAATTGAGTTATAATAAGATGAAAAAAAGCAAATAAATTTGAAGATAAATAAAATATTATACAAATTCATATTCAAGTTTAGTCTAAGTTGTTAATTAACACACTTGAAGTAGAATCATTTGCACTTGTAGAACCCCTATGTAATACTGATGGTGATAATGGGACCAAGAACCTAGTCAAAATTTGTTGGGACTTAACATTGGTATGCTTCTTGGGTCTCCCAATCGTGCCACTCCTCAGCCCAATCTCCTGATGTGAACCCTCATTTTTAGTAGTAGCAGTGTGCTTCTTTGATTTCATGTGTTCATTTATAGAACTGACAATATTACCACTTGTCGGCACTAAACAAAACCATTTATTGCATTGTGTACATTCCACTCTCACTTTTTTCATGTCCTTATATTCCACAAGTGTTTCTTCCACCACCTTGAACACATTAGGATCTTGTGTCTTGTTGAAATCATCTATAAGTTTGATTGCTTGATCAATATGAAATTGATCTCCAACCATCATTGTCTGTTGTACTTCGTTACATGAAGGAATTTCACTACCACTTGGCATTGAAAGTAGTTTTTGATGGGCCCCTGTTTTCATATGATGGTTTTTGAAGTTGTGTGTTGTTCGTGCTTCCAAGGATACATCATCTGTTCCATAATCAATGCCACAAATTTCACGATGGATTCTTATTTTAGATTCTCCCTTTTCTGAATATACTTTGAGAGTAATTTTCTCATTGAAAAACTTTTCCATTAAAATTAAAAAAAAAATTCCCAAGATCTCAATACACTAAGATCAACAACTATGGCTTGTTCCACTGACAAAGACGTATTTTCAACCCTTGGTTGTTTATGCATAGGTCCCTCCACATTCACTTCAATGTTTTCAAATATTGGTATTGTTTCCACTACATTTGAACACTTTGTTTCCACATCAAATGTGCCTAGTTTCCTCTTGATGCCTAAAAGTGTTGTATAAACTTTCCATTTTTTCTCTTGCTTTGGATTAAAACTTATTCCAACCTAGATGAAATCAAAAGGGTATCCAACTTTTTCATCATCCACAATTTCATCATGAATTTCAGCAAATGTACAACCTTCTCGACACTTGACCATGTCAATGATATAATTCTCTTCACTGGTAGCAATTTTATAAAACAACTCCATCTGTTTTTGCACATAAATAAATGAAAAAGTAAGTAAAATTCCAAAAGCATGTCAGTTTATTATAAAACAAAGAGAAAGGAAGCAAGTTATGAAATTTCAATTCAAAGCTCCAGAAAACATGAAGAAATATTACTATTTGGATGAAACACCTTGATTCAATATGTACTATCGATGGATTCCTCAAATGGAATTGAAACCAGAAATAAAATGGATTACTAAAATAGTTTTGAGAGCTGATTTATTGTTGCACCAGAGCTCGGAAAAACATTGTACAACTATTTTTAATTCATAATCTTAACATGATTTGTAACCATAATTTCAAGTGCTTTTCTAAAAATGCCCATTATTAAGTTAGATAGGCCAAACATCTATGCATCTTGAAATCATTTCAACCATGTAAATTCCTGTTAACATTGGAAACTAGGGCCAAATTCCACTTTGGACAACTCCTATGGGGAAGATTATTGTAGCGTTATCACAGCTCCTATGGCAACCAAGTCTTAGCCAACCATGATGCTCAGAGAACTATTTGGAGGAAGTTTAAGGCTATGGATGCTCTTCCATTTCAGACCATAATTAAGAGAAGAAGTATTTCTGTGTTTTTCTTCATATCATATATATTTCAGTTTGGGCTGCAGGAAGAGTTTCTACTTCAGCATGTTGAAGGCACTTGTGGAAGGGACGAAAGGGTCAGTTTGTATCCTCCATCTCAGCCATAGTTAAGGAGGGTAGGTCGCAGTCTATTCAAAGGGAGTAATGTTTATCTGTGAAGCAATCTAATGCTACTACATGATTGAAGACTCAAGCCCCACATTACAGACATTAGACAATAGTGTTTTGACTGTCCATTCTTGGACTATCTTGAGCTCATTTCTCTAAGGAAAGAAGGTCGCGTTATACGATCAAGGACCGAGTTCTGTTAGGAAATGATTCTTTCATTGCTTAAGCTACTCTCTGGTTAGTATTTGACTGCTATTACTTGTGGACAAAATTGCACACATGATTGGGATGCCTGCTTGGCATTGGACAATGGTTCAAATCATCATTCATCATTCAGAACGTTGAGCCAACCTATGCAAATTATAGTGACAATATTGATTTTGAACAAAAATGTATAAAAACCAAAGGGTATTCACATTAGTGAATATTTGGCATTCATAATCTTAACATGCAATGAAAATTAATAAGAAGTTGGAGATGACATCAATGATATGAATGGCTTGGTATTCAAGGACATTCATGGTGATATTGAACTTAAATACATATACTTCAGGTATTCAACAAGGCCTGTTGTTGAAATATTTTTTGGTATATCACTGAGAATACCGAGAGGCACCACTGTAGATTTAGTTGGAGAGATTGGAAGTGGCAATTCCACAGTGATAAGTCCCATAGAGAGATTTTATGATCACAAGATATTGAAGTTCTTATAGGCACTTTCAATATCAAGCAGATTCAACTTCAATGGATAATCTAATATTAATAATTTTCACTATTTGCACTATTTCAAGTATAATATGAACTATTTGCACCCAAATGTGAAACTAGGGAACATAACTGAAGATGAGGAAGAACTTATATTAAAAATGCACATTCTTATTAGAAATAGGTAATTTGCTCCACATTTCTATATTATTTTGGTCTAATTTTTCATGCATTTTCCAAAAAATAAATTTATCAATTTTTATTTTTATTAAAAATAAATTTTCCTTAAAAATAAATTCGTTCAAATTTTACTAGAAATTTTAATATTTTTACAAAAATATCACCAAAAATGTTTGTTAAACTATCTAAAATTCGTTATTAAATACTATGACTCATTTGGCAACAACCCATTATTAAAAATAACCATTGATTAGAGTTTGTGCAAACCTAGTTGATCCATGTGTTGTGTTTGAGTTGCAGGTGGGAATTGATAGCTGGAAGAATTCCAGTGAGAACAGATAATGAAATAAAGAATTGTTGGAATACTTACCTGAGCAAGAAATTGCAACTGAGAAAAAAGGGGTCTAAAATAAAATCCAAATATTTAAGGTATTGTCACTCTGAGCATGATCATGAATCTTCACATGAATTGCCACTATATTTACCTTTTTCACAGCCATGTGTAACAAACGAGAATAAATAGACTTTACTAAACAAAAAAATCTTGATTCGAAAGAAGTTGATATGGTTTCATATGAGAAATATAGGCCTTCTAGTGAATTAGAATCAGGCTCAATCCATCTTCAAATTTTGGATAATCACATTAATAATTTTGTTCCATACATAGATGGGAGCATGTATGAATATTTCCAAGGTATTTATTCTGCAACTGCAACTCCAGAGTGCATGAGTAATGAAATTCTATCTTGTGAAGATATGGGAGAATATTTGAATGAGCTTACAAAGTGCAGTGAGGTAATATTGTAAAGGGAAACAATTGTGTTAAATAGATTTCAGACATTGTGACTCATTTCCTTTCACAGTCGTTGTAGAGTGGGTTTAATACTATGTTGGAAAAGATATATCATTTTTCTTTCATAGCCTTAGAACCATGAGTGAAATAAGAATTTCTATGTGTAGCTGGGCTGTTTATTCTTGGGCGTTGGATGGCAGCTGGGCAGCTACATCCCCCCTCGTGACAACATTACAATTGTAGTACTTCATTATTGCTAGTGGCGGGCTTGTGAGACACATTTTATCATTGGCATTTCCAAATTTTGTTTAACGAGAGATTGGAAAGTTTGATCATAGTGATAACTCAACATGAGTAGCTAGAGAACTCAAATACTAAGAGTGAGTTTATGTGAATACCTAACTCAATATAGTTTGGTCATGGCCAAGACAAGAAAGTGAATAGGAATATGGATACCTATCTCAAAATCAATTTGGTATTATGCACAACATTCCCCTAATCAGAATAGAAGGCCTCAAAAGAGAGAGAATTACATAAAAACTTCCCCCCCTAATGCTAAGCGTTGGACATGGGACATGTAATGACGATGTCACATATAAACCCCCCAAAAACACCTTATTTCCCGCGCCAACATTTCACAACCTAAAAAGTGTGGCCTTTAGTAGAGGTAAAGAAGAAATATCCACTAAAACATGTTGGCCAAGTAAAACTAAAAAAGGTCGCTCAAGTTTTCCATGGAAATAGAGTTGTCAACCAAAAATAGCTAGTGTCATAATGTGGAAAAACATAATCCATTATAATAGGTTGAGACTTCTTCATGGAAGAACCATCTATCAAAAATTGGTGGGGATAGATCCTCTAGACCTATAAGGGAGAAATAATGTAGCTCCCTCTCGAGAATAAGTGGTCATAAACTTAGACATCTCAATATGAACCAATAGTCAAGAAACATGCCTCTCATCACAGTAAAGAAATTCATCCATTGTAGAACCACCAACTCCTAGAACATAAAAAATCCAAATATGGTGGGGTCAATAATGATATCATCACAACATGGAACATTTAAGGACCAATATGCAAAATGCACCATCATATTTTCACTGTAAAAAGATTCTATCTGGTCCAAGAATAACATAGAGGAAGCCTTCATAAAGTCTTCCAAGAACATCATAGAGGATGCCTTCATAAAGTCTTCAAAATATTTATTGAAAGACCTAAGGAAAAAATTATCTAAGGAAAGGTTTTAAACCCTAGAAGATAGATTATCCAAAAATAATAGTTCCCCAGCAATAGGGCAATGCCACTAACAAACAATCTTAAGATAAACCAAAAATTAAGCTCATAAAAAGCCCAATTCCTTGGTAAAAAAAAACCCTGTCATGCCACCATACAAAAGTTTCATATAGCTATTTCAAAAATAAGGAATATAAATGGTCTAAATCCATGATTCTACAATCATAAAATAGGGATTCCACTAGTGAAAAGTCACAGGTTTTTTGCTGGAAAAGTTCCTGAAATAAAACAACATTAAACCCTGATGCACTTGTCACTTGTGAAATAGGGCACCTTTTCAAAATTTTCCATGTTAGGTGTAAATACCTCAATGTCAATCCACATTTGTCCCTTTCTTGTTTAACATAATACCTTTTCAAAGTTCTCCTTGTTCCCCTATTCTTGTTTTAATGTTCACTTGTGAAATAGGGCACCTTTTCAAATTTTTCCATGTTAGGTGTAAATACCCCAACATCAAGCCACATTTGTCCCTTGCTTGTGTAATATAATACCTTTTCAAAGTTCTCCTTGTTCCCCTATTCTTGTTTTAATGTATGGATTGTCGTTAAGAATAGAGTGTGGTGTACAAAAACCAAACACCTCTTCAACTTAGATTAGTATATGTCTTATGAGAATTCTACAAACTTTTAAGAAAAATATCAACAAATAATACAATAATCCAACATCCAAAGGCAATGAGACACTTCTCAAGAGATGCCACCTAACAAGATAAAAATAATTATATACAAGGACCCAAATCCATAAGAAAATCTCCTTGAATACCAAATAGAATAGAAAAGTACAATGTAGTTGCTCATTGGGTTCGGAATAACAATTTCTATTAGACCAAAACCTGCAGGTCTATTGTACTGAGAAACTCCAAAATTTCTTGATGACTAAAATATGAGTTTTGTGTTTACTAAGATCACATGCCTAGTCTCCTCCCAAAGACCTTCTATTTACTCTAAAAAATTTTGTCTTTCACTGTGTTCACAACAAAGCTTCATAAACTTCAATTTCTCCCTAAATTCTGCTCCAAACCTGTATTACCCTTCTCCACACAACTGGCTCTCTTTTGTTGTCCCTTCTAGGCCTTCCCACTCACTGTTTTAGTCTTTGGAAACCTACACAAGGCACCCTACAACCCACGGTTTTCTACAACAAGAGCTCCAAACTTTGTTCAAGGGTTAACACCCTTTTCTCCACCTGCGCTAGTATCTGTGCATGTGCAACTTGAAGAGAATGCCCTACAATAGGCCTCTCGGCCCTCAAACAGTCCTCCATGCAATGTTGCACCTGCGACCCTGAAACCTTACCTCATACCCTTACTTACTTCTTACGGATTTGAAACTCATGCTCAAATGGATTAATTCAATTAACTATATATAGAGGTTTTGTAAAATAGAAAAGACAAGTTTGTTTTTAAAGGTCATGAACCTACATAAATCAGTTGGCTTATATGAGTAGTTTGACAATTCAAATTTAGAAAATTCATATCTCTCAAGTGATAAGAAGTTTGGAGGCATGTGAGTAGTCCTTGGAAAGAGCTTGAAGCCCTATATTGGCTGGTGTAGGATTCATTTCAAAATGATGCATCCAAGTGTCAAGAAAACTCATTCTTTTATGACTATATTAGTATAGTGTTGGTTCATTTCATGATTATATATTGTTAATATTATAATATGAGTTTTTTATTTATTAGTTTAATGACTTAGTTTATTATTATTTTAGACATGAAACATCTACCTATACTGTATATGCACATTGCTACTCTCAATGCAAGTTCAAAAAGGTAAAATAATCTTGGTTTGGTTCATCGCTGAGTCAAACCTCAAACTCAATATCTAATACTAAAATTATGAGAATAAACCTATGTTTGAGTCATTCGACCATGGGAAATCGAAGACATACAATCCAAGCCAATTAGAATGTGATGAGGATATACATTTTTTAAATGGCGGACTCTACTAAAGTAATGATAAGCTCAAACAATTATTAGAGTACCTGAAAAATGCAAAAGATGTGTAGGCCTTTGAAACTTCCTAAGCAAGAAAAAGAAACAATGAATGACTAATTTAAGAAACATTTATTTCTTCCCAACAAACGTAGAAAACAACAAGATGTTGATCAGTGCAGGATTTTGATTCAACTAGGTTACCATTTCACCTAAGCCAAAGGAGGTCCACTCTTTGCAATAAAGCTCTTAAAGGCATGTTCCTTGAAACACTTTGAAGAACATATATAAGAAGGAAAAAATCCACTGCATATACTGAGACATACATATTGTGAGACACGTCAATGAAAGAAGTGAATTACATGGTACAAACAACTTCATAATGAATAAAGCAAATTTGATCTTGGGGTTAACAAATGTTATGACCTGAGTAACCATAACTAACCAAAGGAGAATTGACTGAACCAAATAAGAAATTCATATGCTATAATAATCTCCTATATATACTAATTCTCATTAATACCTCGCATGGTACAGTTCGACAGTGACCAGAACTATGAATTTTAATTACCAACACTAAGGAATTCAATCCCAATTCCCAATAGATTTACCTACTACAAAGGCCAAACAACTCCATCTACCAAAGCCTAATTTTACTATACCATCATCTAACATAAGACACTAATATAAAACAACAATAAAAAAGACACATAATCAATGCATGCACAAGAGAGACCCCAACAAACCAATGACTACACAAATCCAACCCCCATCAGACTAACAACAGCACAAATCTAATCCCCACTAGACCAACATCTATACAAGTCCAAACCCCACCAAATCAACATATACACAAATCCAAACACTACTAGGCTTAACTCTTTGAATATTTATTTACACATGCCTAGTACCAAGCATAAGTTGAATATCCTTGATCAGATCCCCAATCAAATTATTTATTTTAAAGTGATGTTTCTGATTTTCCCAATCTAGGAGAATTAAAATGGAATGTAGCCAACTTACAACACTCAAAAGAATCCCAAAAGAATTCCTTCAGTTGAGATGTTGTAGGTGGATGCATCTATTTCATCAAAGTCACCCCACAACTACGTGAAACAACCTACTTGCATAGGGAAAACCCATCTATGGAGGGTTTTAACATTGTGTGGTGTGAAACACCCTTACTTAACCATCAAACCAAGACCCAATGAGAATTAAATTCATTCTTCAATTTTGATTCTTGTGAGAAGAGGCCTTATGGACCAAGAAGGTCTCAAGGAGGATAAAAGGACAAAATGAGGATAAAACGAAGGTTCTATTGTGTTATTTAATGGAGTGTTATGTTACATCAGTTATCCCACATAAAAAACATGAAAGCTAAAGTAAACATTAAATAAAAATTTAGTTATCCAACATGCAAAAGACGAGAGACAAGGTGGCAGCATTTCCTATAAATAGGCTCTTAGGCGTCAGGAGTGGGATATATTTGGTGAATTTTGTGTGTGGGTAGTCTACGAGAGACTACATATCTAACCAAGTGCAACCTCCATACAGATCTTGGAATTAGCCTCCATTGTCATCAATACCTTCTTAGGAACACCTTCTTTATCTTACTGCAGAGTTATTTAAGATTCTATGATAGTTTGGTTCTTGGCATGGATTTATAACTTCTTATTGAGTATTGAGTTATAGAGTATTGAGTATTGAGTATTGAGAGAAAGAGAGCAAAACAGAGAGAGAGAGAGAGTTTGTTGGGGCTCACAACCATGGATAAGTTAGTGGGTGAGGCAAGCTCACCATTAGATCTCTCAAGCGCTGATGAATTGGTAGATGATGTCCTCTGGGGAGTGACCAGGACTGAGGGGCATGATTGTATGATCAAGGGGAGGGTAGGCACAAGAATGAGGGAACAAGGGATCCCAGCTCTCCTAACATCAGAGGCTGATGGGAGAAATCTCCTGATAGAAACTTGGCTACTCCACTGAATTTGTTGGGTAGTATCTAAGGCGCAAGTATCTAGGTTTAATGTGAAAGCATATTTTCTCAATCTAGGACTGACATCACTGGTATCATGCCTTTTGGGCCCTCTCAGGTTTGTGGTTGCTATTTGTGTGATGACTAAAGTGGCATGGTCCATATGGTGGGATTTTGTTCCAATTTTAAATGTATACTTACTCATGTCCTGCTTATTTTAGTTCTTTGAATCCCGATTAGTGCTAACTTTAATCCTACTAACTTTTAATGCTAACTTTACTCATACTAACTTTTATTTATTTACTTTTCATATTTATGCTACAACTCCATTTTCCAGTCACTCACGGCCCCCACCATTTCCTAACTTGCTACATTATCAATTTCCTTGCCTGTTGTTCATCACTTAGCATCATAATGCAATTTGTTGCCTTCTCTTGATCACATGTTGCTTCAAGTTCTCCTTAGAATTAACCAAATTAGAAATGTTCCAAACAATAATTCTAACCCGCGACCAATATAGCTAGTTCAAGTCAAAAAAGTACTTTTGGTGGGTAACAATCACCATTGGAAAAATAGGGATAAGCAAAGGTTGGAAAAGAGGGGAAAAATAAGTAGAAACCCAAACGTGTCTTTATATCATGATATAAAGATGCAACATTGAATGCACTCAAATGGTATAATGTGGGTTCTACCCACTACTAAGTTGTTTGAAAAAAGTGGATAGATTATCCTTAAGTGTCTAGTGGGGCCCAAAAAAACCATATCTTTTTCTCACGAAGAGATTCCTGGCATAAAGCTTTATGTTCCATTGGGCCTATTAAGGGTTTTTTCTCATGTTCTTGGAGATTGATACCAATATACTCAAGGTTGAAACTACTAACAACTATGTTTTGAGTCATTCATATCATAATAATCACAGAGTATTAGCCATTGTAGAACCATATAAGGGTGTCTTTGTGCCTTAAAGTTGCCCGGAAGTGGATATTATCTTCTCTCTTTTGTTGAAAAACTTGTTAGGTGTGTGAACATGATCTCCATGGTATGAGTCTGACAGGGTGTCCTTGGATAGGCTAAGGTTCACTTCTAAATACTAACATATGTTATGTGCATGAAAAGCATTTTAAATATGAAACTGTGCAAACTATATTCATATCCAACTTTTCTGAAAATCTAATTTATTAAGTAATTTTTTATTTTTAGTGTTTGTCTACTGATCTATTTTTGAACAAATAATTTCTTCTCTTATTAATTTTCCTATAAAGGCAGTTCCAAAATCTCATTAACTACCACTTGTAAGATTATTTTACATCTGCTTCTCAAGAGAATACTAAGTGCCACAGACAATGATCAAGACTCCTTATTTTGTGTATCTTGTCTGTTGATTGAAACAAATTTAGACTAACATAACTAAGATGAGTGAAACAGAGAAGACATACCTTCGTTTGTGCTCACATGCACCATCAGAGCTTTAGTACGTGTCCATGAGCTTTTGCAAACAAATTAACTTAATTGTCATTGAAATGCAATGGGTAGTGCTACAAATAACAAAAAGAAATAATTTCAATTACACCTCTTTTACAAAAATAACAAAAGAAATTTCCAACTTCTGTAGAATCTCTCAAAACAAAACACCATTTTTGCAACCTCTGGATAAATATTTCACATGAGACTTATAAAAATCTCCAAGCAACAAGAAGAAATATTAATTGGGCACATGGAAATGGGATGAAAATTTCTATCACGTTGCAATTGGGAAGCATCAAAAGAAACTTGAAAAGATATTATCCATGATATGCACATAAATATATTTTTTATACAACAATATTTCTATTTTGGCACCTGTGGATGTGCTCAACCATACAAGGGAAATAACAAGAAAAAGACCACCTAGCTAGTTGTAAATTCTTCAGTGACTAAAAGGTGAATACAATATCCTTCCTTTGAGAACATGAGAAAACCATCCATAGAGCTAACAAATATTGAAATAACTCCACTTGGATGAATTCTTCAATTCCCTAAAACCAAGCGTTCAAATCAATAAGTATTTCTTACCCTGCATGAAAAATAGTATGTACAAAAATCCATTACAGTTGGCGAGATCTTAGTGTCCTTTCTTTCAGTGAAAAGGCATTTCATCAAATAATTATAGAAGAAAAAAGAGAGTATAATCATTGACCAACCTTCATAAAACGATGTGAAGGCAAGGATCCACCAGATGGGTTCTGCAACAAAGTAAAAAATTAGCTTTTCTCATGCAGAGATCTTGAAAAAGTAGGAGGATTTAGAAATCTAGATTGAGAGGAGATGTACCTAATTGAATTTGTTCTCTCCAATAAACCAATCAATCATTTGACCCCAAATTTCTCTTTCTCTCCATAAAGCTGAGATCATGGGCGTATTAAGTCACTTCTAGCTATAGATGGAAATGAATCTGCTTGAACGGATAATCATGTTGCAAGAAAATCGGTTATTTGGGAAAATTCCAACTAGTAAGGGTTCATCGACTTCCAAATGGAAAGGGACTACATCAAATTTACTTAGTAAAATCCAAATGGCAAGGTTTAGTGTTCATCGATCATGAAAGTTGCATTATTCCCACCCTTTCCTGTTGTTGGTGACATGCAGGTTGTTGTTCCTAACATCCTTCCAACGAAATCGTGTTTTTTGTGTTCTCTTAGCCAAAAAATCATATAAATAATACCTTAGAATATATATATTATTATATCATATATTAAGACCCTCTAAGCCCTATTATAACCCCAATATATCATTTTGTAATTTTTCTATTTTTAATGCCCCAGTATGAACGCATGTGATATAATCTTGGTTTGTCAGTGAAGCCCCCGTGGCAATGGGCTTCAATAGCCAAGAAGATATTTTAATCATATGTTAGAACTTGTTCTAGAGTATTGAACAATCTTGCAGTTGAGTTTTCTCCATCATCTCACCTTGTATCTGACAGGAGGGAAATGATGGTCATCTACAAGCTTTAGAGCCACATCAAGTGAGCCTGAGCCACAACTTGCCATACCAGATTCAGAGTTGTATCCAGAGAAAAATATGCCCTTGAGCATGCCTTTTGTTGATGATCAACCTTAAACTATCCATGTGGGGTTGAGACACCTCTTCAAAGAATTAGGGACACTTCCTCTAACAGAAGACTTCAGCTTCTTGCCAGTTTTGGAAGAGTTCCAGGAATTGCATTAAGCATTCCAGAGTTGGTGGTCATCCTTAAACCATCACAGGTTGAGACCTCCCTTTCAAGGTTGAAGGTTTCTCTCTTCAAAACATGAGGAGAACTTCCTCTAGCAGAAGACCTCATCTTCATGCCAGATTTGGAAGAGTTCCAGGAACTGCACTAAGCATTCTAGTGTTGGTGGTCATCCTCAAACCAACCCCCCTTGTACCAACATTTCAGAGAGCACATTCAGCCTAGTGCTGCCATGCATTTTTTCACATTTTGTGTTACAACTCTCTTCTTGGACTCATTCATACCCCTTCGGATTAAGGGGGGGATGTTTGACATCTAATCCTCTATGGGTTGGTGGAATGTGAACAACCATCGTAGTCCAAGAGACCACCTGAAATATGAATCCAAGGGTCACACCATGTACTATAAATATATATCATGTCAATAATATATGCAATCAATGCTTATCATCTACATTAGTTGTTTGCATTCCATGTGAGTTTAACACTACTGGTAACACAAACTAAATTTCTTTACTCTTTCTTCCATGGAATTAGGATTGTAAAACTCAATCCTCTCTTTTTAAGGTGCTGGAAAACAGTAAAAAATTATTTGTACTTTATCTTTCTCATCTTTAATAGACAACACATACCGCAATAGGTTTGTCAATTTTGCTACAAAATCATCCATAGTTAGCTACCCTAGCCTTAACTCATGGAATTCCTTAGCACAATCATCATAATATCACTCACTCAGGTACTGAGACTTAAACTATTTCTGAAATTCCTCCTAAGAAACTATCTTCTCCTCCAACATATGTAAACTTCTATCATATTCCCACCAGAGAATAGTTTTTCCCTACAGCTGGTAAATAGCCAATCGGGTCTTCAAATTACTTTCGTACTCATATACCTGAAATTATTTTGGCATGTTAAGAAGTCAAACTTCCACATCTTGCTCTTTTTCCACATCAAAAGTAGGGGGTTTGATTTTCCTAAACTCTCCCTGTAAATCCATTTTCTTCTTTTCTTCTGTGATTTTGGATATGTCTTATCTTATTCTCCTCCACTTTCAGACTTCTTTGAATCTATTTCCACCTCTTTGCCTTTCCACCCTTCTGGTTCTATGCTTCTATGGCTAGACTTCTCAGTCAACTCCCTTTTCATTCATTCCTACTCTTCACTATCCCTCAACAGGTGTTGATTGTTGTTTCTGAGATGAGTCAGTTCTTGTTGCAAGTTTCTAATAAACCCCATAAACTGAGAGTTTGGCAGAGTGCTATGCCCTCTGAATTCAACATATATCTCTTCACTGCCTATTATGGCTAGAGCTCTTCACCGCCTGTTATGGATGTTCTCTACCATTATGTAGCAACCTGCTTCACTTATGTACCTTATAAAAGAGTATTACCTGCTATCAGTATTTCGTAATAGTATTTATACACATATGTTTCTTGACTCTGATGGTCCCTTGCAGAGCCGATGCTAAAAATGGGCATGGGCTCTAATACCACCTGTCACAAACATCTTCACTACTGTGATTTTTTTTTCCATTTGTATTAACAGCAAGAGATATTGTCTTATGCTACTTACTTGTTGTAATGTCATCCATTTCATACTTGATTTTCATGAGAGGAATTAAAAAATTGTAACCTTCACTTCACATTAAAGATGAACTTATGATGTACCTACATTTCCTACATACTTTGCCCTATGCCTTACGACTAGTATGAATATCCACTATGATGTCAAGTAAGCATACTATGTAAATTGGTTTATGGTATATCCCTTTCACGTTTGTTAAACTTGGTGTTAAATGGCGACGGTGTAACTTTTTTTTAACTCTAACTAGCCCTTGTTCTTGTAAATGTTGTTCTATTCCTTCATGAATTTATTTACTTGAATTACCATTTGGTGTTATATTCATTGGACCATATAATTTGATGGGCGCATGGTCATCCATGGTTCTCATTGGCTATTAAACATGTTAATAATCAAAGCTTGGGGAAATCGATAACATTATGTATATTGTTTAAAACTCATTCCTAAGGTTTTATTAGCACATTACATCAATTAAATGCTCCAATGCATGAAAACCAGATGGTGTTGAAGGTTGTATGCCTCGGGGATCGAGTGGCCAATCCTCTCCGGCCAACGAATCAAACACCATGTGGATATTGCATTGGAGGTTCAGATCTTGGTTTTCATGGACGGCGAGGAAGGGTTGAGGTGATCCAACAATTCATTGTGTGTCTCTCAAACCCTAAACCCTCTTGACTGAATTTTCCCTTGTCATTTGTTGGGTAACCTATCCTAGAGATGCCAAGTGATAACAAGTGAAATCAAACAATTGCCTTGGTTTATCTTGTATTCGTGTCAACAACTTCATTCATTGCTTCTACAGGCGCATAACTGATCGATTGAGGTTTTCATGGCTTGTGATCTCCCCTGTTTATACCCACCCCATCTTTATTATGCCCACAAAAGACGGCAGTGTGGTTTGTAATGAAACTCACAACTTTTTCCCTCTAGGGTTTCGATTTCGACCATAACAGCAAGAGTGCTTATCAAATGACTCTACTGGATAGGTATTACTCGCGCTCCATAGGTAAGGTTTCTTTAAGAAATTTTATTATTAGTGCTCTGGAATGCACAATTTAGAGCTCTATGTACTTCTCAAATTGTTCTTTTTTCCCTTTAATACTCTCGTCTTGTAATTGAAGATCTAGGTTTCCTTTCCATAGGGGAAAATGCATCATAATTCGGTGTTGCAACTTATTCTTATTTCCCTGCTATGCATATGGCAAAGCGAGCTTATGGATTCTTCCAGCCCCAACCATTCAGTTCCTCTATTAGGTATTAACATATTACACTTTCCTTATTTATTTTTCCTTCTCCTTTTAATGTAGGATTTTCAGCATTATGTTTAGTGAATAACATGCTTAATTTTGTGTACCTCTTTTGACCCATCTTCAGATGGAAGGGGAAAAAATCTACGACAACTCTTATTACAGATAGCCAATTATATTCGTTCGATTTGGGCTTGTAGTTGAATTTGAACCCTTTCCAATCTCAAGGAAACCTTTCTCACTCGTGTTTAATTTTTTTTTTCCTTCTACACGTATGGAGGCAGTATTAACGCCTAGATTTTTTAACCCATTCCACCTTAGAAGGCGTTCATAGGCTAAGAGCACTTTGTACTCCTACAGTTCTATTCGACACATCCATTCCAATGATCGGTTTTACGACGACTGCTCAGATGGGGTCTTTGTCTGGTTTATGCTTGTTGTTACATGACTTAAAGTCATACTTATCGTCCATTAACAAATACTTCCTAACTCTCCTAGTGAAGTGGCAATCATATAGCTTTACTTTCCAAATTTATAGCCCTTGGGGGAACTTTTTGTATAAAATAACTTGATCATGGTTAATTCTATCTAACACATTGTTCCATTCTATAACGCATCTTGTAATAGTTATTATATCACTTGTTATTTTATTCTTTTCTAGAAATGTATTGGAACAGAGGAAACAATGTGTTAATCCAGTGTGAAGCTTGTAAAGCATAATTAGATTTGTTACAATTAGAATCCCTTCTATTTCAATATGTTTCGATACTGACAAGTGTATTTTCATTTCTTTCATTCATAGTGTTTACTAAATTCATGCTTTACCTAACGAACATTGAGCATATTGTTCGATTTAATTGTTGAATTTGTCATCTTCTTGAGGTTGAAAAATATTCTCTGATATTCTTAATAATGGTTTCTCAAAACAAGTTGAACCTCTAATTATCTGTTTTTTTAATGTATTTGGTATCGAAGATGATATTTAACAACAGAGTATATATGTGTCTAGCTAGCGTGCATAGTTTCATTTACCTTATCTCCTAGCTGGAAATTCACTTCCTTATATGGTAACAGAGCATTGATTTATACGTTTCTATTTCTATCCGAACATGAATTCGGCAGAGGCATATCTATATGCCCTGGTTACCATAGTGTACGAATATTTCTAGGTTATTGAATTTCCTAAAGGATTCAAATCTAATATCTAGTTGAAGCTTTGTTTTCGCTTAATTGTATCTTGTTTCCAGATATTGTTGCCCATCCTCTCATATTGAGGCAGTTGGTCCTCTTCCATTCCTTTTTATTTATATTAAGAATTTCTACCGGTTATGTTCTCTAGTCTAAGTACTTTCCTTTAATAGTTCAAGTACCAATTTTTTAATTAACGGGGTTCTCTATGGCCACCATGATTATGTATTCAGATCTAGATATTTCTACTTCCTAAGGAAACAAAATAATGTTATTATGAATTTTCTGATACTAGCGTACTGAGGTTAAAAGTTTTACATTCACCGAAGAGATTTATATGGGTCAATCAGCCTCATAAGCTAGGAGTCACAATATTTTGACACTGCCTGAGTGTAGGAAACTATAACAAGTTTTCTCCATGGCTATCTAGTCATTAAATTTGACCCTAGGCCCCCCAACTTCCACACAAGGTTCTTGTCTGTGAATTACAGAGTTAAAACTTATTGAGTTAAATTCTTCTCCAGCATGTTGATTCATGATATGGTATTTATCTTCTAGCAGAAGTAAATTATTTTGGAAATCACCTACAATACCTATATGTGTACATGAAATCACCAGCTTATGCAATTTTAGAAAAAATATTAAATTTGTTACGTATAACTACACCAAACAATAAATTTGACATGAGACTTTTCCATGGAACTATTTCTAATTACCGCGAGCCCCTCGACAGGATACAAAACCTATGCATAGAATCTTCGTGTATAACATATCTAAATCTCATTTAAGCTACTACTCTTCGTATATGTAATTATTTCCAAAAACCGCCAAGCAAAAGAATTTTCAATTTGTAAACAAACAGAATGGCTTTAGTATAAAATAATAAATAAGATAAATGTTTTTCTTTTAAATCAACAATCAGAAACTCTAACCGTAGGCCAACTAGATCTACTTGGGATGAACAACTTTCCACCCAACCATGAACTTTCACCACTGGTTTCCCTCGAGCTAAGATCTCATTACCCCTTAATCAACAATCTCTTGTGATTCTAGACAAGGTATTTTTATGCCTTGCTTCCCTAACATACTTTTCCTTAGCAACATCCCACTTTCTAGGGTCTACCAACCCAATAGCCTAGGCTTTTTCCTATATTTCGAAAAAGGTATCTCTGATTTTTCCTTGAAGCCCGCATTTTTCTCTCGCAAGGTTTTATTCACCCTTACTAGGTGTTCTTTCCACACTAAGTGATTTAATAGGTGTTCTTTCCACACTAAGTGATTTAATAGATTTTTCTCTCCAATCATATTAAATCTCATTAAGCAACTCTTAGGGCCTTTTAGGAGTGATTTTATGGAAGTTTCTCTTGATCTTATCCATCTACATTGGTTTCCAGATTTGGGCAATGATCACTATAAGTGTTTTTTCCTCAAATAATCTCTAAATTTTTTTATTTTTTATTTTTTCATTCATAAAATTTATTTATGACATCATCATATTTTATTTCAAATTGAATTCACAGTAGCAGTTGTCTATAACGAGACTTTTTGAAAGCCTTTCCGGCGGGTTTTTCCGGTCGAAATCCGGCAGGAATTTATTGGAATCGCAAGTTTGATAGCTAGTTTCTGCACAATGAAAGCGTCCCAGGGGTTTTAGAGGGTGCTGAATCCAAATATGCAGTTAAAAAACCATTTTAACTGCAAGAAATCAAGATTTAACCACAATTTCTTCCGCCGGATTCCGTCACTGAAATCTCCAAAAAATCACATTATAGACAACTCCAACGAAAAATAGTTCAATCTAAAATAAATATTATTTAAAAAAAAAACAGAAAACTATCAAGTACATTTGCTTCCCGTGCAAGTAGGTAAGCCCATGATGGAATGATAGCCGTGTGAAAAAAGTAATGTGAATTTTTTATTTCGAATTGAATACTCTAATCGTGCTGTAGCTATCAGTTCTAATAATTCCATTAGTGGGAGATCATTTCTTGCCGAGACTGATGCAGAGGCATTAAGTCTACACCCGTCTTTATAGTGTCCATTGTCAAACATGGTGGAAGGTTGGATAGGCCATCCATTATTGATGATAGCGAGACGAGCTGTTCGAAGTCAAACTGTCCAAATCCAGTGGGGTTCACCTTTCACCTCATAGACTCAATGAAATATTGATTATCCATTAGTTTTTCAATAATGGTTATGATGTCTCCAGGGCTGCATTTTTTGCAAAGTTTGGGCGTTTGGATTTTGTGCAATGGATTCATTACTATTCATTTCTGCAATTGAATGGTCGCCAAAGGATTGAGGGTCTCCAATCACCGGTTATAATAGGATAGATCCAATATCATCCCTTCACAAACAAATTGAATGAGAGGTCGTTTATTATTGGGATGTCCAGTTAATAAGGTAGGTGAACAATAAGGTGAAGAGATTCATAATAGTTTAGAAAAGGAAAAAGTGATATTATGTTTTTTCTTGAGTTATTATCTAAAATTTTATTTGTAAAATTTTGAATGTGAAAATGCGTCTTGAAAAGAAAAATGATACTATAAAAGAACCGCTATTAATACAATTCAAGACTATTTTAGTCGCAAAGTTAAAATAAGAAAAAGTCCTATAAATGGTATTTTTTACTTTTAATTTGATGTTCAATGAGGAATGTCTATATTTGAAATTGCAATTTGATCACTTGAGAATGTATTTCTTATTTTAATTAATAATATTTTTTTATAGAATTTTTTTTAATTAAAAAATAAATAGAAAGAAAAAAAAGTGACTCAAAGTTGAATTTTGTAAGCATTGTAATTATAGAAAATTATTGATGATAATTATTATGATGATTAATGTTTAAAATCGAAATGGTTTATTAAACCTTTAGTACCTTAAAAAAATTTAGCATTTTATTTTTACTTAGGAGGAAATAGTAAGAGAAGTATTTCAAAATCATAGTTTGTTAAGTTAAAATTTCAAGAATTTTGGTATTGTGATAAATGTTTTGACATTTAAAACTAATATGAGTATAAGCTAGAGAAACTAAGAAAAAATAATGATTTCCATCTTCAACAGATGTGATGAACTTTTTCATTCACTATGAAGCTTTAAGGAATTTTTTCTTAGTTTAATAATGTTTACTTTCTTCTTTATACTATTAAAAATAAAGAGATATTTTTTATTTTCAAGATTTGGGTTGATAATTTATTAGTTTTTTTTTCCTTAAATTTTTTACTACCCCTTAATTTCTCCTTAAATTTTGCTATAAAAATATTTTTAATATTATCCTTATTTTGCAAAAAAATCCCCTTCATCCTCCAATGTTCTAGCCAAGACTAGGCATCCTTATGCCTTCCTCCCATCCTCCCTTGTGCCAAAGCTAGTGATTTCCACTAAAAATAGATTTTTTTTTTTGGAAACCCCTTTCTTTCATGCTATTTAACTTCTTCTTATGCATAATATGTCTATTCATAGCCATGCTTTGAATCTAGAAAGGACTTGTAAGATGTCTAGTCATAGCCATGCTTTGAATCCAGAAAATACTTGTCTTGATTAGGAGTATAGGATAGTCTTGATTATGAGTATAGGATAGGGTGTATTTCTGTTAATCTTGAGATTGTAGGTTACAAAATTCGTTTGGATATGTATTATCTTCCTACACAACTCTCTAGAGATATTACAACCCAAACCCCACATCCATAGAGAATAATAAAAGTGAACTCAGTCTCAAACATGAGTTTCTTTTTATACCTTATCCAAATATCTACCTACTTACAATTGTTTTCAAGTCCACAATAAGCTTCACAACCTCCATTTATCTTTTTCTCAATGCTATAATTCCACTTGAACGTGTAATGATATTTATTCCAAGATAATTGTATGAATGAACTTCCTCTAAATTGTTGTTGTCATATATGAAAGTATCATGTGTGATCCTTTTGGATTTAATTATCGTGACTTCTTTTTTTAGGCATGAAGTGTTATATACATATTGTAATAGAAATATTGGAGGATTATTAGTTGTTTGCCAAGTTTATAATGACTCCTCCTCACTAAAAGAAAAATATCTTCGACATAAAGGAGAACAATTATGACTATAACAGTGAGAGTGGTAGCTTATTAATATATTTGACAAAAAGAATAGTGGATGAGGGTAGCTTATTAATATATTTGACAAAAAGAAGAGTGGATGAGGGACACCCATGCTTGACTCCAATATTGTAATTAATTTCTTCCAACCAATGCTTACTGGTCTACAATGTGGCAATAACATTCTCATACAACCTTGTCACAACAACCATCAACTAGAAAAGAACCATTATCTCTTTTAATATTGACAAAAAGAATAGGGTATGAGGGACACCCATGCTTGACTCTAATATTGTAATTAATTTCTACCAACTAATGCTTACTGGTCTACAATGTGGAAATCACATTCTCATACAACCTTGTCACAACAACCATCAACTGAAAAAAACCATTATCTCATTTAATATTTTAAATAGATTTATGGATGACATAAAAAATTTAAGTCAATAAAATAGCAAAAAATATATATTTTATTATTATGACACTTTTGACCAAATGTACCTAAATAGTAAATAATCTCAAAATTTACCCAAATAGTAAATAGTAATATTATTTATTTTATGAAGAATCTTTTCCTTATCGTTAAAAATTATACTATTATTTTAAATCTCTTTTTTCCCTTTCTGATTAATATCTGTCCATTCTGTTTTCTATTATATTGTGCGCTGTGTAATTTGAAATATCACATTTAGTTGTAATTTGAGAAAACCTTAATCAATGTGTACATCAACATCATCATACTTTATTCATTTAATACAAATACTGCTAACTGCTAACTTATAATGAGAAAAAGATAAATTTTATGAGCAAATCTGTGCAATATACGTAACTATCACGGTAACTTAATTAAAAGTAAAATTATTGAAAGTGACACTAGTGGTGCCAAATCTCCGAAAGTGCATTATTTTTTCCTAGCTTATTTAGGACTATGTGGTCCTAAAGGATTCATTTTCTTCAGACTAGTAATGGGCAGATATAGATTTTGGTTTTGGTAGTGAAAATTAAAGGAAGAGTGAAAATATAGATTTTCTTGTGGTTTGTTGGAGAAAATGAGTCAGCCTCCTCTAAATAAATTAGCTACATAGGAAGAGCAACAAGGATCAGTCTACAGCCTCAGACAAGTGTGATTTTGAATGGTTGGAGGGGATCAGTCGAGAGCCTGCGACAAGTGCGAATTTGAATGGTAAGAGGCTCTGTGCAGTATCTATTCGTGGCGAGTCTCTGGAATTTGTGAGGCAGATGGAGTACAGCAAGTCTCGCGTTATGGTGGTGCCCTATTCAGCACAAGGTCATATCAATCCCATGCTGCAGTTCGCCAAGCGGCTCGTCTCAAAAAAGGTTATGGTCACGTTTGTGATGACGGACGCCATCCGTGAGGAGATTTTGCAGGCACAAGATGCATTAATCTCCTCTCAGGAACTCCAGTTTGAAACTATCACAGAGGGACTTCCTCAGGATTTGGAACGCTCCAAGGACTTCGAAATGACGATGCAGATGTTTCGAAAGGTGGGAGTTCCCAGCTTAACAAATCTCATAGAAAGGCTGAACGCTCAAGGAAACAATATATGTTGCATCGTTTACGACTCCTTCCTTCCATGGGTTCATGAAGTTGCAAACAAGTTTAATATTCCTCTTGCCTTTTTCTGGACGCAATCCTGTGCAGTTTACTCCATCTATTGCCATTTTAACAGAGGATTAATGAGTATGCATTCGATTCCGATGCTTTCTTTTTGTCATTTTTTCTTTATCTTGCCGACATCTGAGTTTAATTTATGTTTTTTTGGAACTTGTGTGCAGCCATCCCGGTAGACGGAACAGGGAAAACGATGGACGAGATAGAAATTCCCGGATTGCCACTGCTGAACGTCTCGGAGTTGCCGGGCTTTCTGCAACCTTCGAATATCTACACCTTCCTGTTGCGATTGCTAATGGATCAGTTCGATCCATTGTCAGAGGCAAAGTGGGTTTTGGGAAATTCGTTTGAGGAGATTGAATCGGGAGAAATAAACTCAGTCAAAGGGATAGCTCCGATTCGCACTGTAGGCCCGCTTTTACCCTCGGCCTTCTTGGACGGACAGAATCCCAGAGACACAGACTATGGTGCACATTTGTGTAAAGCCGCAAAATGCATGGATTGGCTGAATACGAAGGAACCTGCTAGCGTTGTGTATGTTTCCTTCGGAAGCATGGGGGTTCTCTCAAAGGAACAAATTCATGAAATAGCTCTTGGGCTGAAGGCCAGTGGATACTGTTTCATATGGGTTATTCGTCCGCCTAACAATGAAGAATGCCTGCCAGAGAGTTTCTTGTACGAAACTTCCGAGCAAGGGCTGGTCGTTCCTTGGTGTTATCAGCTGGAAGTGCTGTCTCATGCCTCTGTCGCTGCATTTATGACGCACTGTGGATGGAACTCGACGCTGGAAAGCCTCACCCTGGGTGTGCCCATTTTGGCGGTTCCTCAGTGGACCGATCAGGCAACTAATTCCAAATACATCGCAGAGAAATGGAAGACGGGATTGAGATTGCATAAACGATCAGCAGACGGACTAGTGGGAAAGGAGGAAGTCGAGAAATGTATCAAGATGATTATGGAAAGTGATGTGGGCGTTGAGCTGAGAGAAAACGCTCTACGGTGGAAGACATTATCGAGGGAGGCGATGATGGAAGGCGGATCTTCCGATAAGAATATTGAAGAATTCGTTCAAGAGATTCTTGGCGAAGAATGGCGATCATAATTGTCTGTTTCAAGTCTTACTGTTTGCTTACCTGCTGGTATAGTAATTTCTTGAACAAAGATGATGAATATAAGATTGTTAGAAAACCCTAGTCTGATCCGTCATCTGTGAATTGTAATTGTAGGATGGCCCACCATCTGTGGCGGGTACTTTGTCATGTATCAGGATAAACCGTAGTATGGTCAGCACAATTCTTTTCGGATCCACCATTCGTGAGGGGTAATCTTGTTATTGTTTTATCTGGATTTATCCTTAGTATTGGTGGATGCGAATAGGATTGATTTGCTTTCATCAATTTCCTGTCCTTCAAGATCTGAGAGAGGGAACACCTCTTTGAAAGCATAATTTTCTCCTCCTAATTTCCTATTAAGAAAATAATTGAAGGGAAGTGTTTTTTTTTAAATATGAAAATTATCATTTATGAATGATTTTGGTGAGATAGTAAGTTGAAGTTTTAACTGTTATTAGTCCCTGCCCACGGCAAAGCAGGGACTATCTCGATTGCTAGGCGTGAAGTCATATTAGTTTTTGTTGACCGCCCTTTTCACCAAAATTTAATCCAGGTTTTGACATCACAATTTCACTCAACGAAACTTTAACCAAACTTTTCACTTACACCTCATATTGGAAACTTCACTTGTCTGGATGCACATTACAATGGGACATCGTTATTTTATCCAAAGTTTATTTTTTAATCCAAAAAGGCAAAGTTCTGAATTCACGAAATATCCAAAGTTTTTGGCTAGCTGCTCCTATTCGGAGAGTGAATGCAGGGCATATTCAAAATTTTTTGCTATTCTTATTCTGAGTAGTTGTTCCTCCATTTTTTATCATATCCAAAATATTTGACATGCTGGGTGGTGGTTGTTCCTCCATTTTTTTTAGCATATCCAAAGTATCTGTCATGCTGGCACTACTATTTTCCTGATGCCACATGTTGTCACATGTTCTCACTGCCCTGCATGCATGTTCTCGCTGCCCTGCCACATCTATTTTCCCACAACCCACATGTTCTCCACATATTGTGAGTCAACCACCTTATTCTCTTATTTATGTCGAGTAAAAACCCATAGCACAGAAATCTGATTGAGCACAAAAATCTGATTTAGGTCGAGTGAATAACCATAGCACAGAAAATAGTTACTCTGTATTCCTTGCTTGACCGCTTCCGGCCGCTCAAATTCATGTTTCACTAATGAATGGATTAAGGGTGGAGCAACTGATACTGGCCAGTTAATGAAGCTCAACAGAGAAACTCACATCTGATACTTGCCAGTTAATGAAGCTCAACAGAGAAACTCACCGGGAGAAGATTAACAGAGAGACTCATGCGGAGACGAGTAATGTATTTCTGCCATCAGAACAGGATATCAGTCACTTGAGGTGGCCGGAATATTAGTCACCGGAGGTGGCCGAAATGGTTGGGTTTGTTGTGGTTAAAGTGGAGACTTCTTTCTTCTAATTCCCATGCACAGACAAAGTGAACCTGTCAACACATATTCCAGAGAATACATATTTCAGAGAATAATTGGTAAGTCAATTCTATTGTTTTTGCAGTTCACAAATTCTAAACACTAGCGAGCATAAAAAAATGTCCAGCAATGTCCAGCAAAACGCACTAACCCGCGTGCAAAAAGAATGTACAGCCAAATTCTTGCATTTAATGTAATCCTTTTTTAATTCTGGCATTTAATGTAATCCTTTTTTAGATTCATTTACTTTCTCTATTCATATATTTTTTTATTTTCATATATTTTTTATGTTCATTTATTTTGTCTTCTTGCTTGTAATGTAATCCTTTTTTAATTCTTGTATGTAATGTAATTTTTTTTGATTCATTTACTTTATCTATGTAATTTTTTTTATATTCATTTACATTCATTTACTTTAACTATATAATCTTTTTTTTATATTCATTTACTTTTATCTATATAATTTTTTTTATATTCATTTATTTTTATCTATTTTATTTTATCTATATAATCTTTTTTATATTCATTTACATTCATTTACTTTCTCTATGTAATCTTTTTTTATATTCATTTACTTTTATCTATTTTAGACAACCAACTAGCCGCATAACCACACAATTAATTAATTAGAGGATGCAAGTTGCAGGAGGTCATCCTCGCTCTACTACTAGCTTTGGTAGGCATAAAGTGTCAAAGTGAAACTTGCGACTCACAGTCCATAGTATGGCCTAATATTTGAGGCAAGAAATGAAAAACAAAAGTGAAAATGTATAATTACATATATCAAACCAAATTACCAACTATAGACCAACAGACTCCATTGTATATGACCAAATGTTTTGTTCTAATGTGCGAGCCGCTAGTTTGGGAGGGGAAGACAACCACGTTTGGGGTTTACCTGGGCACTCATTTACAAGGTTTATTTTGCGAGTTGAATCATTGAATCCTTGATCTTTTCAAATCATTTGAGCCATGGTAGCATATGCCCCACAATGGAATAAATGGTTGTGTGTCTTCCATGTATTTCCTCGGTCGAACCCTGGATGCCACTTCTTCACGCCGAGACCTCAATGCCACTTCTTCAAGTTGAGAACTGAAGCAGGTAGGTTCCCTTTCTTGTTACTACACTTGTTTTTAATTTCTTCTGTAGGTTCCCTTTCTTGTTACTTTACTCGTGTTTAATTTCTTCTGTATTATGCTTGAGGATTAACAAATTCATCCGGTGCAAGGGCACAGGTGTAGCTTCACTCGACTGGGGCCAACATATAGTGAGAAGACAGTCATATAACATTGACAGAGGAAGAGAAATAAGGGTACCTAGCTTGCATGCAAGCTAGGGAGCTTACTAATTTTTTTTTTTAATTAAAATTTTGTTTCATATATTGAAATAAATATTGACATTATATATATAGAAAAAAAAAAACTTATTAAAAAAAATAAACACTAACCTTATTTAAGAATTCCTTGTACAAGGAAGGATGCCAAAGCCTTCAGGAATTCCACGCTGCAATTACGTTTAGAAAAATGTTATCACTGTGATACTGGCAAAAGCCCCCCAAAAATTCTTCTTTTTTCCTAAGACCCCATTTTGACTAAATTTCATAATCAACAATGGAAAACTAATGAATAAAAAGGAGAACAACAGTGGTTCTTGAGTTCGTTTTCACTCATCTAGCAGGTTCTCTTTAGCGAACATGCATGATAGATAGTTTGGTAGCTGTTTAGCGAGCGAACATGCATGGAATATCTTAGGATAGGTTGGACAAGTGGTCACTAAATGAGCCCGCAAATTTACTTTATAGTTGATCAATTACTTTTCTAGTTGTGTGCTTCCATGTGTAAAAAGGAAAGAGTATTAAGATGTATAATTACTTTTCTAGTGGTGTGCTTCCATGTGTAAAAAGGAAAGAGTATTAAGATGTATGGCACGTCTTAGAAATCGAACATAGTAAACCCCTGTCCATATTTTTAGATAACTTAGCCATGTACAATCTCCTTTTTGAATCGATAACCAGGGTTCTAGTCATTAACAATTCTGCCGATGGTGGAAATACCTGAGTGTTGAACTTAGGTTGTGTTTTACTTTTTTGGAGCCGCATAGAAATCTATAAATCCTAGCTTGGTTCAAACACCGAACCAAGTAGCTTTAATGGAGTTTGTTTTCAGCCTTTCCTGACATATTATTGCACTTATTTATGTAGTTATGGGAATTTGATCTTTGCTTCCCTACGTTTATTATTATAATCATTGTGTATTCTATTAATTGACTTAGTTTTTTTGCAGCTCATAGACAAGTCTGCGATACTTAACTGAGCAAATGAGGTTTCAAATGTCATCAAGTTGTGAGAGTCATCTGTATCCTCTTTCTCTCACATTAAATATTGGACTAGTTTCTACAGAGATGTGTTGACGGTTGGATCCATGTCTATTTCAAATTGATGTCTAATCCAATCCAATCAGCTGATGTCTATTTCAAATTTTCTCTCTCTTCTCCTCTCCTCTCGTGTAGGCTGTGAGGTTACTTGTTTTGTATGCGACGAAATAGATGAGTGACTTGGGCTTTAAGTCTGCAAAATTTCTAGGCTGTGAAGTTACTTGTTTCATATGCGACGAAATAGACGAGTGACTTGAGCTTTAAGTCTGCAAAATAAATAAAAATTGCCGAGGTTGAGTATGGTAACTTGTCGGAGTAGATCCTCCAAGATAAATTCTTTCAAGTAGGCAGCGGATAAATAGTTCACCACTTGAAAGTGCCCAAGCAAGCGTGCGTGTATCATTATCTTGTAAGTTTATAAGTTTAGTCCTTGATTTGTGGCCCAAAAAGAAAAAAAAATAAGACTGGGGTAGAAGTGGTTTTACCATCCCGTGTAAAGTTTTCAGTGTGAATATATGAAATGCTTTTCGAGTTATTTTGTTTTAGCTGCTAGTTAACGTTGGCCAGTCCTGTCCAACAGTTACAAGGTAGGGTGGAAGGTCTTTGGTTGGAGTATCTGGGAGTCATCGTTACAAGGTATGGTGGAACGTCTCTGGTTGGAGTATGTGGGAGCCAATGAATTGGACCTATTGGTTTGGTTTCAAAATTGGTAACTTATTTTTATTAAGTATTGGTAAACCAACCAATTTATTGTATTTTAAATTTCATTATTTAAAAAAATTCAGAGCAAGTCATTTTGCTATACAAAAATTTTCATTATTGAAAAAAAATTTCATTATTGAAAAAAAAATCAGAATAAGTTTGTCCTATTGTGTTTTTAAAAACCAGTTCTTTGGTGAGAGCTCGACAGTTAGTGAAACTAACCTTCCTTAGTGATATTTAAGTAAAAAATTTGCAATGAGATATAAGCATGTGACCAATATAAAGATCAAATTGAAACCCACATTCAAAATAAATTGCAGTACCAGATCCAAAGCTTCCAGATCTAATTAATCAAGATAAATATTCTGGTTTTCGATAGCAATAATAGTCACACAAGTAAACCGCTTATTTTCACACAAGTAAGCTAGTTCTTCTTCATTAATAAATTATCATGAACTAATATAACTGTATTGGCTCCACTTGACCCGCTGCATTAACTACGCTAGTTCAAAGAAACAATATTACCGGCAGGGACTGCCGGCTGCATGCAGCGCTTGTTTGAACATATGGTTTTAATCCCGTATGCTTAAAAATGCTAGTCACACCTTTATTCATTATTCGGACTCATTTAGTAAGGTTATGTACTTAATAACATAGCACTCTCATTTGAACATATGGTTTTAATCCCGTATGCTTAAAAATGTCATTTGAACATATGGTTTTAATCCCGTATGCTTAAAAATGTTATTCAATCCCGTATGGTTTTTAATTTAATATTATATATTGTATTTTATTCTAATTAATCTCTTTTTTATGCTGGTTAATGAGATTTTTTTAATAAAATCACAAATAGCTTTAATATTATTAAGTTTTAATTTTATATACAATTATACATATTATGACCTAAAAACAAATATTTTAAATTTTATAATAAATTTTATTTATTCATAATTTTAATAAATTATGTTATTTATGTCTATTAGGATAGAGTAGATGGTGAGAACCAATATTTTAAATTTTATAATGAATTTGATATATTCATAGTTTTAATAAATTATATTATTTATGTTTATTAGGGCAGAGTAGATAGTGATAGAGTATTTTGTTAAAGTGTTTTTGTGGGGTAAGGGCTATTGGTTTTAAATTATGTAGATAAAAATTATGAGAAAAATTAGTGTAGCTTAAAACAGGTAAATTTTCTTTAATAATTTTAATGACTTAAATGCCTTAAATCTAGTGAAACCACAAATTAAACATATATATATATATATATATATATATATATATATATATATTACTTTTTTAATCTAAAAAAATAAATAATAATTAAATAATAATAATAATAAAATAAAAAATAAAATCACACTAAATATTTAAATATATTTTTCTCAAAAGTTTCAATTTATCCTATCTATTCTATTGGTAAAAAAACAAATGAAAAGCTATTTAAATTTATATTTTTCGCAAAAATTTCAATTTATCCCATCTATCTATTTAAATTTATATTTTTCCCAAAATTTTCAATTTATGCCATCTATCCCATTTTTTTCAAAAAAAACAAATGAAAAACTATTTAAACTTCTACATTTACAAGTTTCAATGACAAATGAAAATCTATTTAAGCTTTTACATTTATAAGTTTCAAAATTATAAAGCATTTCTCTCTTATTTTATCATAACAAGTATTGGAGTTTTTCTCTTAACACACATCGAAGTTTTAAATATGAAAATTCCAAAATTATACACATCGAAGTTTTAAATATGAAAATTCCAAAATTATACACAACTTATTTTCAAATAAATTTTTTTAATGAAATAAGATAATTTAAATGTATATTATATTATATTTATATTTAAATTAATAATTTTATTTTCAATATATATTTAAATTTTTTATAATAATATATATTTATATTATTAATAATATAAAAAAATATTCACTTTAGACATTTTATAAAATTTTATATAAATTATTTTTAAAAACTATTAATAATTTAGACATTTTATAAATTTTTATATAATTATTTATAAAAACTAATAATAATCTGTTGAATTGAAGTTTCTGTGATCTTAAGCTTTTGTGATCTTTATCAAGTTTATGAGAAAATTTTTTGGGATAAATCACATGATAATATATTTGTTGACGGGTTCGAACCAACTAGTGTGGTTCATCGTCAAGACAAGTTGATTCGAAACCTGTAGACAAATGTATTATCATGTAATTTACGCCCAAATTTTTTTCTCATAATAATAATTTATTATAAATATTTAAAAATTATAAAAACAAAAATAAATATATAAATACATAATCTATTTAAATAACATAACAAATTATAATTAATAAATGTAATTTTTAATATTACACATATATTTAAAAATATATATATAAATACATAATCTATTTTTTTTTCTAAGTAAAGGCTAATTCTATTAATAAAGGAAAATATATTTACATGGAGGTCAAGACCTCATAGGAAGCCGAAGCTGTCCAACAGAACTGACCCAGAGTACACAAGACCAAATAACTAGATGACCAGATAACCAGATAACCCGATCCCCGGGTTGAGATAACCAGATACACAAGACCCAGAATCCATGCATACAAAAATACTGGCCAAAATGGTAAACAACAGTACAGGACAGATGAGAGCTGTAGCCATGATATTTTCTGTGCTGCCCGGATAACCATATGCAAAACTGAAAGATCAAAGGCCTGATAAACTTGCCGAGCCAAGACCTGATAAAAAGCATATGAACATAAGATCTGATAAACATGCCGAGCCAAGACCTGATACAAAACACGTTGACAAAAGCCAGAATAACACAACACATAGGATAAAAGAACCAGAAGGGAAACTGCGACATCAGACGAGGTCCCGGAGGCATCATGCATCTGTCAGAGGGTCCCGAGCATCCTTCTCCACCCGGCAAGGAATGCCCATCCACGAATCATCAACATTGTCCCCAGCACCCGTATCGCTGCCACCTGGAGGAGCTGCCAAGCGCTGATTACCATCTGAGGGGTTCGTCGGATCAACCGAAGCCGAAATGTCCTGAGTATTATCTTCTGGAGGCTTGAGGACATCAGGGACATTCCCCTCAGCCTGCAATTCACCACGATCAAACACAATGCCTACATCTTCTCCTTGGAGCACGCTATCATCCTGAGACTGCGAAGTTGAGGTATGCACAGAGACACTAGGCCTATCTTCTTCCTCAGCCAAAATGACAGTGATGCTAGCCGAGAGAATCGGTCTGTTGAGACGACTGTGGAATTTAAAGCGGGTGGTTTGGAACGAATTATGCGGGAAGGGCTTACCATGATCAGAGGACGGGGAAGCCGAAGCCAAAGGGATAATGTTCTGGGGAGCAGGCTGAGAACGCCCACGGTTTCCACTGCTGCCTCCACGGCGAGAGCAACCACGGCGACGCACCATCGTCAAGGGAACAAAGTGACCTGAAGGAGATGAGGAACAGGGCCAGACGGAGCAGGTTCGAAGGTGGGAAAGCCAAGTAAAGGTCTTACACCGGATAAGCAACCAAGCTACCAGAGCGATACGAGGATGCAGGAATAAAGACAAGCTGATGAAGAGAGACCCGATGAGAATGACAACTGAAACAACCGACGAAGCCATGAATATAACAACCTGCGAAGAGTCTCGAACAGGGAGCGCATTCAATTCTGAATGCTTGAAGATCTGCCAGTATTGTATATAATTCATTTCATCCGCAGGAGAATTTTGAAGGCCGTGCAGGATTGCCAGCTGCAAGTCCAGATGCTGGCTTGATATGAGCCCTCATTGATTCTGCCTTGAAAGCACCCGCATCCAGGTAAATACATAATCTATTTAAAAATAACATAACAAATTATAATTAATAAATGTAATTTTTAACATTACACATATATTTCCCTTTATATCTAGCCAACATTCTTGAACTTGTAGGATGCACCTCATATTAGCGTGCATTCTTGAATTTGTGAGGTGCACCTCACATTATCATTGTGGAATGGATATCAGTCGGATCACATAAACAAATTCAAAATAAAGATAAATATATTTATTTAAAGAAATATAAATATTATTGATTTATTAAATAATTATAGAATTATATTAAGTATAAATATAATTATAAAATAATATCAATTAATAAATATAATATATTTAAAAAAAAATTTAAATATATAATTTAGGTATATATTTATATTTTGCTGAAATTAATTTAGTTTTTTCTATTTGTAAAAAGAAAGAAAATTGACATTGTAACAAATATTATTAAATTTTAATTTAATGCAGGGGTATATAAGAGTTTTTAAGAGAAATGGGTTACCTTTTTAGTATCAGAAAGATAATTAGTTTAAAATATTTTGATTTAGATCTTCAAAATTATAAATATTTATATAAAATTGACTATAATTGTATTATTTTTTATTTTATTTTTTTTAATGTAAAGCTTAAAAAGGTATTTTAACATCTAATGTTTGAAAATGTTTTGTAAAAGGATTTTTTGAAAAAAATTATCATTAGAGCTTGATATATGTCATTATAATGCATTTAGATAATACATTTTGAGTGGGCCTAATGGCTAAGAGCATGTGTTTCCTCCTAAGAGGTCACAGGTTCAAAACCAGAGGGGGGTAGAGTATGTATGCCTTTATAGACTTAGTAGTCAAATCGATGTGCGGAGGTGGGTCCCTTGTCCCACAAACAAGGGGGTCTCATACACCAATTTGGTGTCTGGCTTGGCTATGACCTTAAAAATGGATATTATTATTATATTATTATAATGTCAATTGGGTTTATTTTAAGTTGTTGGGGGAATGATTGTCATTTTTCTCACTATGGTTCAATTCCAACTCGTGACATGTTTAATTCATATTCATGAATATCTTAGACTTGGTCACTACTATATTTAACTCCAAAGTAATAGAAGCATTTCTTGCTTTCACCATTAATTCATGAAGGGAGGGTGATAATATTCCAAAATGTTTTTATTCTTGTTTTTTGTTATCATCCAAGTACCACACTACATCAAAATACTAGTATTGGATAAACCATTAGTTTCTATATTCCTCTCCTTATACACATGTTGAAGCCAAAGATGGTTGAAAAACATTCTCAAGCCTTTGATCTCTTACCTAACATTGTAAGACATATCTTATAATGTCATATCTTCGCTCATCTTTTACCAATTTAATGACAACTTGGGAATCACCAAACACATGTAAACTATTAATTCATTTTACATTTGCTAGTGACAATGCAAGTTTAGTTCCACCAATTCTTCATAATTATTTGAACCCACCTTAATTATTTCCCAAAACTTAATGGAATGGTAATTTGCAAAGAATAGAAACATTTCTATTCCACATACAATGGGATCCCTTGTGATGTGCTATCATAAAAATCCTAGGGAAAGGTCTTATTAATTTGTTCTTAAACCACTACCCTCACTGAGTTTTCTTCCTTATCTTGTCAGAAATGACACAATATGATGAGCCTACTAGATGTAAAATTTATCGGAGGAATGCATTTTTCTTCAAAACTTGAAAGGTTCTTAGCAAACCATATTCCCTGGGCCACTAATAATGAAAGGGCCTTAAAAGACTTTGGTTATGGACTCCTTACCTAATTACTCCCTCGTACTTCAATAGAATCCACTAAATCTTGTTAGTATCCTTGCTTCTAATGATACATGTTATAAATAGTCACAATATATGTTCGAATGGAAATTTGTCTCCTAATTCACTTTGCAAAGAGCACATGTGTCAATCCTCTCCCAATTTCTCTTTTATAATCTATCCCCTGTTAATACACTATTCATCATTAAACACAGCATAATCATCTTTGCATTAGGAGTGAATTTCAACATCCAAACACAATGTCGCCGCCATTGAGGTTCTCTTCTTCGTTCCTCTATACTTAAACCCTGAAAGGGGAAAATACTAAGATATCTCATCATGACATTCTTAGATTCAGATATGAAACTTTTCTAAACATGATAAAAATCCATTTGATGAATTTTCTTCATTTCCTATGAGGTCGAGTTTGTTTTTCATAAGCCGTCCTTACCTCTATATCAAATATATAAGTGGATATAAATGTGATAAATTATGTCAAAACATTTATCCCTTACTGATTAAATCATTTTCCTTATCTCCAATCCAAACCAGGAACCCCTCACCCACCTCCCAAGCTAGGGCCACCCCTAATCAAAGGAAAATACTTCAAAACTTCCTTCCACATCACTATATTATTCTTAGGTTTTTCAACCATTCTTATGTAATATTTAATTGACTTCAAATAAATATATTTTTGGCCAACCACTTGACACCAAAATTTCACCTAGAAAAAACATTCAAATACTTTCAGCTACAAAAAATTTTAAGAAAGGAAAAATGTTGCCAAAACCTTTTCCTCCCAACAACTTTGTCACAACTAGATTTTCCCATTTTTCCCATAAAATCACTTTTATCCTCCCCAGAAAAACATAAAACTTATCCTTCTAATACTTTCCAAGAATCCCTTCTAGAACATAAGACAAAGACTTCTAGTAGATAGGAATGGATTTAACCAAAAACTATTTTCATCCCTATGACAACCAGTTGTATCTCCAATATGCTTATTTCTTTTCCAATTTAGCTACAAGTCTTGTTTCAAATAGTACTTGGTTCTATGTAGAATCCTAAATAATTCATCCCATCTTCTAAATCCACTGTAAAATAAGAAATACATGACAAAGCATAAACTTGTTGCGCCTCCTCTAATCCAAAAAATAAAATTGATGATTTACCTATGTTAACCACAATTCCTTTTAAAATGTAATACAAACCCAAAATGCCATGAAACTTAGTTAGGTCTTATATACTACCATCAAAAACTACTAGTATATCAACTAAAAATGAAAGATGTGAAATATATAAGTTCAATAACATATGAACTAACATCCATGATCTCTTTGCCTCCATTAATGATTTTCTTAGCCACTTAGCCACTAGAAGAAAAAATAGAAGTGACCGGGGAAATCAATGCATAAGCCCTCTTCCTTCTCAGAAAAATTTGAAGCAATTCCATTGATGAGAATGAAAAAATAATATGTCATTATAAAACTCATCACCCATGTAATAAAAGGTACCTAAACTTCTATATGCATCATCAATAAACTTAGGTAAAGTCAGGTAGCCATATCATAGGATTTTGATCAATGGAGTGTTATCACCACTGCCTTTAGGTTCCTTAATATAAACCTCAATAGCCTCATGAATATGTCAACTAACTAGGAAACCAAACCACTCCCTTGAATTTGTCTTGTACTAAAAAACGTTGACCATGTTTGCAATGATCTTTTCCACTTTGTTAGATATATATATATATATATATATATATATATATATATATATATATATATATATATAGATAGATAGATAGATAGATAGATAGATAGATAGATATCTATATGTATAATAAAAATCCTCATAAGGGTATGCATTATCTTATTTCGAATAAAAGCCAACAAAATTATATTCTCAAACATTCTTTTAGACAACCTTGTATGCTCTATCACTTAAGGAAATTACTTTCTAATAAATCTAGGAATCCCAAAAAGAATTCCAAAGTCAAGTTTTTCAGACTTAGGATTTTGTCCTTTTGAAGACTAAAAATTCTCTCTTTTAATTCTTAAACAGAGACCTCCCCCATTATACTCTTTTAAATCAAAACAAGGGAATTCCTATGTCAATATAATAACCTCTGCAATTGAAACCTTCTCCTTAATGTTGAAAATATTTTAAAATTGTCCCAACCCTATTGCCACTAATTATTAAAATCTTCTGCAATCTCCCCTATATGTCTTTAAAATATTCCAAAATTATCCATATTTCTACTTCCCTTTGCAAATTGATGAAAACAATTAGAGCGCTCATCAACATTTCCAATTGAAATGCCCTACTTTTTAACATCCAAGCAATAACTCTTTCCTCCAATAGCCTACTCCTCATTTTTTCGAAATTAAATTTTTTATATTTAGATTCTTCTAACAAAAATCCAACTCCATCTCATTCATATATCTAGCTAAATATTCCTCCACCTATACCGAATTCTACTCATCAAGCTCTTTCTTTTTGCATAAGCCCAATGAATGATTGCATGCTTAACATTTTCAAATCCCCTTCAAATTGGAAAGTAGCTAATTTCATTGTTATATCATTACATGGCTCCAAATTCCCTTAACCAAATTAGTAAAATTCTCCTCATTTGTCCATTTTGAATTGAGTTTTAATTTTATTGGAGGCATATTCCCTAACTATACCACCTCCCAAAAAATCAAAACAATGATCTAATTAATCTATTAGCCTGACACAGTAATAAAACCTTAAATGGTCTTCTAGCATCCCCTCATATACTAAGAATCGATCCAATTGTTTTTTTAGTCTATCCTCCTCCACTAGCTTATTTACCGAGGTTTCTTGAGTAAGTTGACTCTATATAAATCAACCCTCCTTCAACTAATTTATGAATTAAATGTTCCCCGATACTATCTAGCTATGTTCCATGACCCCATGCCTCTAAATTGCATAGGGATGAATTCAAGCCTCATGCCAAAATAAGAGCCTAAGAAGAAAAAATATATTTCCTAAGAAAAGTTTATCCCAGAAAGCCACTTTATTCATACAAGGCCCATAGATGTTCATGAATAGAATATCTTTGAAATCTTCTGGGAAAAGAGTTTCACCCCTATTCTTGAGCCAATAGTCTAATTTTTAACATACCTCATAGTCTTATTGTTCTACCTAGTCGCAAGATCCCCTGATCTCCTCAAATCATCTGAAGTAATAAAGCCCCAACTTCCTAACAATAACTTGTGACACCCTTTCTATAACCCCCCCTTCCCCGTAAGTTTCTTGTTGGAAAAACACATGATGTGTGTTTTTTTCTGAAACCATTGTGAAGGCTAATCATTTAATAGATCTAGAGAACCCCCTAACGATAAAAGAAAGGTTGTTCATTTAGGAATCTTAATTAGGGTGTTCATCACTCTTACAACCCTATAAATTGTCATTTGTTTGCTAGCAGCAAAATCTAAAGTAGCTCTAACTTGTTATTTTTTATAAGAATATTTCCTTTCTCTTCCTTTAATCCTAGGTCCATATATAAATAATAACCTAAGTTAAGGTAATACCCTTTGGCTTTCAACTATGGGAGAATATCATAGGTTATCCTAAAGACTCTTCAAAATATAAGGGTTAACCAATATTGAAGGAACACAAACCATCAATATTTCCATTATTCATAAAAGAATTACTTCCTAAAGCAAGAAAAAAAACCAATCTATCCCCTTCGATTATAAGAGGACCCATATCTAATCCTATAGTTTTCCACAAATTTATAAAAGGCTTTGTTGATCGAGGTCGATATTGGTGGCCACCCACCTCTTCCACTGTCCAATGCTTATAATCCATCTTTTTAGCATTTTTTTCTCTGATCTTATGGGTCCCAAATTTCCAAGGCCATTTTGAGACCCTGAACAATGTTTTTGGCCAATTTATGGGTGTAGGGTTTTCCATGGCATTCCCTACCCTAGTCGAAAATTATATTCCTTAGATAATTCTTTGCAACAAACTATTGTGCACCCGAAATAGATATTGTATGCAAAAGTCACACCCCTGGGAGGTTTATGTACCAACTAACCAACTCGAGGCTTACAAATATTTTTCAATTTCATCTTCTAGGGGTACGATTTTGGACCTATAAGTTTGTTTCATTATGTTGAAAGGCCATTTTTTTTACCTATTGTAATAGCTTTTGCAAATGCGCATAATCGTAATGTCTCTTTATTCAGATAAAGTTACCATCATTCTAGTGAGTTTGTGTTCTACAATATTATGTTATTTCATTTATTAATAGAATTTTGGTTTTTATCATATTATTATGCTTTATATAATATTTCTCTCTGTGTGTTTCATTTTGTTACCTACTTTTCATTTTATTCTTTTTACAACTTGGACCATTGGTATCAAAGCAATATGCTTCTTGTTGTTTCTTAATGCATGTCCCAAATGCGGTTAGGGTATAGAGAATTGGGCCTCGAGCTAGTTTCACTTATGAGTAATTTCTCTCACCATCCAAACTAGCCTCCCATGGTGGAATAAAAGAGATATTACAGAGAGAGGGATCCTATCAAGTTGTCTCTCAAGGAAAAAATCGAATAATAGAGGAATGAGATGACGGAGATTTTTTGTAAAAAAATTCACAATTTACAACAGTAGCAAAGACAACTTCAAGAAACGATAATTTTGGAGGTGTGGCACCTTTCAAGATACAAGTTAACTTTGATGTCACTTAATTTGAGGACCAAATAGATGTATATTCTTCATAGAAATGGTTAAATATGTTATAGATCTATTACTCTATCCAAAAAAAATCCAACAATGAAAAGATCACCTATGTGCTCCTAAAATCCCTTCCCCATTTCAATGTTTCAATGGAAGGTTACATGGAGAGACAAAATGAAGATGATTTTGTGATATTCAAGAAAGGACCCACTTAGAAAGCTTGTGTTTATTCCCTTAAGGAGGAATTATACCTTATAGGGAACTATCATGAATAATACATTAGATGGAGAATCCTCATACACGAGAGAGACTAGATAGTGCCAGAGTACACCAATAATTTCCGTACCTTACACTCAATGTTGGGTATCAAGGACTTTGAGTTGCATTTGGTTTTGAAGTTTTGTAGTAATATACATAGGTACATCCAAATGAATATGGATTTGTTGGATAACTCCTCACTAAGGTATTCTTATCAATATGTTGTCAAAATTAAGAAAAAAGTGAAGTAGAAGAGTATATGAGAGTTCATATTTACAAATTCACTACAACGGAAGCCTAGAAAATGTGGCCCAAACTCACAAAACAAGAGTTAGAGAAAGGAGAGAAATCCTTGACACATCCAGTCGAAGTCGTAGAGAAAGAAAAGTAATGGTAAGTTGAGAAAGGACATTGGAAAGTGGTTTGAGTTCAACAAAAGCCCCTACCACAACACTAATGAATGCCACTTTGAAACAATCAATATTTGTAAATCTTAAATGAAAGGAAATAATTATATATTTGATTGTGATTTAGAGTATGAATAATGAAAGCATATCATTGATGCAAAAACTATAGCTACCATTGCAACCATAAAGATCTAACTAGGGGAGATAAAGGAGCAATAAGAGGGTCAATGCCACTTCCATTCATAGATGTGGGTAAAAGGGACACCACTACATTTAATTGATGAAAATGGTAGTTAGAATAACTTAATATCAACTAAGGTCATCAAGATATTGAATTTATTGAAAATGACATACAACCAGCCATACACCATAAGTTGGTTGAGCCATGAACAAGACATTTGTATCAAATATTAATGTCACCTAACCTATGGCATCAAGAATTTCAAAGATGAGGTACTATGCGATGTTTCCCTACTTGAAGTTTGTGATGTTATTTTAGGACAACCTTATTTGTGGAAAAGTCATGTTGGTCATGTGTCTCAACCCCATAGTGTCATCATTACTCTCAATGGTAATCTTTATAGTATACCATAGGTAGTTCGAACTACTATAATTTCCTTGATCTTAATAAAATAATGCCAAAAGGTAATCTCACAGATTGGAAAGTTTGTCCTCTCAATGGTTTGTTGAAAAATTGAAAGGAAGGTCACTTTAACCACCATAATATTAGTAAGATGCTTCTCTAAACAACAGAATCAAGTGGACAATATAATAGATACATACAAGGATATCTTCATTCCACATGTGAGGGTGTGTCTACACTACTAGTTTGAAAACTCAATTTACTTTATACCTAGTGATCCTTTACATAATGGCCCAATATATAGACTCTCCCTCATGGAGAATGATTAAATAGAACATCAAGTTCATGAGTTCATCCAAAAGGGTCACATTTGACAAAGCTCCCTACCTTGCAAGATTCCAATTGTATTGGTGTAAACAATCTAAACTTTGAAACGGGAACTGATATTGTTACTCGTTTCGTAGAGATAGCAAAATAGTGACCTGATTTTGAAAAGGGGTGATGCAGGACACACATGTTTTTTTAGAGCATAGTTTTTGGCACTTTAATTTCTTTTATGTACATTGCATTTTAGAATGGTAATGATTTTCATGCTGATTTTAAAAAGTGGTAATTCTGCATTAGACCCTTTTTTTAAAAGACCTATTTTTTTACTTTAAATTTTCTAATGTATGAAATGTAAATAATTATTTTGTAAATTTAATAATTTTTTAAGTGAACTGTTTTCTTCATATTTTCTTGTTTTTTATTTTAATTTTAATTTTTTCGTAGTGAGGTTTTTATTGTTTTGCATTTTTAAATTAGAAGTTCGATATTTTGAATTTTTGATATTCTACATATTTATACATCCTTAATTAATTTTTCAATCCACATGAAATAATTGTTTCTAAAAAACAATATTTTTTAACAATGGACATAAAAATAACCATTTTAAACATAAATATAACTAAAAAACTACATGTTTTGATAATTTTTTGCTAGAATTGACATGTCAAAATCACAATTTTTATACGAAAATTTTAACTAAAAATGGTTAAATAATATTTTTTCTTTTATGAATTTCATGTCGAAAAAATAATAATAATCATTTTTTTTCAAAAAAGAATGATTAACTTAAAAATTAGTGCGAAAATCACATATTACAAATATTGAACGCATAACAACCTTAGTTGAGTGTTTATTCTTCTCATAAAATGTCAAAGTCAAAACATTATAAAGCTTGATTTACAAGCATAACTTAAATTTAATCATCAATGTCACGTAATCCAAACTCTTCGTCCTCTAGAGTTTCATCATTGTCTTCTTCCACAATATTTTCTGCTTCCTTTGCTCATTTTCCTCTTCTAATGGATCTTTGATGTCTGCGAATCTCCCAATGTATGTCTTTCCAAACATTCCATGTAATGGTGGCTGGGGTTCCTTTGCCTTTTTTGCCACACGTGATTCACTAAAGTCCCCTTTCTTCAACCTAATTTCTTGCATTGCATCTGGAAGAAATTGAAGAGCATTAATTCTTTGCTGAATGAAATTGCACTATATTGGATATTTTTCAATTGCAATGCAATTTCTTCCTTTTTGAAGGCAACATGCTAGTGTTGTACCTAATTATCAAACACAAAAGAAATAATGAACTAAATTAGTACTATGACATATTAATTAAAAAATAACATATTGAAATTCAATACCATATAATAAAACTTACCTGAGCCAGAAAATAAATCCAGAACCCAATCTCCTTCATCTGAACATATGTCTATAAGATAGTTAATCAATAATTGTGATTTTTGATAAATGTTAACTATCTCTCCTTTTGCTTCTTTGTCTTCATATGTTAGTTTTCTCACAACAGCATCATAAGTCAGTATTTGGCTATGACTCTTTCCGTCTACCCGATTAAAAATCATAGACATATGGCTATCATCTTTTGCCCAACTATTAATATGAGTGAACTCACAATCAGTTATAAATTGTTGATCTTCATGGTTAAGAAGATTTGACTTTTGCGTGTAACATGAAATAGTAAAAGTTCAATTAACTTGTACATAAATGAATTTTTCAACATTAATCAGATATACATTTTAAACGTCTTACCATGTAAGCTGCATCCTTGAATTTGTTTTCCCCTTGAAGCTTGACAATATCATTGCCAATTGTGTGTTTGAATGAAATGTCACAAATATCCATAATGGTGATGATGTGACTTCTACAAATCCCGCAACCACTTTACTAATAGCTTGATAAGTATAAGGGTCACTATCATATTCAATGCTTGGAATATTGAAACCATGGGGAATATCTGCAATAACTAGGGCATAATCCCTTTTAGGTATGAGTTTAGCAATGTCTTCACAATCGCCTTGTATTACTTGATATTGAATAGTGTCTAGCCCATTCCAAATGAAATGATTAAGAGTTGGATCAAGTTCAACATTCTTAATACGTTGCTTCCTCAATCTTTCGATCTTTACTTTTTCAATAAATGTTTTGAAACTATCTGGTATTCCATCATCATCCTTCCTCATCTTTTATAAAATAAACAAATATATGTGTAGGTTATAAATTAAAAATAGTACATAGATGAATAAAAATGAATGTATAAATCAAGATACCTTTTTAAATGCAAGATAAAAAGCTTTTAATGTTGATGTAGAACTTGAATCTGGATAGTTGTGTACAACATCATCCCAACTATCTTTATTCAACAATCTAACCATTTGTTCTTGAATTTTGATGTAAACTTTGTGACTGCATAGATAAAGTAACAAAAAGTTAATATAATGATATGTATAACAAATACTACCAAGAACAACATGTTTTATTTAAGAGATAATTATAATCTAGAAATAAATAAAAATATTTCAACAAACTTACTTTTGAAATTCTTTAGACATTTCCTCCAATGATAATTCCCCTGACCTCACACGAGATAATATTGTTTTGACATTTTTTTCATCTTTCACTCCTTGCATTGCTCTCCAAGGTGTGATAGTCATATCGTCTAGAAGCTGCTTCATTTCAGAAGCTGATTTATTGTTGCTACATATCAATGGCTTAGACTTTTTGACCCTCTGGTTTTTAATGCCAATGTCTTCCCACATGCTAAGAATCTCATCAATCAACTTCCAAACATCTCTAGTTCTAAATGCCAATTGGAAAATGTTATCAACACCTCTGAATAAATCACTAATTTTATTGCCTTTTCCACTTTTTGAATTGACTTTCTCTTCAATTTGATAGCTTATTTCCATACAACATTCCTTTCGGAGATCTACAGTAACATTTATCCTATCCCCACCACATTTTTCTTGAAATTCACTATGAATAAATCTAACCCTTTGGATGAAAGTCATAGACATCCTATATTCATTATCTGAATTATCATCCCATGCCACTAACTTTAGTTCTGTATCTAATAAACCAGCATAAATGATACATTTCATTGTTTCAAAACGTGGGTTATTAGGATATTCCTCCATCAATTGTCTTTGAGCTTCTACAGAATGGTTCCCCCCAAGCACATAATAATTGTATTCAAAACATTTTGACTTATCAAATGCTTCTTTGTTGGGAACTTGAAGTGGATCAACAAGAAGCACATAACTAACTACATGAGCATATGGATTGTACCTCATCAATGTCTTCAAGTTGTGAACATGCAAATGATGTGGCTTTCTGACTTGATATTGACATTGTCCTTCACTTTCCTTATAGGTTTGTATGACATTAAGCTGAAATGTACGACCACCATCACTTAAGTTTCTCTTTGTCAAATTCTGTCGAATGGCATTTTGTTTTGTTTTGATAATGCCATCCTCTAAATCAGCTTTTGGTGTAATGATTTTTTTGCTTTCTTTTGAAGTTTCACTAGGTTCTTTACTGCTGGTAATGACTACTTCAAAATCTTCAACTTTACTTTTCTTCGTCATAACATTCTCAACAGATTTATTCTTGGGCATTGTTACTTTTGGTCTTTTACGGCTCTTCTCAGTTCCAATGTCATCTTCAGTAATGGAAACATATGCTTCACTGTCAGTTTCAACTTCATTGTCCTCAAAAGTAACTTGTCTACCCTTGCTAGATTTATCCACCAGAGGCCTTTTTGTTTGATTCTTTGGATGTAGTTTTGTAGCATCATCAATTACTACATTTTGCTTGTTTTCCATATCTTCTTCTGACACTGAGTAAACACTGCTGACAACTTTCATGATATCATGCTCTATGAAATGAATGCCTCCCAACCTAATTGAACAACCTTCAACAAAATTCTACCAAACAAAATATCATATGTCAATAAAAACAAAGTTAAAGAATTATAGCGAGACACTTTCAAGAACGCAAAATACAAATATAAATAACAATACTTACGATGTTTTGTTTCATCTCATTTACGATTTGTTTACACAACTTTGTAGATACCTCTCTCGTGTCATACAATGAATATGATAGTCGGTATTTAATCCTTTCATGTGACTTGGGAGCTTTTGTAAGTATGTAAACAACTTCAATGTCTGGTACCGAACACATATCTATGACTCTTCCCATCACCTCATAAATTCCATTATCATTCGGTATATCAATATATAGATATATATTCACATTTTGGCTTTCTCTTTCTTCACATACCAGATTCTTGATGGAAATTTCACCTCTTTTGAATTCTTACAGTCTGAAATCATCTTCTTATCATTTGAGGCACTTGAAAGATTTGTAGCCATGAGCTCAAGTGGAGTTCGTTCACCAATGTTTTTTGAAGATGCACCTTTAAGAGTCTTTGGTCCAGAAAGATTCACAAAAATCTTCTTTGATGCCATTTTCCTGAAAAATAGAAACACATAAATCAATAAATAACAAAAACATATTAACTTAAATTAACAACGAAAATATATCATAAATTTTTATTATAATCAGAATCGCCGAGCCACCCCAGACGATCGGGCGGGCGGGTCAGTGCCAGGCGGGTGGGTGGGCGGGCGGGAGGGCGAGTGAGGGACGGTAGGGCGGGGTGGGTAGCTGGGCGGGTGAGGGTGGGCGGGGTCGGCAGGGGTGGGTGGGCGGTTGAGGGAGGGAGGGGTCGGCAGGGGTGGGCGGGCAGTTGAAGGAGGGCGGGTCGGGTGGGTGAGGGCGAGAGGGCAAGCCAGGTGGGTGAGGGCGAGAGGGCGGGCCAGGCGGGTGTGGGCGGTCATGGTGCACGAGTGTGGGTAGGCGGGCACGCGAGGCAGGCGATCGTGGGGGCGGGTGAGGGCAGGCGAGGGGGAGGGTGCGAGTGGGCAGGCAGGGTGGGCGGGTGAGGGCGGTCGGGTGAGGGCAGGCGGGGTGGGTGGGTGGAGTGGGCGGGGTGTGCAGGGTGGCTGTGGGTGGACGGGGCGGGCTGGGTGAGTGTGGGCAGGTGGACGAGATGGGCCGAGCGGGCGAGGGTGGGCGAGGGCGGGTGGGCGAGCAAGGCGGGTCGGGTGAGGGTAGGCGGGCGAGGCAGGTCGGGTGGGCGTGGGCGTGGGCGGGGTGGCCGGGCAGGCGAGGGCGGGGCGGGGCGGCTGGGGTAGGCAAGGGCGGGTGGGTGGGTGGGGTGGCCCAGGTGAGGGTGGGCAGATGAGGTCGGGCGGGCGAGAGTGAGGCGGGTCGGGCGGGTGGGCGGGCAAGGGCGGGTGGGCGAGGGCGGGGCGGGTGGGGCAAGTGAGGGCGGGTGGGTGGGCGGGTGGGCAGGGTGAGTGTGGGCGGGCAGGGCAGGGCGGGCGGGTGCGGGCGGGCGGGTGGGCGAGGGCGGGGCGAGCGAGGGTGGATGTGGGCAGGCAGGGAGCGGGAGGCCGGGAGGGCGGGGTGGGTAGGCGGGTCGGGCGTGCGGGGTGGGTGGGCGCGGTGGGGGAGGCCGGGCGGATGGGGAGGGTGGAGTGGGTGGGCGGGCAGGGAGGGGGAGGCAGGGCGGGGTGGGTGGGCGAGGTGGGGGAGGTCGGTGCGGGTGGGCGGTCGGGAAGGGGGAGGCCAGGCGGGCAGGTTGGGCGGGTGGGGAAGGGGAGGCCGAGCCAGCCACCGTGCGGGCGGGCGGACATGCCGTCGGGGTGGCGCGGCCCAGGCCGGCACCACCCCGACGGCCAGCGCGCCTGTGCGCGTGATGGCTGGGCGATTCCAACAATCGCCCAGCCACCACGCGGGTAGGCTGCCGGGGTGGTGCAGCCCAAGCATGGGCGTGGGCGGGGAGGGCGAGTAAGCGGGGCTAGGAGGGTGGGTGAGGGGGTGGGCGAGGGCGAGTGGGGCGGGCGTGGGCGAGGGCGGGTGTGTGGGGCTTGGGCGGGGAGGGCGGGCGTGGGCGGGTGGGGCGGGGAGGGCAGGCGTGGGCGGGTGGGGCGGGTGGGGTGGGCGAGGGCAGTTGGGGCGGGCGAGGTGTGAGGGCGAGTGGGTGAGGGGGCGGGGAAGGGCGAGGGAGGGTGTGTGGAAGGGTGGGCGGGGGTGGGGTGGAATAGGGCGGATGTGGGTGGGGGTGTGAGGGCAGTGTGTAAGGGGGCAGGTAAGGCGGTGTGTGAGGGGGTGTGTGAGGGGGCGAGAGGGGTCGTGGTGTGTGTGAGGGGGGAGGGATCGAGTGGGTTTGTGGGTGTGGGTGAGGGGGCGGGTGGGTGTGAGGGGGGGGGTGTGTCGGGTTGCGGGTGTGAGGCGAGGTGGGGGGCGAGGGTGGGTGTGGGTGAGGGGGCGGATGGGGGTGTAGGGGAGGCGTGGGCAAGTGGGGGTGGAAGGGGGGCGGGCGAGGGTGGCGATGGGGGGGTCATGTGGGGATTTGGGGGTGTGGGGTCTGAGGGGCTAGTGGTAGGGGGTGAGGGTGGCGTTGAGTGGCCGGGATGTGCGGGGAGGGGGTAGGTGGGCAGGGGGGACGGGGTGTGGGTGGAGGGGGTGAGGGTGTGGGGGGGCGACTGGGGCGGTAGGGGGTGTGGGGGAACGTGGGGCTGTAGCGACCACCCTGACGGCCCGCCCGCCCACCGGGGTGTGGGTGGAGGGGGTGAGGGTGTGGGGGGATGGGATGTGGGGGGTGGGTGTAGGTGGGCAGGGGGGGCGGGTTGGGGGTGGAGGGGGTGAAGGTGTGGGGGGCCGGGTGGGGTGGTAGCGGGTGTGGGGGCAGGTGGGGCTGCGGCGCCCACCCCGGCAGACCGCTCGCCCGCCGCGGGGGTTGGGCAATTCTCGGAATTGCCCAACCCCCGCGGCGGGCGTGCGGGCCGCCGGGTGGGCGCCGCAACCCCACCTGCCCCCACACCCCCTACCGTCCCACCCGCGCCCTCACACCCCACCCACCCACCAGCCCTCCCCGCCCGCCCGCCCTCCCCGCCCACCCCGCGACACCACGGCGGCCCGCCCATGGCTGTTGGGCAATTGAGTTTGGTTGGGCCCACCATGCTCACGACGAACGTAATTGTTATTTTGGCTCAGAAAAAGTATTAATTTAAAAAAAAAATCTTCTTCATTAAACTAATTTAATATGAAAATTTTCAAGGAAAAAATTTAACTTACCTTTCAATTGCGAGAATTCTTCATTGAATACGTTGTTGATAGTAATGTAGCTGCTCCAAAAATTCACAAGTCTTTCAACGAACTTTAGAAGACATGGATGTGATGTGAGTAATAGTGATAATGGAATTTAGTATATAAGTGAAATTACGGAGATGTTTTACCGTACGGTTAATGTGGGATAATTTTCTTTAAAATATGATAATGTGAATATTGTATAATTTTTTCACAGCGGGGTGAATGTGGGATTAATTTGTTTTAGAATATATTATAAAAATTAAAAAAAACATTCAATTGTTTAGTAAATATTATATACTTTAACTATTAGAATAATTAATGTAGAAGTTGTAGTTTACAATTTTAATTTTAATGATTTATTTCATAAAAAAATTAGTTTACATTTTTCAATAAATTGTAGAATAAAATAATGAAGGTAAATAAATCTAACAAACTTTTTGGAGGGAAATATTTTCGCGAAACTTTTTGGAGGGAAAATTTCATTCTCTAAGCTATATAATATCTTTAGGAGACTCTCCATTTGTATCATTCAACATCTTCTATTTGAAAGGGATGGATTGTTCTGATAGTGAAATTTTGATTTATACACCATCAACATCTTCATAGCGTAAAAACTCTATTCATATTGATGAATATAGCGGGAATTATTCCACTATGAATAGAAAATCAATTCTTCCACTTAGTCCTGATTCTAAGGACTATGAGAGCAGCACTGATGAAAGAGGGGATGGAGAATTTCAAATAAATAAAGAGTCACAGATTCCACTTAGTCCTAATTCTAAGGACTATGAAAGCAGCAGTGATGATGAGCTTGATGACAAATTTCAAAAGAATGGATTGTCACGGTGTCCACTTAGTCCTAATTCTAAGGACTATGAGAGCAATAGTGATGAAGAGCATGATGGTGAAGTTCAAAAGAATTGAGTGTCACAGTGTCCACTTAGTCCTAATTCTGAGGACTATGAGAGCAGCAGTTTTGAAGAGCATGATGACGAATTTCAAAAGAATGGAGTGTCACAGTGTCCACTTAGTCCTAATTCTAAGGACTATGAGAGCAGCAGTGATGAAGAGCATGATAACGAATTTCAAAAGAATGGAGTGTCAAAGTGTCCACTTAGTCCTAATTCTAAGGACTATGAGAGCAGTAGTGATGAAGAGCATGATGATGAATTTCAAAAGTATGGAGTGTCACAGTGTCCAGTTAGTCCTAATTCTAAGGACTATGAGAGCAGCAATGATGAAGAGCGGGATGATGAATTTCAAAAGATTGGAGTGTCACGGTGTCCACTTAGTCCTAATTCTAAGGACTATAAGAGCAACAGTCATGAAGAGCGTGATGATGAATTTCAAAAGAATGGAGTGTCACGGTGTCCTCTTAGTCCTAATTCTAAGGACTATGAGAGCAGCAGTGATGAAGGACAGGATGATGCACTTAGTCCTAATTCTAATGAGTATAAAGGTAGCAGTGACAAAGGACAGGATGTAGCATCTTCAATAAGTAAACAGTCACATTTTCGACGTAGTCCTAATTCTATGGACTATGAGAGTAGCACTGACAATGCACATGAGGAAGAATATCCATTAAACATCGAGTCAAATTTTCCATTCAGTCCAAATTCTAAGGACTATGACAGTAGCACTGAAGAAGGGGAATATGAAGAATATCCTCCAAGTCAATATTTGAAAAGCAGAGCTGATCATAGTGTGGATAACATTCCTCTTAATGATGATGAAAATCCTTATACAAATGATGATCCAATGATGGAGATGTTGCCAAGAAATATTGTATCGAGGAGTAGGAGCAGACCTTTTTGTATCAATGCAAGTTGTTCTAGTTATACAAGGGGTAGAGCAGAATATCTAACGAGAAGAAGTTCTATCAGCGCTCTCACTTCAAGTGAATGTTGCCAAAAATATTGCTTGAAACATATGGATTTCAAATTTGCATTAGAGAGCAGGAAGAGATATTTGTCAATGAATAAAAGCATGCAAAATTCATATTTAGTTGGGTGCATGCAATCTACATTGTCAGGTTATGATTATCATATTAGGACTTTATTTATCTATAGAAAAGCTTTCAAAATGTTTCATTCGATTGGGAATTTTCGTCTCTCGAGAATTCAAGAAATTTTGGAAAAGGATCCCACATTTTATTCAGAATTACGTCATAAAATACAGTTTGGGCCATTATCAAATACTGCAATGTCATGAATGAAAGATTTATTTTCAAAGCATGGAGAGTTTATGCCAAATAGAGAGACAATACATATTCCAGATAATTTTTCAAGACGAGAAATCTACAACTTATACAAAGAATATGCAGAAGGTGCTGAGGGACATGGCTGGTTTATTACATATCAATATTTTGTGAAGGTATGGAAGAAAGAATTCAACAATGTCCGTATTCCTAAGAAGACAAGGATGGGGATTTGTAGTACATGTGCTTCTCTTAAATCAAAAAGGGACAAATGTGAAGGGTCAGAAAGAGGTAAGCATTCATAACTTTAACTTTTAAAATTGTATAGTCATCAACTATGAAAACATATTTCTTAATGACTTTCTTTTAAGTTGTGTATATTTAATTGTCAAAGAACTTCAGGAGCATCGCGAACAACAAACAAACGAAAGGAAGAAGTTGTACAAGCATCGAAAGAAGTGTTATGATAATCTGAATAAATATTTGGGTTTGATAATTGATGGTATGGACCTGAAGAAAACACTTTTACCACATTTTGTTGGCACACCCAAAAATTTACAGGAGGAAAATTTTATTCAGTTTCACTTGGTCGGTTGTATGGTCTTCAATGGGAAAATGTTGCTAAGGGTGTACTTCATAGCTCCAAATATTTATAATGATGCAAATCTAACCATAACCATAATTCATGATGTGATTTCTCATTGGTCTAGTAATATTCCTGAAGTTTTGTATCTACAATTGGACAACACTTGCCGTGAAAACAAAAATCAGGTTGTTTTTTGATATCTAAACATGCTTGTTGAATTGAGAATTTTTCAAAAGGTAAAGGTTGGTTTCCTTCTTGTTGGGCACACTCATGACCATATTGATCAGATGTTAAGTCGTTTTTCAGTCACATTGAGGAGGAAGGAAGTTGGGAGCTTGCCATCACTAATTGAATGTATTAAGAAATCATACATGCCAGAGCCTACTTTTGATGTGTTGGAAGAAACTGTTGACATGCGAAGGTTTATTCTGGGATCATATGGTGAGGGGAAATGCATTGAACAACTTAATGACATTAGCTTCCAACATCAATTTCATATCAAAAAAATGGATAGGAAAACACTAATATGGGGCAAGAAGTATTCAACTACTGCAGAATGGGCACCGTCATCAGGTTTGCAATTTTTTAAGTTCATTCCAGATCATCCAATATTTGCATCAAAAATATTGTTATTACAATCAGTTGGTGAAGTTCATAATGCACACAGACAAAATAGAGATATAAATTATTCTGATTGCCTAGAAGAAATTAAAAAAATGTATTAGATATACATATGAGTACTTTGACATTGCTGATTCAGTTTGGTGGGAATCATTTTTCAATAATCAAAGTGATATCATTTCAACAACAACAAATGAAGATATACCTTTGAAAAATTCATTTATTTGGCCACAAAATGTGTCGAACGAACATGAGGAAATAAACATTGTTGAACAGCAACAATCTCAAGGTATTATTAATTCTTCACAGGCAGAGGAAAGAGAGATGTATATTGGTTCCAGAAGATCTCGTGCACAACGTGAAGCCATGGAAGACCTTTACAGGGGTTCAGTATAGGATATTAAGGAGGGTTGCATGATAACAGTGCTAGCAGATGGAGATCCCAATGGCTATCCATTCTGCGTTGCTAAAGTTATAAAGGTCTTTAAAAAAATGAGGATATTACAAGTGTTGAAGTACATTGGTATGCCACAAATACACACCCATTCAATGGTGTGTATAAGCCAGAGATGGTAGTTGACAAAAAAAATGGCGAAAAGAGAAAAAGAAAGGGTACAAATATAAATCGTCGCCGCACAGACATATTAAAATTGGAGGATGTTGACATACTTGTTTATGACTTCAATTTAACAAAGAGAGGAACTCTTCGCTTCAAGACGATAGAGATTCTGAAAAGTTTGTTACTAGAAGGAACAGTGTTGAGATGGGAGTCTGCTGAAACCAGTCGTAGATCTAGAAGAATTTTGAAACCTGAAATGATGGGCATGCATGTGGACTCAGATGGGGCACTAGTTGATGAAAGAGAAGAATATGGAACATCTTCGTCAGCATCCAGTCACTCATCTGAAGATGTGAATTCTGATGGTGTGCAAGAAAATATGAGTGATTTTGAATAATTGTTTAAGACAGTTTATATAACTGATGTATGCATCGTATCTTGAAATAAAATTTATGATTTCCATATGGTGTTAAATGAGAAGTTATGAGGCATTTTTATGTTGTTGGATTATATGTCTTAATTATGATAATTTTTATTTTTTAAAATATCTACAATGCAATATTAAATTAGAGATATAATGTATGTTTTATTCAATATACAAATAATGACTTTTGAATTCATTTAGTGATGTAATTTTTTCATAATGTCATGGTTTTTTAATTTTATAGTTGAAAAAATTTCAATTTCTTTTGTATCTAGGATCTTATGGTTGAGAACATGTTGAATTTATACTTAGGAAAGAAAAATAATATTCTACCAAAAACATTAATGTGTTTTTTTCCTCATAAACAACTTTGTTTGGCACATAAAAATTTGGTTTTACTAGCATTTTTTTAAAAGTTTGAAAATTGACCCTAAAAAATAAAATCATCATTCCAGTATCATCACTTTTTCATTTTCAAGCTGTATTTTGCAAGAAAAATTCGTAGTCAGTGCCATTTTTAAAACATGTTCAAAATTGACCCTAAAAAACAAAAACCATCATTCCAGTATACACACTTTTCGTTTTTAGCACTGTTTTTGATGTTTTTTCGGGGTTTTTTGGCCAAAGTTCCCGTTTTGAGTTTATAGTTCTCGTTGTAAAGTTTACATTGTTTGTAGAAGAAGGATGGGACATGGAGACTTTGTATTGATTATAAAGCCTTGAAAAAAATAACTATAAAAAACATATAAGATCAATGATCTTCTTGACCAACTTAAGGGTGCCAATTTCTTTAGTAAGATAAATCTTAGATGAGGCTACCATCAGGTTCCATACAAACAAATTGACATATGGAAGACAACCTTCAAATGTAAATAATTTTTTAAGCTATTAGTCATGCCATTTGGCATGACTAATCGTCTAACAACATTCATGAGGATGATGGATGACATCCCATGGTCATTCACTAACTCTTTTCTAGATTTATATTCGGATGACATCTTCATCTTTAGCAAAACTTTGGTAGAACATTTCCAGCACATTAAATAGGTCCTGAGCACCCTATGGAAATAGAATTTGTATACCAATATGGAGAAATCATAATTTGGCTTGCAGAGTATTTAATATTATGGATACATTATGCATGAACATGGAGTGCATGTGGACCTAGCGAGAATCCAAGAAGCTCCATAGCTTCTTGGGCCTTATTAACTTCTACTGAAGGTTAGTGTTTGGGTTCTCTCATATCGCTTTGCCCTTAAGTGAAGTGACAAAAGGTGAATAAAAAAGTAAAGTTTTCCTTGTTTGCGACACAATAGAAACCATTTGAGGATTTAAAACCATTATAGGAAATTTCAGCCTAAAATTGCCCATGAAATTTTCATTAATTTCCATGTCATAATATGTAAACCAATCAAACCCATTAAATTTAAAAAGAGTTACATGTAAATATTTTTGAGGAAAAAGAAGAAAAACTACTTTTTTTAATTGTATTTTTGGCTTATCTCCTTAGATTTACTCAAATATCTAGTGTAGACACTTGTTGGATGTGGAATTTAATTCAACATCCAATGAGTGTCTACACTTGAAATTTGAGTAAACCTATAAAGAGATAAGAAAAAAATACAATTAAAAGAATAATTTTCCTTTTTTCATCCAAAATTCATAACACTTATTTTATCATTTTAACTATTATTTTATTATTTTTCCTTAGGAGGCCACTTTTAGACTGGAATTTCCTCTAATGACTCCCTTTTATCTACACTACTCCTCACCATACTAAACTTGCATTAATCATTTGAGATTGAGACACATGCCTTCGACTATGCTATCAATGTAATCCTCAATCCACAAGGAAATTTGGTGGCCTATCATATTAAAACACTCTATGGTACTTTCTATAGATGCTCACATAAAACAAGCATATGTAATCCATTGTGTAGACATATAAAAAATGGAAGAATTATATCCTAGGGAAGTAGATGATCATCCAAATTGATCACATGCCTTTTTAATTCATGAATATGTAAAAAAAAGCTATATAATGACCACCATAGAAAATGGTCCACATTCCCAAAAAAATTCCACTTGAATGTCAAATACAAGAAGGGTAGAACTAACGATGTTGTAAACTACCTTAGTCAGCCCCTAATTGTGTTTATAACCACAATTGTTAATTCTTATGGGCATGATACCTCTAGGAGGCCACAATTATACAATAATGGCTTTGACTTTGTTGCCACATACTAGATGTTTACTGTAAGAAAGCAAGTTCTAGAGTTCCACCTCCACAATGCATACTTATGCTATCCAAGCCTCCCTTTTGTTCCTTCAAGTGAGCATTCCAATTTGATCTAGGAGGCACATTGTTGATGAGTGTTAAGTCACTTTGGTGTGGAGAAGACAGTAGAAATAGTTTTATAATGATTTCTATTTACCAAATATTTTATAGGATGATTGGTATATTAGATCGTGCACTACCTATGCCATTCATCAACCAAACATTGTGAAGTAGGGGTTGTACATTCTTATACTTATCCTTGACAAGACCTGGCAATTAGCATCGACGGATTACATGTTAGGCTTTCCATCTACCAAGCATGGTAATGATTTTGTGTTTCTAGTTATTGGCCAATTCTCTATGATGGCCATTTTGGCACCATGCAAGATGAGTATCATAGTTGAAGTCGTTGCAAAACTCCTCTTTGAGCATATTTGGATTCCTTTTGGGCTACCTTAAACAATTATTTTAGATAGTGACATTAGGTTCCTTAACACCTTTTGGTCGAACCTATAGCCTCTTATGGAAACCAAGTTAATGAAATTGACCTCCTTTCATCCCTAAATAGATGGAAAAATAGAAGGAAATATAAACATGATTATGCATTTCTTACACGTACAACTCCAAGAAATTTTGTACATGAGATGAAATCCTTCCATATGTTCAACACAACTATAACAAATCTCTATATATCTCTATTAGCCATAATGCTTTTAATGTGTGCATGGGCTTCCAACCATTGCCCCCAATTGATGTAGCTATGCACATTACATCTCCACTAGCAGATTCCTTCCTTGTTCAGGTTGAAGAAAATAGATCAATGAATTTTTTTTGGTGATTCCAATACCTCCAACAAAAAATTCATGATATCCTAAACAATTCCAATTCCAAGTACAAGTAATGACATGACTAGTACAAGTTCCACAAAAGGTTTAGGTTGCTGATAATGTGTGGTTTCCTTTACAAAAATACCACTTCATAACCCCCCATATGAATCTAAAACCGCTATGATATGACGCTTACACGATTATAAAGTTTGTGCATGAAAATGATTTTTAATTAGTTTGTCCCATTTCCTTGTCTTGAACCCAACATTTAATGTGGACCTACTTTGACTATATTTGTCACCTGTTTTGGACACCTTGCAGGTAGCCAAGAAATTGGTTGCCACAAAACTCAATCCTAACTACAATGAATACACTATATTGGACCATATCATGGAAACCAAGACAAAGGATACCCACCAACATCACATATGACTTTAATTAGTTGTTAAAGCATGACAACTTTTCACCAAGTCAAGTGGTCCACTAGGAGTTTGATAGAAGTGTCCCCATCTGATAAGGGAAAATGATGAAATAGATACAATTTCTTTATAAGGGGGGAGGACTAATCCAAGTGGATATCAATGTATAACCACCTCTTCCACCAACTCAATAGTTCTTTATCTTCTTGTTACTTTTTCTATGATTTTTTAAGTCCTAAACTTCTGGGGTTGTTATGAGACCCTAAATGATGTTTTCTCGAAATTCAACTGGTGAGGGATTTCCATAACATTCCTTTGCCTATTTTAAATTTGTTTTCCTTATATAGTTCTTTCCAAATATATATTTTGGACTTCAAATATATATTATATGCATGAGTTGAGCCCTTGGGAAGTTTATGTACCAACTAACTACCTCAAGGTCTGCAGATATTTTGGTTTTTAATATTCTATGGTTAGTCTTTTGGACCTATAGGGTTCCTTATTTATGTTAAAAATATATTCTTTTAGCCTCTCATAAAAACCTTTTTGAAGACATGTAGCCTCTATCTCTCTTTCTTCAGAGATAGTTACCACTAGACTAGCTAGTTTACATTCTATAATATTTAACTATTTCATTTATTTATATAAGTTAGGTTTTCAACATATTATTGTGCTTTTTGTTATATTTATATGTGTGTTCTTCCTTTCATTTCCTACCTTTCATTTCATTCTTTCTACAACATGAATCATATGTAGATATATATAAGTTAATAAGAGAACTCTTGTTTGAAAACTTACTTGAAAAATGCCCTCCTTGGAATCATCAAATGGTACCATTTTCTGGTTGTAAACTTGCTAAATGTAAAGGGTCTTCTTTTCTAACCCATGCTCTTATTGCTTAGCTTCATTGGAAAACTTGATTACATAAGATTCACCCTTTGATATACTTCTTGAGGGTATATTAGGCATCAAAAGTAGTGTATTCCAAATAAACTCATTCTAGATTTCACCTTCCAATAGAATGCATATTTGTACTACCTTTCAATTATCTCTTCTACAACTATGATTGTCACTCCTTCACCGATTACGAAAATTAGAATCCTACTTATACTAATACATTCTTTGGAAATTCAATTGGCATTCCTCTCTAAGATGAGCACAAGTGTGACATTTGTGACACCTAAAAGGGATACCTTCATAATCTAGCATTTAGACATGCTAAAAATAAACTTTTTTTTCTTAAATCCAATTCCTCTACCAAACCCCCCACAATTCTAGGGATACTAGATTTTTTCCATTACCATCAATATTGATTCCAAAAAGGACATGTCTTCTATAATGAATCAACCAAATTTGTTTCCAATAGCTTGAGATATTTGAAGTTACTAAAACTTAACTAGTAAACTAGCAAACTGAATCCAAATATAATTTGATTAAACTCTCTCCTTTTTCATATCAAATAGATGATTCCAAGATTTCGAAACTATATGTGTTGAAACCTAACACCGCATCCTCATTATTTTAATGGAATCCTCAACATTTTTTAGGATCACCACAAACCAACCCCTCATCAAGATGATACTCATCGAGATATAACCTATAATTAAAAGCCAATTATTTGTCATCTATTTCTTGAAAGCATTATCGTCAAACCATATTTTCCTTACCTTGTCTACAAAATCCATTTGTGCCATCGATACTAGAACATCATCTAAGAGAACCAACTTTTCTAGTGCAACCTTTTTACCAGCATACTTCCTTTTCCTTTTGCCCTCATTTCCTTTTTTTACTCCACTTTCTTAATCACTTTCTCCAACAAAAGGAGGCCTCACTGCGAAAGTTTTCCTTTAAATTCCAAAACCCTTATAAAAGCGTGTAAAACTATTTAGCTCCTAAAACCCATAAATATTTCCAATATACCAACCTCCTCTACTAGATACTTCCAAAGGAGTCATGTCTACCAATCCTCGTAACCTAAAATCATGTCATGAAGCTTAGCTCTATCACTTGATTTGAATTGGATACCTTTGGATAAGACTAGGTCTCAATCTCTTCCAAGGGATTCATAGAATTTAATCTATGATATCCAAATATGGTTTCTCCATGATTATAACAGAGCAGGTGAAAGTCCTTTAATCCTTAGCATGATGTACATTGTGCATGTAACATTTTTTAATATATTAATAAAGGAAAAAAAATTGGCCATAAATTAAATATTTCAGTGTCCACTTTAAGTAAAATATTCCAATTCCAGTATTAATTCTATATATTTTTAACATCCATTTTAAGTTTCCGGTGAAGTCTAATATTTTTTTATAATTGATTTGTTTTTTTCAATATGTAGAAAATTGATTCCTCTTTTTAAATACTAGTTTCAAAATTAAAATAAATTTACCCTGATTAAATATAATTTAGATCATTAAATATGACAATTGACCTACAAATCCCATGTTTATGGACTATAGTAATTGTTTCATCTTACTTATTTCCTTTTCAAATGTCTTAAACCATCATTGTTCCATTTACTAAGTGTTGAATCCCTCAAAATACAAACCTTTGCACTTGGAGTAATTTGATTCCTCTCAATCTTTGGTAGCTCTAGAGTTAAACATATTTATGATGGTTCATAATAATATTTTTTATAGTAAAGTAAATCATATAAATTAAATGGTTAGTAAAATTAATGTCAATATACAACAATTCATAACAAATGCTCTAGGGAAACTTAGTTCTTTCCTTACACCTTTATAGTTTTACTTCGATATAAGTGCAAAGGAAAACATAAATAATGGTGGGAAGTAAGTATATTTATTTACATCATATAATATGAAAGACTACTGATTGAGATACCCGATGTTTTTTTTCATTTTTTTTAATGCCAACATATTAGTAGAGCTTAACATGGATGGCATCGAGGAGAATTTACCACATGACCTCTTATTAGTGAGGTGCTTTAGCAATGGGAACCCAACCAATTGAGCTAGCCCTCTAGGCTAAAGAGCTACAACCATGGGATTATTATTATTATAATAAAAGAACTAATATATAAGTTAAAAATATATGAATTTAAAAAACATAGAACAATATTTTAACCATGGTGATTTAGTCCAACTTTTTCATGGAGATTAGTAATATATAAATAGACTTTTTTACAATATCATGAGACAATATCATGGCTTTATGAATACCACATGCCTGAAAATCCATAACCCATTTCATATGACACTTGTTCATATGAGTTTTATTAATTAATTTAATTAAAAGGGAGAAAATGACATAACTACTTACGAGATAAATCTCAACCTTTGGTATGTATATACTAAGCAGAATATTTTAGAATATTTTGTGGAGGTTAAATCCCTACCATCCACCTAGTAATTATTGATAATTAAATATAATTCTTAGAGCTCTATTCCAAAATAGACATGTCTATCAATACATTTATATATAAATTTCACGTTATCATATATATATATATAATTTCTTATTTTTATTTTATTAGAATTTTTATAATACATATAGCTACACGGATTTATGCTTGTTATATTTTTGACATGTTATAGAATTCTTTTGACTTAATTATCAATAATTATTAGGAATATAGATGGAATTAAATCTCTTCTAGAATACTCTTAGTAGTTGTCACAAATCAAAAGTTGAAATTTATCTCAAAAGTAGTTATTCTTATTTTTCTTCTTGTAACTAAATTGATTAATTAAAAAATCACATATGAACATGTGTCATATTAATATGAGTTGTGACATTTTGGACATGTGGTATTAGTAAGCCATGGTATTGACCCATAATATTGTAGCAAACACTATTTACAAGATAAGTATCTCCATGATAAAGTAGGGGTGAATCTTCATTGTTCAATCTTGTTACATGTTTTGTAAAATGTAAATATGTCTAACTCATATATTAATTCTTTTAATTATTATTATTATTATTATTTTAAATAAAGTTATAATTTAATTAATTTTTATGATTTTTTTAAATTTTGGCAATGTGAGATGTATTATGAGGTAAATGTCTTGATTTTTATGAGCATTTACCAACTATTTAATTTAAATGGTTTCCATATTAAAATTTAAATTTGAAGTTATGAAATCATAGGTACATATATGAGTAATCATTGTCTTAATTTGTATAGTAAAATGGATTTCTAATATTTATATTTTCAATATATTTCACATTTTTATGGGTAGAAATATTTTTATTTCTAATTATATATTTATTAATTAAATTTAAACAAAAAAAATTAATATTATTAATATTAATCACATTATTATTATAGTTGTTTTAAAAATAATAATTAAATATGATATATTAAATTAAATAATTATTTATATTATTTTTCTTAATAACTTTATATTGTGTTTTATTATTATTAGATTCATTGTTTTATTGTAATATTTTTTAAATCCGTCTTTAAAATTTCTTCTGCTTGGGCAGTGATGAGTGAGCCTGCATTCGCGGATAGCACCCAAAGATAGCACCCAAAGGTGGTTGTCCTCTCTGCTAGTTTCACAACTCAATTATGATAGGTTTTCCCACCGTAAAAATAAATATATTGTTTAAATATCTACCATAAAATCTGTTTGTACTTAATTATCAAAAATAACTCACAATTCATTAGTTATGTGAAAGTGATAGATGATAAAGAAATAATTCATTAATTCATTTGAAAGTGATATTTAATTATTGTTTTAATTGCCTTGTATAATATTTAAATAGGTTACATTTGCGCCGTGAAAATTCAATTTTTTTTTTTTTAGGGATCGCAATCACAATTTCCATTAAAATTGCGGACGTGAAACCCCCAAAAAAAACTACAGGGATGATCTGATGTAATCATATCTATGCCTTTGGGAGTTGGTAAACTAGTATGTAACATGTATCACACATTATTCCAAAACATAACAATACAAAAAAAAATATATATTATGCCTTCATGGCTTAGGTGAAAGGTAAAACATGATTGATTTAAACATTGGGCTCAGACTTTGTATAATTATATCTCCTATCGTTTACCTTAAAATTTCATATGATTTATGCATCTACAATTATATATGCTATATGGTAAAGTTATAATCACATTGTTTATTGGGTTAAAACACCACCGCCTTAACCCACGATAGATGGAGGCTTGGAAAGTTCAAGAGAAGGATATGCCACACAATTGTTATGCAATTTCAGGGACAGATGGGCACATCCCTACCATGGTTTCTTTGAGAACTGATTAGATAGTTCTGGTGCTTCTCCACTCCGTTAGGGTAACCAACCTTGGAATCAATGCCTCCTGGATGTCTCATTTTCCCGTCGAGGCTCTACGCACCATGCTCTGCAAATCTATGGTGCCACTTCGTTTCCTCTAGGAAGAGGGTCCTTATCTTCTGGGTTTGTCTTATTACTAGCGATCTCTGCACCTCCATCGAACCATGGGTTGCATTGTGTCGTGTTCGGCGTTTGTTGGGGTTCGAAGGTGGCGTGCCAGTGGCTATCCCTCATAGCTAAACTGATTTTTCACCTGCAAAAGTTATCACACATAATTTTCACGGTTATGATTAAGGTTATGACCATGCTGCAAATTTGTTACAGGTTGTGCTACCTCATGGTCATGGATTTTTCACTGCAACTTTGTTTCAAAGAGTTGGCCCCATACAACAGGTAGTTGGTAATTTCTTTCCTCCTATCTCATTATGGTTGACAAACTCGACTCTCCATGTTTTCTTACTATCTCCGCTTCTTTCAGGCTATGTTTACCAGCTTTAGGAGTCGAGCAACTGTTTACATTAATATCCTTGATTTTTCTAGGTGCTTTCTCTTATTTTGCATGTCACTCCTCCCAGTTATGGTTTTTAGATGTGGGTTTTCTCATTTTGAAGAAATAACTAGAAATCAGTATTGTTTAAGTCATTCTCACCTGTAGAATCCCACCTGGTTTATGAATTCTTTCTCGGTTTGACCAATTAAGTTTAATGTATTGGTTTTTCCATTTCCGAGTTTTCATTTGCAGTGAGTATACATATATAGTTCACAAAGAAACTCCTCCTCATTTTATTACTTTTCTTGTATTAAAGGGATATGCTATGTGGATTGGAACAATGGTTTGCATGCACTGCAATGTTATTTAAGGTTCACCGATTTGAGAGAAAATTCTCGAAGTTGTTACTATTATAAAATTTGTATGAATTTTGGAAAATAATATTTTTCCTTTCTTCTATATTTTCATAATCTTACTGGCACGCATAATCATTTCAGAGATAGTTTACATCCTTCACTTTCTATACAGTTATTAAGTTAGGAATAAATCTTTGTGTTCAACATTATTGTTCTTAGTTTAGTTTTCGTTTTATGCCATCGAACCACTACTACATTTTGGTTTTCCAGTAGTTTCAAACACCCAAGAAGGGTTTCTTTGGGGACTGGATACGGTTGCTTGTATCTAAGGCGACCTAGTCCTAACCCCGCGACCTGTAAATTGGTTGTTAAACCCCTTCTGGCTAATCCTTTTGAATCACCGAGTTTCGTTAATGACTCACATTCTTAAGGATATATAAATGATTTAACAAACAATATATATATACATACTCTGAGTCTCAAAGGCTAGTTTGGATAACAACCCAAACCCTCTTCCCAAATTTCACATTATCTTGTTTTAAAAAAGAAATGTTAATCTCATCTATGAAATTCACTTCCAATCACACACATACCCCTTTATTAACTAAAATAAACAATATTGGGTTTTCAGTTTTTATTTCATATTTTATTCCTACTAGTACAACAGGTTCTTTTCCAATTTCCCTTTTTTGAGTCTAATTCAGCAAATACAAAACTGGGTTTCCAATTTTCATTACAGGTCTATAACATACTTATACCCAGGTTTCCCTTAATTGGAATTAACTACTTCAAATTTTCCTTTTGAACATAATGTAAAATCACAACAAATGGAATCTATTATGTGAACAATACACTATAATAATCCATCCATGCACAAAATTTACAGATTCTGGTCATGTACGTATTTGTTATATGTTATTCCATAAATTAAGCAGGGTGAGCTTATCCACCCAACTGTAAGAAGGGCAATGTCATCCTCTTCTACCCCCGAGCTTCCACTCCAGGTAGCAGGCAACAATTCTCTTTATTCTAGAATCAGGCAACAGACCTCAGGACTATAGTATAGTCTTATAGCATTTGATTCCTTCTCATAACAAGGTTATCCACTGGATCAAGTCTAGCTCTAGATATTCCTTGATTACTCCACTTCTTCTTTTTTCCAAAAATCCAAAATTGAAACCCTTTCTTCCCATTGAGATCTCTTTTTCTCCACGAAAGAAAGGTGTAACTATTTTTTTTAACTGTTCCTAATTACCCAGACGTTGGAATTTGTTTCCAGTCCCTTCTTGAATTCTGAATTTTCATAAAAGAAAAACAATATTATTATCATTAAATGTCCATCTAAAATGTCATTGGACTTTTCAAAGTCATGTTTACCAACCAATATAAATAAAATAGTGTGACTACTTTCGGGAGGTGTTACATCTCCCCCCCCAGGCAAAACATCGTCCTCGGTGTTTACTCTAGTCCATGAAATAGAGTATGATAAACTTCTCTCAGTAGACTTTCATCTTCCCAAGTAGCTTCCTCCAGGTGAAAGTGCTTCCATTGCACTTTAGCTTGGGTGATAGGTCGCTTCTGCAACGTTGTTTCCCTCCGATCGAGAATACACAGGGGTTCTACCAAGAATTTCCCATCCGATTCGACCTACCAATAAATCATTATCACCATTAGTTGTTCATTTTAGCTAGGTTATAACATAAATCAAATTTCTACACACTTACTTGCACATCTTGCCAATTAATAACGTTTGTGGGGTCATACACATATTTCTTTAATAGTGATACGTGAAACACATTGTGTACTTTTATGTGATGAGGAAGAGCAAGTTGATAAGCTAATGGTCCTACCCTTCCCAAAACTTGGAAAGGGCCACAGTAACGGGGTGCCAATTTAGCACAAGTACCCCACTACAAGGTGATTTTATTGGGTTTTATCCGGACATAACATGATCCCCAACCCAATATTCTTTGAAACTTTGTTTTTTATCTGCATAAAATTTTTGTCTGTCTTGAGCTTCTTTCAAGTTCTGTCGAACTTTCTTCACTTCCTTCTCCATTTCTGCTAACATTTCGGGTCTAAGGATCATCTTATCCTCTGAGTTATGCCACCCAGTAGGAGTCCTACAACTTCTTCCACAAAACACTTCATAAGGGCTCATCTTTAATGATTCATGGTAGCTATTGTTATAGGAAAATTCAACCAAATGGAGGTAGTCCTCCCATTTGGTTGGTTTTTGTATCACATACATTCGCAACATGTCTTCTAGCACTTGATTAACCACTCTATTTTCCCATCCATCTGAGGATGATAAGCGGTGCTAAATTGGATCTGAGTACCTAGCCCTGTAAAAAGAGCTTTCCAAAATGCAGATGTAAATTTTACATCTCTATCAGATATTACTATTTTTGGCATTCCATACAATCAAAATATTTCCCTCATAAAGATGTCTGTTATTTCCACAGCTTTGTAAGTGGACTTAACAAGAATAAAATGAGCAACTTTTCTTAGCTTGTCTACCACCACCATGATGGAGTCATGTTGTTTCCTAGTTCTCAAAAGTCCTATTATGAAGTCCAATGTAATCATCTCCCATTTCCACTCAGGTATAGGGAGTGGTTGGAGCAATCCAGCAGGGTGTTGATGCTCAACTTTAACTTGTTCGCACTCCAAACACTTTGCCAAGTATAACATAATGTCCTTCCTCATTCCAGGTCAAAAATATGTTTTCTTAATTAAAAAGAATAGAATTTTATAACCTGGGCACGCATCATAAGGAATGCGGTGAAATTCATCTAGCAACATTTGTTTGAAGCTTACCTAATTGGGGACATACACCCTTCCTCTAAAATTCAATAATTTCTGATCACCAATGTTGTATTCAACTGGTTTTCCTTAGTCTTGCATTTGCATATTGATGAGCCCCAAATTTGGTAACATTTTGGGCTCATTTGGCCTAATTATCCTTGTTCAATCCTTCATTTTTCATAACTTATGCATTATTTTTCAGTATGTTTATGTCATTTGCACGAATAAGGGTAGTCACTCTTGGAGCAAAACCGAGCAATCATGGGCTAGAAGACAGCGAAGCCTCGGTTGAGGATTCGTAGGGGGGTTGTCTATGGCATTAAATAGCCTTCCTCGGGATCCTCACCCCCAACTCCGAGCTCCAAAGGCCACCAAAACCGGATCTAGAAGGCAGCCAAGCAGATTTTGGAAGGAGTTGTTCACTCATAGTTTGGGCAGCCAAGTCCCATAGATTTAGGAGGCCAACTAGGGCCTCGTGGTGTATAAATGTTAAGGCCTTAGCCTTCGTGAGGGACTTTTGGAAACTCTTGCATACTTTGCACTACAGTGCTCCTAGCTTCATTTTGTTCTCTTGTAGCCATTTTTGGCATAACTCTTGACTTATGATTATTTTTTGATAATGAGAAGCAGTCTGATTTTATATCAGCTCTGAGTTTTCTATAGGAGCCATAGCTCTCAGGGTTGGGCCGAACCTGAGAGCCTAGGGCCTCCTTCTTTATATTGTTACCTTTTCTTTATGCATCGTGATTTTCCTTTTTATGCATTTGAAACGTGTTTTTGTTAAGCAAATTTAGTTGTGTTGGTTAAATAGGTCACTGGTGATAAATAGAATTGCTTCAAATGTTTAGAATAGATTGGTAGGATAATAACAGTTAAAGCTCCAAGAAAAGGGTTGGCAACACTCTTAGTTTCACCTCGTCCTTATTGGATCGGGGGCTGGAATTGCAGAAACAGTGCTGCCCCAACAAAAACACTAGTTTGCTTGACCATGCAATCCTTGGTGTAATGTTTTCATTTGTAGAAGTTAGTTATGCGTTCAAACCTCTGAAATGTTTCTTTGCTTGAGTGATGTACATGGTTCTCTTTACAAATAAAGCTGCTATTCATTTGTTTCATTGACAGTTAGAGTAGATTAGCTAAGACTTTGATTGTGTGTAGGACTTTGTTAATTTGGTTAAATGTACACCGTGCAGGGCATCTCCACCACTCTCTCATCCGCCTAAGCTTCGTCCAGACCAGCTGCTCCATCTCCTAGTTAGGTTCCTCATCTCACAACTGTTCTTTTGCCCACGTAACCCTACCTTCTTGCTCCTCCATTGTCTTAGCCTTATTTAAGCCAAGACAGCCTTCTACACCCTCTCACCACTCCATCCATCAGCCCCTGGGTCATTGCAGGCCCCTATCCTACCTCCTTATCCATCCATGCATCTTCCTTCACTCACCCATCCTCCAAAATCCAATTCTTAAACATCCTATAGAAATTTATGAACATCCTGTAGAAATTCCTGAAACATCCTGTAGAACCCCTACGGACTTCCTGTAGAAGCTCACGAATGAGGTTCCTTGATAGCCAAACTCTGTGAGACTCCCTAGAAGGGTGTTAGGGACTCCTTAGGCCCTCTCTGAACCTTCCCAACCTTTTCCAAGCATTTCTCCTCCTTGATCCACCCCTACACAGCAAAAAACCAATTAAAAACACATGCATGATAATTCTGATAACTTATTAAAAATACAAAAAGATGTTTTCTTCAAACAGAGGTAGTCTAGACACATGCATTTTACCTTCATAGAAGTAATGGCATCTCTTTTAATAGTTTTCATTCTCTCCTTTGCATCAGTAGGACTAGCTGGTAGAATTAGGGTTTGCTAGGGTTTGCGTTACTTTTTCGCTTTCAGTCCGCAAGTAGATTAGCTTCCTTTGAGTTAGCTTCCATCCATCAGTTAAAAGGCTTCTTCTAAGAGCTCATAGAAGTTGGCTTAAGCCCCTAGCGGACTTGTGCCAGCTGACCAAGTGACAGCTGCGGCAAGAGCTAGTACTTGTGCATACAGCACCGTCGCTTCCAAGTTTGTTACGAACTACCAGGTTGATAAAAGTAAAGAAGGGAGTCCCAGGAGTTGCAGCATTATTGCTGAAATACTGGAGCCCACCATCTTTTTTGTGCCGTTGCCGGGGAAGCGTCAGAGTATTGGTGATTGTTGCTTTTCTTCTATTTTCTCCCACAACCTTCTGCTAAGTAGTTTATTTCATTTCATTTCCACAAAAGTAGAGTAGATATTTCTTGCTTTCATAGATTAGCATTTCAATTCTGCAATTTCAATTTCGCAAGCGTAGATTAGTATTTCAATTCCGCAATTTCAATTCTGCAAGCGTAGATTAGCATTTCAATTTCGCAAGCGTAGATTAGCATTTCAATTCCGTAATTTCAATTCTGCAAGCGTAGACTAGCATTTCATTTCTGCAATTTCACTTGAGCAACATAGATTAGTCCTTTCCTGCTTTCATTTCAATTCCGCATTTTCATTTCAACAAGATAGCTAGTAGCAGTTCAATCCATTTCAGTTTTGCAGGTGCCAGAAGAAAAAAAACAAAAGCAATCAAAAGCCTTTCCATTTCATGCCTCGTAGGAACAGAGATAAAACCGGCAAATTCTTACCCAACACCGCCACCACTTCACTGAGTCACCCTTCTCTCTTCTTTGGTGACAGTGATCCAAAAGAACCTATAGGTGAACCTCCTGAGATATACGAAGATCCTATAACAGAAGAAGAGTTAGCGAACACTCCATCTGAAGCCATGGCTGAAAACCGAAACGGTAGAAGATAAGATGAGAGAATAGAAGGTGCCTTTCCCATCCGAGAGACCAATGGAGACATGAAAATGAAAAACATAAGCCCCTCCGCTTTACCTCACTTCCATGGATTGACTACTGAAGACCCTGATACCTTCCTGTTTGAGTTTGTTGTCCTTTGTCGAACCTATGACTATACAGAAGATGAGCAAAAATTGAAACTCTTTCCCTCTACCCTCAAGGATGCAGCATTACGCTGGTTCATGGGGTTAGCTGGAAACAGTATCACCACTTGGGCTCAGATGCAGCAAGCTTTCAATACCAAATACCGGGACTACTGTAGGTCTAAGGAAGCCAAGGGAGAAATCTTTCGAATGACCATGGGAAACGATGAGTCTTTAGAATATTATGAGGAAAGGTTCCAGCTTAGTTATAAACGGGCCAGGTGCACACTTGACCCCGAATCTCTAAAGCTGGTCCTGCTCCAAGGAGTCCCTGAAGATCTTCTAGATACCCTTCACATGCTAGCTGGAGGAGATATTTACCAAATACCTTATGAGGATATAAAGATTGTGTTTAGAAACCACTCTAGGGCAGCCCAAAAAAGAGGTAGGGGAAACCCACTTTCAGCTAGTACTACTTTCTCCAAGCATGAGTTTGCTAATCAGCTGGAGGACCTCAAAAGTGAGGTGAGACAGACCATTGCCATGCAACTTGATACATTCCGAATCCAGCAAAAGAAAGAGGAAGCTGAGAGGGCTTTGGCCATCTTCTGTCCCGGGTGTACGAGGAAGCACCTTAAGAACGAGTGTCCATTACACTCAGTGGAGGTATGTTTCGTTTGTGAGGAGGACCACCCCACAAATCAATGCCCAACCTTACCTGGATTTAAAGCCATATACCAAGGCACTAAGGCACCCACTGAACCTCTCTACTTCCTCAACCAAAGGAGGCCGCATGGACCTAGACCTTACCAACAGGGGATGCAAGGGACATCCCAAGCTTATTATAGCCCCAACCAATCTGCTCCTATGCCTTCTTGGGGTCCCCCCGCTCATCCTTCCTGGTTTGTACCTCCTCCATGGTCTTACCCACCTCAATACCATACTCAACCCACTACTCATTCGTTTCACTCACATGTCCAGCCACAGCCTCAGTGGAATGCACCTCAACCGGGGTGGAGGCCCCAGTACAACACTCCTCCCGCCACTTTGCCTCCACCACCAGCTCAACCACAACCTTTACCTCCTGCTCCTCCAAGACAACCCGAAACGCCTGCTCAACCGAACACGAACGCCAACAACCGACAGGCCTAGCAGGTATATACTAGGGAAACAACATGCCCTACCTATGCTGTGGAGATCCGGGAGATCAACCTGCGATCCGGGAAGACACTTCCAGATCACCAACCTCCTCCCCCAAAGGACGAGGAAGACAAACAGGAAAGTGAACCAAAAGCCATTCCACCCTTTCCTGAGAGACTAACAGTAACCACACAACCCAACCCAGAAGAGAATGATGTTCTGGGAGAACTCAAACAGTTGTGTGTGAGAATACCACTTCTCCAGGCCATCAAAGATGTACCGATATACAACAAATTGGTTAAGGAAAAGTGTTTCAGGCACCCAGGCAGGAGAAAAAGAGATGCCTCAACTATCAATGTCATAGGACAATTGTCTGATCTTATGTTGGGGCAAGTAATCTGTCCAAAGTATTTGGATCCTGGGAGTCCTGTAGTTGATGTCCACATCAATGGCACCATCATACCCCACACCTTGATTGACTTAGGGGCTGCCATTAACATGATGACCAGGGACACCATGCTCAAACTCAACCTTCAGGGTTCCTTAAGGAAGACCTCGACAGTCCTGCAGTTGGCAGATCGCTCCACCGTGACTCCCGAAGGGATTGTGGAGGATGTCTTGGTCTCTGTTGACTCTTGGGAGTATCCTGTGGACTTCTTGGTTCTTCAACCAAAGGTAAAGCTTACTGGATACCCCCTTATTTTGGGAAGGCCTTGGTTAGCCACTGTGGATGCTTACATAAGCTGCCGAGCAGGAAACATGACCATCAAAAATGGTCCTATGTCCAAGCAGCTAGTCCTATACCCTCCTGCCCAACCTCTATTAGAGCATGACTTACCACTTTGGTTGGAAGAAGGAGAAGAGGATGAGGTATACTCTGCACCCTTGTGCACCTTAGAAACCACCAGGGGAGGTCCTCAAACCGAGGATGATTTGATTGAGACCTTGATTCAGAATCCGCCTCCCAGTGCATTGTCCTTAGAGGAATTGGTGGAGGATACTCAAGCCAGTACCTTAGTGGACCTCTGTGTGACTGATCCAACCTCTCCCAGAGTTAAGAATGTGGAGTTTGGCCCCGAGAGAACTTTAAAGATCAGCTCCTCCCTATCTCCTTCCCAGGAAAAGGAGTTGTGTAGCTTGTTGGCCAGTCATCTAGATGCTTTTGCTTGGAGCTATAAGGAGATGAGAGGAGTCCATCCTTTGGTCTGTACCCATCACATCTACATTAGAGAAGATTGTAAACCAGTTAGGCAACCGCAAAGGAGAATGAATCCAGCCCTTAAGGATATTGTCAAAGAAGAATTGCAAAAACTGTTGGATGCAGGATTCATCTACCCCATCTCGGACAACGAATGGGTTTCCCCTCTGGTGTTGGTTCCCAAGAAAAATGGGAAGTGGAGAATCTGTGTGGACTACAGAGAACTGAACAAAGCCACCAAGAAAGACCACTTCCCTCTGCCTTTCATAGATCAAGTGTTGGATGGACTGGCAGGAAAGAAGTTTTTCTCTTTCCTAGATGGGTTTAGTGGGTATAATCAGATCCAAATCAGCCTGGAAGACCAAGATAAGACCACCTTCACTTGTCCTTGGGGTACCTTTGCTTACCGAGTCCTTCCCTTTGGGCTATGCAACGCTCCTGCCACTTTCCAGAGGGCAGTATTGAGCATCTTTTCTGAGCTGGTCCATGATTCGGTGGAAATCTATATGGATGACTTCACTCCTTATGGGTCCAACTTCCAGGAAGCATTGTCCAATCTGGGAAAAGTTCTAACCAAGTGCATTGAGATGAACCTGTCCCTTAGTCCTGAAAAATTTGAATTCCTGATGACTGAAGGGACCGTGCTAGGACATACCATTTCTCGCCAAGGATTACAGGTGGATCCTAATAAAATTGCTCTCATCAAAAAGGTTCCACCTCCTCAGAAGGTAAGAGATGTTCGGAGTTTCTTAGGCTTAGCAGGATATTATAGAAGATTCATTAAAGACTTTAGTAAACTAGCCTCGCCATTGTTTGGCCTCTTAGCAAAAGATGTTGAGTTTAAATGGACTAACGACTGTCAGAGGGCTCTGAATGAATTAAAGGATAAGTTGGTGTCCGCCCTGATCTTGAGAGGTCCAAACTGGGCCCTACCTTTCCACATCCACACTGATGCCTCAAACAAAGCCATAGGGGCAGCCTTAGGACAAGTTGAACAAAAACTTCCATATGCCATATACTTTGTCAGCAAAAACTTATCCAAGGCAGAAATGAATTATACCGTAACTGAGAAAGAGTTCTTAGCCATGGTCCATTCCCTGAACAAGTTCCGACACTACATCACTGGCTATCAAACATTTGTACTTACTGATCATGCTGCAATTAGATATTTAATGAATAAACCTGATGTGAATGCTCGTATTATTAGATGGTTACTTTTGTTGCAGCAGTTTGATTTGACTATCATTGACAAACCAGGTAAAGCAAATGTTGTTGCTGACTTCTTGTCTAGATTGGATTTACCTGCAGGTGAAGAAGGAACAGTGGATGACCAGATGCCAGATGAACATCTCTGCGCTATCTCAGTACTCTCTCCCGGTTTTGCTGACATAGAAAAATACCTGGTCTCAGCGAAGTTCCCTCCGCATCTATCCTCAAAGGAGAAGAGTAGAATCGTGAGGAAAAGTGCCTCATTCACTTGGATCGGGGGCAACCTGTTCAAACTTGGCCCCGATCAGATCTTAAGGCGTTGTGTAAGGGAGGAGGAAGTCTTTGACATCCTCCTAACCTATCACGATGGGCCTTGTGGAGGACATTTTGTAGCCAAGAGGACTGCCTTCAAAATTTTACAAGTAGGCTACTATTGGCCCACGCTTCATCAAGATGTCAGAAGATATATCAGCCAATGTGACCGATGCCAAAGGATGGGGAAACCGACTCCAAGGGACGAAATGCCTCTCCAACCTCAAGTGACTCTTGAGCCATTTGAGAAGTGGGGTATGGATTTTGTGGGTCCTATCAACCCTCCTTCAAGGAAAAGATCTTACATCATTGTGTGCAAAGACTATCTGACAAAGTGGGCAGACACCAAGGCAATCAAAGCAGCGACAAAAGAAAAGGTGGCTGAGTTTTTAAGAGAAAACATCTTCTACAAATTTGGCTACCCAAGAGAGTTAGTCACCGATCAAGGAAGCCAGTTCACCTCCAACTTAATTGAAGACTTGCTCGCTCATCATAAGATCAAGCATAGGACTTCCACCCCCTATCATCCTCAAGCAAATGGGTAGGTGGAAGTCACCAATAGAGCATTAGAAGGGATTTTGACTAAGGTGGTGAGTAGCAGCAGAAAGGATTGGGCAGATCGCCTGGTTGAGGCCACTTGGGCTTACAACACCACTTGGAAGACCACAACCGGCTTCACACCTTATGAGCTGGTCTATGGGAAGAGAGCTTTGTTGTCCATTGAGTTCGAGTACAACACATTGAGGATGGCAGCTCAGCTAGACCTAGATCTCAGCCATGCCCAATAAGAAAGGTTATTGCAGCTGAATGGGTTAGATGAACACCGAATGCAAGCCCTTCTTCACTCAGGAGTGGTTCAACTTCAGAGGAAGATATGGCACGACCGGCACCTCAATGACAAACAATTCCAGCCGGGAGATTGGGCGCTGCTATATGATTCCAGACATAAGGATTTCAAGGGGAAGCTGAGGACAAGATGGCTAGGACCCTATGCAGTGGAGAAGTGTAATGACAATAGTTCTGTCCTTATCTGGACCATTGATGAAGAAGCCATCCCCATGCTTGTCAATGGGCATCGACTAAAGATCTACAGGAAACCTCTTTCGAGGCAAGAGTTCATCAAAACTGTGGAAAAATCAGTGCTGGTCATAGAGAAGGGTTCTGCCTCTGTTTTGGGCATACCCTGAGCATCATAAAAAAAAAAATGCAAATAAAAAAGACCCTTGGGTGAAAACCTCTCTTAGGCGCCCAAGGCAGATGGTAGGGGTGAAAACCTCATTGAGGCGCCCCTGCTGTCTCTCTGAAAAGAAGTGGAATAAAAAGATCCTTGGGTGAAAACCTCTTTGAGGTGCCCAAGGCAGATAGTAGGGGTGAAAACCTCATTGAGGCACCCCTGTTGTCTCTTAAAAAAAAAAAAGAGAAAAAAAAGGGAAAGAGAGAGAAAACAGAAAAAGCATGCTTAATCGTTGGAAATTGTTGCAGGTTGCAGGGATTCAATGCAAAAAGGAGGCCTCTCAACTCAAGGACAAGGGTCCCTACCAAGCTGCCAGGCAACCTCACAAACACTCCCTCCATTAACACTCATTTCTTCCAAGGTTTGGACACAATCTGGTCATGGTTTAGCCTTCTACAGGAAGCTATAGGACTTTCTACAGGAAGTTCTGTGTTTCTACAGGAAACATCCTATAGAGCCTTTGAGCGGGCCAGGACCGATTATGAAGAAGAATTTGAACCTCGAAGTCCGTTGAGGAGGCATTGAACCACTCTTTTTTTCCATCCTCCACTTGTGTCACCTCCTTTCACCACCATTGCTGCCATATGATCGAAAAAATATTTTTTAAGTGGGAAATAAAGCATGCAGAGGCTCAACGCTTTACCTGTCAAGGCAATCTCAGGACCCTGCACCTGTGAACGCGACTCAATTATTTCAGCATGCACCCCAGGAGGAGAAACGGCTACAGGATGTCCTACAGGAACCCTGTAGCAGCTGATCCGGCTAGAACACATACCATGGAGACACCCGCATCTCATGAAGCCAGCGCATGCAACATTCACAGCCAGGAAACCGGGTCTCAAGGTCTTGTAACCAGCAGCAACCAATGAAGAGGAGCTCCAGTGCCTATGCACGAAGCAGCGGTAAGCGGATCTCCTTCTGTACACGAGCAGGCAAGCTCAGAACAACCAAAAACAATTTTTTTACCATGCCGGGAGGGTTCATTAGAAAAGAGCCTTCGGACTCCAAGAAATTACAGGAAACCCATGAGGTGGTGGACTTGTTTTCCCGTGCACAATGGATGTCATTCTGTGACAAGCTGCAAGGTCACGATGACGAAATTACAGAAGAATTCCTGAGGTCTTTAAAGCCAAAGTCACAGACATTGGCCGTTGTCAACTTCAGAGGATTGACCCTCAGACTCACCCCACAGCTCATTAGTAGAGTAACTGATCTACCGATGGGGTTACCCTAGGATAAGGAGGAGAGAAAATTGGGTCAGAAATCTAAAAAAGAGTTCTTCTTGCCAGAGGAACAATTTTCAGAGGACAAGAATGGAGTTCGAAGAACTAGCCTACAGCCGTTCTGGAGTGAAGTTAGCCTCCAGATTATGAAGTATATTATGTGTGAGGGGCGATTTAGCATCGTGTATGGCTATCATTTCTGGTTGCTCACAGAACTCAGGCACCAAATGGACCTACCCTTAGAGCGAAAGTTGAGCATTCCTTACTTCCTCCTGCAATCCATGATTGAGTGTGCCACCAAACTGAGAGAGGGGACGCCAGACCAGCTAGCCCATCATGGGCTTATCAAGCTCCTCGTGGAAGATGCACTCCACACTTACACCATCCCTCTCTCCTGGGAAACTTTTCGGAATCTGTCTAAGGATGATGACATCCGAATTTTGGCCGAGGAGCTCACTTCCTCCAGCAGCGAGGAGAAGGAGCACACTCAAGCAGAGAAGAAAGGTAAAGGCCAAGAAACCCCGGGCAAAACACCAAAGAGAGAACAGAAGGGAACACAAGAAAAAAACCAAGCTGCCAAAACAGGGGGTGGTAAAATTACACCAACACCCAGGGAGAAAAGACTACAGAGCAGGGTAGAAAGGACTGAGAAAGTCCAAGCCAGTAAGGGCACCTCTAAGGCAGCCTCAGCCAAGTTAAAATGAAAAGCACCCTCAGCAAAGCAGGCTAAAACAGCGCCGTATATTTCTACAGGAAGTTTAAAAACGACTTCTACAGGAAGCCAAAAATCAACCACTACAGGACTTTCTACAGGAAGTCCTGAAAAAGGGAAGCAGAAGGAGAAATCGGCCGAAATTCTAGCTAGGGAGGCAGCAGCTGTGCTGGCCACCCTAGGTACCTCTCCCAAGCCAAAGGAAAAATGAAAGAGGGAGACTCCTTTGTATTTCAAAGCGAGAAGAAGTGTAAGAATTAAAACCGGCAGGCCCCAACCTCCATCAAAAGACCCAATTACCATTGAAGACACCCCTACCTCACCGAAGGAGAAGTCCCCCTCCAAAGTATCAGTCACTTATGAGCGGGGGAGCCCGAAGACATCTACCTGGAGGGAGAGAATGGAAAGATTGGGTTCACAAGCCTCTCTACAGGATGTTGAAGCCGTTCTACAGGAAACATTAGCCAGGCTCAAGGAGACCGAAAGAATGGAAGGGGAGGCAGCCAAATCACCACAAAAGGAAGAAGAGGTAGAGCACATCATGGAACCTAGCCCCCAGCCCATCTTGGGCTCTTATTATAACTTTTTGGAGGCCGGAAAAATCATTCCACAGAAATTCACAATGCCGCTTTTCTTTGCATTAGAGGAAGAAAGAGTGAGGACCCACACATGGATGAGAATAGCCAAGTCTAAAGGAGTAGCAGATATAGGCCCCTTGGAGGAACAACTCAAGGAGGCAAGAAGAGAATTGGCTATGGCAAAACATGTGGGAAACTGCCAGCGAGTATTTCTACAGGAAGAAAATGAGAAGCTCAAATGACAGCTACAACTACAAGGACAGAGGAAAGAAAAGGACACAGCAGCAGAGGACACCACAGCAGAACCTCAAGGAAAGGAAGGAATGCAGGTTGAGCTTGAGGAACTAAACCAGCAACTACAGGAAAGAGAATTGTAGGCAAGCATAGAGATACAAGCTCTAAAATAGCAGGTGAAAGAAAAGGAGGCTGCATGGCTAGTTGGGCAATGGACGCTCTGCAATGTAGGTAGCCGGCCAAATCCTATGTCCTATACCTCAGGGATCAGTGGCTGCAATTCCAAATTAATACATTGGCACAGAGGGGTATCTCCCAAATCCAAAACCCCTAGCAGTTCATGGATTTATGTAACAACAATTCATTAGAGGACAAGGCCAAGATATCAGAGTTCTACCTTCATAATTTGGCCCTTCCAAATGTAATTTCATGGGACCCCAACACAACAGTAGGGGATATGCAGCTTATGGCAATGACCTCATGGTTAAACCACAAAGAAAAGAGAGCGGCAAAGGTCAAAAATGTCATGAACCGAGAACTCCATGAACCACTTCTGATTAGACCAGAGCCAGGGGACCCCACAGCATTGGTATCAGCCCACCAGCACCTAGCAACCAACTCTCAGGCTTTATTAGAATACATGGATCGGCAGGCTCAAGCCATAGCACACTTTGAGGATATGGAGCGGTTGTTAGGGGACAATTGTGTTCATGCTTGCACCCGTAGGTGGAACACACTGTCCCATAGCCTCAAAATCAGGGAATATCACACTCCAACTAGAATGAGGGAGGCCTTGGCATGGGTGCCTCTCTACAAGAAGTCTATGCAGAACCTCCAGGCCAGCTGGATTGGCCTCAAGCTAAGTCCACCTTTGCTTTTGGGATTGTTAGAAGGAAGCACAGAAAAAGAAGAGCATAAGCAGTGGGAAGAGGTGGAAAGGAAGGCCAAATTCCATGACAGTGAGGAGGATACTACTTCAGAAGCCTGGGATGTGAGGGTGGCGATTAAAGCAATGAAAGACGAGGAGCTAGACTAGTTGCTCAAGGATGAGCAATCATTTTAGCAGGGGGGTGATGATGAGCCCCGAATTTGGTAACGTTTTGGGCTCATTTGGCCTAATTATCCTTGTTGAATGCTTCATTTTTCATAACTTATGCATTATTTTTCAGTATGCTTATGTCATTTGTACGAATAAGGGTAGTCACTCTTCCTAGGTGGCTAACACGTGCTCATTTCAGGTTTTTTGACACATGTTGGAGCAAAACCGAGCAATCATGGGCTAGAAGATAGCCAAGCCTGGGTTGAGGATTCGTAGGGGGTTTTCTATGGCATTAAATAGCCTTCCTCAGGATCCTCACCCCCAACTCCGAGCTCCAAAGGCCACCAAAACCGGATCTAGAAGGCAGCCAAGCAGATTTTGGAAGGAGTTGTTCACTCAAAGTTTGGGCAGCCAAGTCCCATAGATTTAGGAGGCCAGCTAGGGCCTCGTGGTGTATAAATGTTAAGACCTCAGCCTTCGTGAGGGACTTTTGGAAACTCTTGCATACTTTGCACTACAGTGCTCCTAGCTTCATTTTGTTCTCTTGTAGCCATTTTTTGCATAACTCTTGACTTATGATTATATTTTGATAATGAGAAGCAGTCCGATTTTATATCAGCTCTGAGTTTTCTATAGGAGCCATAGCTCTCGGGGTTGGGCCGAACATGAGAGCCTAGGGCCTCCTTCTTTGTACTGTTAACTTTTCTTTATGCATCGTGATTTTCCTTTTTATGCATTTGAAATGTGTTTCTGTTAAGCAGATTTAGTTGTGTTGGTTAAATAGGTCATTGGTGATAAATAGAATTGCTTCAGATGTTTAGAATAGGTTGGTAGAATAATAACAGTTAAAGCTCCAAGAAAAGGGTCGGCAACACTCTCAGTTTCACCTCGTGCTTATGGGATCAGGGGCTGGAATTGCAGAAACAGTGCTGCCCCAACAAAAACACTAGTTTGCTTGACCATGCAATCCTTGGTGTAATGTTTTCATTTGTAGAAGTTAGTTATGCGTTCAGACCTTTGAAATGTTTCTTTGCTTGAGTGATGTACATGGTTCTCTTCACAAATAAAGCTGATGTGCATTTGTTTCATTGACAGTTAGAGTAGATTAGCTAAGACTTTGATTGTGTGCAGGACTTTGTTGATTCGGTTAAATGTACACTGTGCAGGGCATCTCCACCACTCTCTCATCCGCCTAAGCTTTGTCCAGCCCAGTTGCTCCATCTCCTAGTTAGGTTCCTTGTCTCACAACTATTCTTTTGCCCACGTAACCCTACCTTCTTGCTCCTCCATTGTCTTAGACTTCTTTAAGCCAAGACATCCTTCTACACCCTCTCACCACTCCATCCATTAGCCCCTGGGTCATTGCATCTTCCTTCACTCACCCATCCTCCAAAATCCAATTCTTAAACATCCTGTAGAAATTTCTGAACATCCTGTAGAGATTCCTGAAACATCCTGTAGAACCCCTGCAGACTTCCTATAGAAGCTCACGAATGAGGTTTCTTGATAGCCAAACTCTGTGAGACTCCCTGGAAGGGTGTTAGGGACTCCTTAGGCCCTCTCTGAACCTTCCCAACCTTTTCCAAGCATTTCTCCTCCTTCATCCACCCCTGCACAGCAAAAAGCCAGTTAAAAACACATGCATGATAATTTTGATAACTTATTCAAAAATACAAAAAGATGTTTTCTTCAGATAGAGGTAGTCTAGACACATGCATTTTACCTTCATAGAAGTAATGGCATCTCTTTTAATAGTTTACATTCTCTCCTTTGCATCAGTAGGACTAGCTGGTAGAATTAGGGTTTGCTAGGGTTTGCGTTACTTTTTCGCTTTCAGTCCACAAGTAGATTAGCTTCCTTTGAGTTAGCTTCCATCCATCAGTTAAAAAGCTTCTTCTAAGAGCTCATAGAAGTTGGCTTAAGCCCCTAGCGGACTTGTGCCAGCTGATCAAGTGACAACTGCGGCAAGAGCTAGTACTTGTGCATATAGCACCGTCGCTTCCAAGTTTGCTACGAACTACCGGGTTGATAAAAGTAAAGAAGGGAGTCCCAGGAGTTGCAGCATTATTACTGCAATACTGGAGCCCACCACATATCTTACTGCCATAGGAAAGTATATTCAGGATCCTTAAGGGCAGCTTCTTTGAGCTGCTCTATCACATCAAACTCCACACAATGATATCGAATTTCGTACACACATTGAACCTTCCTGCTTAAGGCATTAGTTACTTGATTTTCCTTACCTTTAAGGTGTCTTATATCAAAGTCAAACTCGCTCAGGAATTTCGTTCACCAAGCTTGGAACGCATTTAAATCAGGCTACTTAAAGAAATTGGTTACACTACTATGGTCTGTCATAAGTACAAATTTCTTCCTTGACTCATAAGCCACCACTTTATTGTCCTGGATCAAAACTCCTCCAACTCCTTGCTAGAAGGCATCCGTACACACAATAAATCGTTTTCTAGATCAGCTACTTTCAAGATTGGGGCAGATGTAACAAATGTTTTAATTGGTCAAAATTGAGTTGACATTTTGTTGTCCATTTAAAATCTCTACCCTTTTTCTGTAGGGATGTCATGGGGTATGCAATTCTAGAAAACCCCTCGATAAAAATATGATAATAACCCGCTAAGCCCATAAAGGACCGAATGTCTGCTACGTTTTTAGGAATAGGCCAATATAAAATGGTTTAAAGATTTTTGAGGTCAACAACAATGCCTTCGGAAGATATCACATGCCATAGATATTGTATCTACTCCTTAAAAAAATCACATTTGTTGAATTTGGTGTAGAGTTGATTTTATTCTAAAGTTTGGAGAACAATCCTCAAATGTTCCTCATGTTCTCCTGCATTCTTTGAGTAAATCAGAATATCATCAATAAAAATTTGAACAAACTTGTCCAAGTAGGGATGAAAAATCCCATTCATCAAACTCATAAAAGTTAGTCAACCCAAACAGTAGCACAATAAAAGCATAGTGACCATAATGTGTTCTAAACGATGTTTTACATATATCCTTGTCTTTGATGTAGATTTGATGGTACCCCGATCGTAGATCGATATTAGAGAATATGGTGGCACCTTTAACCAAATCAAACAAGTCATCTATTTGAGGTAGAGGATATTTGTTTTTGATGGTTAACTTTTTTAATTGCTTATAGTTAATACAAAGTCTCAACGTCCCATCCTTCTTCTTAACAAACAACACGAGCACTCCCCAAGGCGAAACACTTGGTCGGATATACCCTTTATCCAGTAATTCCTGTAACTGCATTTTGAGTTCACTCAACTCAGGGATAGTCATGCGGTAAGGTGTCTTTGACACCAAGGATACCCTAGGAACAAGCTCTATGGCGAACTAAACTCTTGAACCACAGGTATATCACCCAAATCTGACAATTTATCCTTCGATTTGGCATATACAACCTTAACCGCATATACTTGAAAACCGTTCCAGACAAATTTCTTCAATTGGTTAACGGTGATTGACTGCAATTTAATATTCCTTTTAATACCCTGTATTTCCTACCTGTTTCCTTCCTCTGTGAGGAAATTGATGGTTTTATCCTTACAATTTACTAAGGACCAATGTCCTTCCAACCAATCCATTCCGATTAATACATCATAAGAATCCAAAGGTAATATATTTGAATTCACTTTGGTGAATTGTACTGTAATTTCCACAGGGAAATTTTCTACCTTGGTTGTCACTCTACGTTTTGCTCCTATGGCTAATTGCACCAGCTATGAGGTTTTAAATTTCATACTCGATAATTGACATTTTTCGACTATTTTTGGACTAACATAACTAAGACTTGCTCCTGGGTCAATCAAAATAGACACAGTCTGGTTAGCTATCTTACCTTCAAACTCCACCATAGCGGGTTGATATTCTGCCTGATGATCCTCCAAGGTAGCGTTGATCTTGGGAATGTTTCTGGCCACATCTCCAACCGTGGAAGCCTCCTGAACACTTGTTGTAATTCCATTTCTGGGGCGATGAGGAAATTTTTGTAATAGCGGGGTTTCCCACATCCTCAGCAATGCAGGGGTGGTTTTGGCGACTGTCCAAGTTCTGCCTTATTATGAGTTTCTATTTTTTCTGCTTCATCTGAGTTTCAGCTTCACGGTAGATACTTTCCAAAGGTTCCTCCCCCTGTTTTCCTGGGTACAGACTTTATTCCACCTGATCTGTTACCCTTAAAATTGCTTGGAAATCCTTTCTGTCCTCTTTTTGCTGACCAATTCTTATTACCTTCACCTTTCTGCCGCATCTATTGGTAACAGATACGGGCTTTTCAAATAGTTTTGTCCATCGTTTTGGGATTATCGAACTCTATTCGTTCTTTCATATTAGCAGTCAAACTACTTAGGAAGCGCTGCACCTTCACATTTTCTTCTCGTATATATGGAACGTAGCGCAGTAAGGAAGTAAAATTGGCTATAAACTCATCCATAGACTGTTGTCCCAACCACAAGTCATGGAATTCTTTCTCTTTCTCATCATAGAACCTTTCTGTCAAGTATTTATCTTTGAAATATTTCTGAAAGGTATCCCAAGTTACCTTGTGCTCATACCACAAGTCATGGAATTCTTTCTCTTTCTCATCATAGAACCTTTCTGTCAAGTATTTATCTTTGAAATATTTCTGAAAGGTATCCCAAGTTACCCTGTGCTCATCTACGTTTCAAACTATTTTTATCTCTTCCCACCAAAGGGTGGCTTTACCTCGCAATTGGTAGACAACTAGTCGTGCTCTTAAATGATCATCGTATTCATATATTTGAAAATACTGGTTCATATTAATTAACCAAGCTTCTGCTACCTCTTCTGCTTTGCCGTCAAATAATGGTGGTTTTATTTTCTTAAATTCTCCCTGTAACTCAATTCTCGATTTTTTAGGCCCTCTACCCCCAGAAGTATTTCCAAATTCTTCCTCATTATTATTCATCCCGGTTTCCTCTATTTCCATAGGATGTCTCTGTTGTTGTCTTGTCTCCTCCCTGTGTTTGTTGTTTGCACTAGGATTTGGATCCCTCATATTCTATTGATCCGAGAGACTTTTCAGGATTTTTTCCTGCTCCAACCTCAGTCTCTCGTTGTCAGTGCGCAAGTTCACCATTTATGTTTATAGCTGTTGAACCGTCTCCAATAATACATCATTTTCATTCGTCCTATTTTCCCCCAACTAAACCCACATTTCTGTGTTAGGTGGAGTCATCCCTCATCCCCTTCTCATATTGTTCCTTTTTTCTCCTCTCTGTGGATTTAAACGATTGGTTATTGACAGATTTCTTGCCCAACGCCACAAAGCTAGAACATGTGGCTTTGATACATCATGTAACATGTATCACACATTATTCCAAAACATAACAATACAATTTTGTTTTTTATTATACCTTCATGGCTCAAGTGAAATGTAAATCATGATTGATTTAAACATTGGGGTTAGGACTTTGTATAATTATACCTCCTATCACTTACTTTAAATTTTCATATGATTTATGCGTCTACAATTGTATATGCTATATGGTAAAGTTATAATCACATTGTTTATTAGGTTAAATCACCATCGCCTTAACCCATGGTAGATGGAGGCTTGGGAGCTTCAAGAGAAGGATATGCCACACAATTGTTATGCAATTTCAGGGACAGCTGGGCGCATTCCCAACGTGGTTTCTCTGAGAGCTGATCGAACGGTTCTAGTGCTTCTCCACTATGTTAGGGTAACCAACCTTGGACTCAACACCTCCTGGATGTCTCATTTGCCTGCCAAGGCTCTACGCACCATGCTCTGCAAACCTATGGCGATACTTTGTTTCCGTTGTGAAGAGGGTCCTTATCTTCTTTGTTTTACTTATTACTGGCAATCTCTAAACCTCCATCGAACCATGTGTTGAACTGTGTCGTCTTCGGTATTCGTCGGGGTTCGAAAGTGGTTTGCTGATGGTTATTCCTCACAAGTAAACTAATTTTTTACCTACATAAGTTATCACACTTATTTTCCCAGTTGTGATTAAGGTTATGACCGTGCTGCAAATTTGTTACAGGTTGTGCTACCTCGTGGGGAGGGAGTTTTCACTGCAACTCTGTTTCAAAGAGTTGGCCCCATACAACAGGTAATTAGTAATTTCTTCCCCCTATCTCATTATGGTTGACAAAATCAGCTCTCCACGTTTTCTTACTGTCCCCGCTTCTTTTCAAGTTGCGTCTATCGATTTCAGGAGTTGAGCAATTGTTTGCATTGATATCATTGATTTTTCCAGGTGCTTTCTCTTATTTTCCCTGTCACTGCTCGCGGTTCGAGTTTTTAGATGAGGGTTTTCTCATTTTAAAAAAATAACCAGAAATCAATATTGTTTAAGTGATTCTCAACTGTAGAATCCCACCAGTTTTATGAATTCTTTCTGAGTTTGAACAGTTAAGTTTAACGTATTGGTTTTGTTATTTCTGAGTTTTCATTTGCAGTGAGTATACATATATAGTTCATGAAGCAACTCCTCCTCATTTTATTACTTTTCTTGTATGAAAGGAATATGCTATGTGGATTGGAACGGTGGTTTGCATGCGCTATAATGTTATTTAAGGTTCACCGGTTTGACAAACAATTCTGGAAGTTTTTACTGTTATAAAATTTGTATGCGTTTTGGAAAATAATATTGTGTCTTTCTTCTATATTTGCATAATTTTACTGGCACTCATAATCATTTCAGAGATAGTTTACATCTTTCACTTTTTGTACAGTTATTAAGTTGGGAATAAATCTTTGTGTTCAACATTGTCGTTCTTAGTTTAGTTTTGGTTTTATGCCAACGAACCACTGCCAACGGTTTCAAACACCCAAGAAGGGTTTCTTCAGGGACTGGACAAGGTTGCTTGCGCTTCTCGCTAATCCTTTCGAATAACCCAATTTTGTTAATGATTCGCATTCTTAAAAATATATAAATAATTCAACAAACAATTATATATATATATATACACTTATTCTAAGTCTCAATGGCTAGTTTATATAACAACCAACCGTCTTCCCAAATTTCACATTCTCTTGTTTTAAAAAATAAATGTTAATCTCATCTATGGCATTCACTGCAAATCACACACAAACCCCTTTATTAACTTAAAAACCAATACCCGGTTTTTAGTTTCCATTTCATATTTTATTCCTACGAGTACAACTGGTTCTTTTCCAATTTCCCTTTTTCGGGTCTAATTCAGCGAATTCGCAAATACAAAATTGGGTTTCCAATTTTTCATTACATGTCTATAACATACTTATACCCAAGTTGCCCTTAATTGGAATTAACTACTTCAATTTTTCCTTTTAACATAATGTAAAATCAGAAAAACTGCAATCTATTATGTGAACAGTACATTATAATAATCCATCTATCCACAAAAGTTACAGATTTCAGTCATGTACTTATATGTTATATGCTAACTCCACGAATTCAACAGGGTGACCTTCTCCACCAAACCGTAAGGAAGGCAATCACGTCCTCTTCTACCCGGAGCCTCCACTCCAGACAACACGCAACAATTCTCTTTATTATGGAATCAAGCAATAGATCTCACGACTACAGTGGAGTCTTCCTTGATTACTCCACTTCTGTTTTTTTTTCTAAAAATCCAAAACTGAAACTCTCTTCCCACTGAGAACTCTTTTTCTCCACGAAAGAAATATGTAGCTCTGTTCCTAATTCCTTAGAAATTGGAATTTGTTTCCTGTCTCCCTTGTTGTATTATGAATTTATATAAAAAAAAGCGACAATATTATTATTGTCCATCTGAAATGTCATTGAATCTTGTTTACCAACCAAATAAATAAAATACTGTGACTGTTATCCAGGAGGTGTTACGAAGTACACGCCGTATCCAAGAGGTGTTACAAAGTACACGCCAATTATAGTAGATGGTTGTATCAATATGAATATTCAATTTACTTTAGAAAATTGAAAAACAACTTCTTAAAATACTGTGACTGTTATCCAAGAGGTGTTACGAAGTACACGCCAATTATAGTAGATGGTTGTATCAATATGAATATTCAATTTACTTTAGAAAATTGAAAAAATAACTTCTTAAAATTTAAATTCCAATTTCCCTTAAAAATGAGGTAAAAGAAAGAATGAAAACAAAAAAACCAAAGGGACGATGTGCTGTAACCATATCCATGCCTTTGGGAGTCTGTAGCTTCGTTGACGCCCACCACAGTAGAAGCTAATAGATGGTTGCAATGGAGTGGTATACAGAGGTGGAGAAATTGTCTGGATGGTCAAAAGTGGCCGGAATCTGGGCAAAAAAATTTCAAAAAATCTTATAGAGGCAGTGTTTGAATGGTGTTTTTGATGGTGGAAATGGATTCAGAACCATCAAAAAAGTCTAAGGAACTTAAAATTTTGAAGTTTAACAACTATAACTTGGATTTATAAAAATCCTTACCAGATTTTTTCTAAATATGACCAGAATTAAACCACCGCTTTATCGCTTTATTGATTGAAGAAAAAAGAAATTATTTTTAACATCTAAATCAATCAATGCATTAAGTAGATTTGGTGCACGGAAATTACTTTAAAATAAAGAGGGTTACAATTATTGAAGTTGCAGAGCTACATCAACGATGTGATGGCACCTTTCCCACTGTAGGCCAATAGTGGTACGTAATGACCCCTTTGGAAGATTTGTAAAAGCCAATGGAAGTAATTGGGTGCATTAATTAATTTTGTAGATCTGAAGCAATGGAATGCAGTTGTCTATAATGCGAATTTTTGGAAGCCTTTCTGGTGGCCGGCAGCAATTTATTGGAATCGCAAGTTTGATAGCTAGTTTCTGCACAATCAAAGCGTCCCAGGGGTTTTTCAGGGTGCTGAATCCAAATCTGCAGTTAAAAAACCATTTTAATTGCAACAAATCAAGATATAACCTCAATTTCTTCAGCAGGATTCCGTCACTGGAATCTCCAAAAAGTCGCATTATAGACAACTCCCAATGGAATTGGTTTAAGATCATGATTTCCATTTATTCAAGTTGCAGGTTGCATCAGCGATGTGATGGCAACTTATGCCATGCCTTCGCCATTGTTAAATGCCAATACTGGCAGATAATAAACTTTCAGTAAACGCCATGAATGGTAGCTGGGTGCATTCATCGGCAAGCAATAAACAACCAGAAGGTTTGCCTTTAATACACGCCTCGACGTTCACACCCGGCCGGCCTCCGACAACCTTTCCAGTCTCCGGCAACGTCCGCCTTTATGTTTGGCCGAAAATAACCAGCTTACCAATGGGCTATAAATGTATTTGGTTGTATATGTCTTGGGGGCTATAAATGTATTTGGTTGTATATGTCTTGGGTTGTGTCTATTTTTAAGTTTGGCTGAAATTTGATCGAAAATAGCCAGCTTACCAATGGGCTATAAATGTATTTGGTTGTATATGTCCAATTGTATATTTCATGGATTGTGTATGTCTTTGGCTGTAGGCTTTTAAATTTGGCTGAAAATAACCAGCTTACTACTGAGTCATAAATATAAAGATCTGTATATGTCCACAATGAACTGTATATGTCCACAATGGACTATATATGTCCATAGTTGGATTTTGACAGATTAATTATCCAAACACTGACATATACACCCTTAGATTTTGGTAGACCAATTATCCAACAACTAAACAACTGACATATATAGTACCCAATTATCCAACCACTAACATATACAAAATCGTACATTTATAACCCAGACACAGACTGGTTATTTGTTGCCATCAACTTTATCAACCTCTGTTTCGTCCATGTCTGTCATGTTCTACCCTCACCAATATTTATGGCAGTCACCATACATGATGCATCATGGATAATCAATCATGTCTTGTGTGTTGGGCATTCCATGTCATGTTCGTACCATATTAATACCACATTTCTTATTAGACGATTTGAATTTCATTTGGGTGGTCTGCCCACACTCATTTGAATTTCAAATCTGCTGCCTCCATGCTACCGAGTTGAATTTGCTGCCTCTGCCCGTCAGGTCATTGACGATCTGAATTTCATTTGGTTTGGTTGCTTGTGTACAACTTTGGGTGGGTGAGTCGATATGACTATCGCTTTGGTTTCTTTTATGTGCGAGGTAATGTGGTTTCGTTGCTTGTGGACAACTTTGAGTGGGCAAATGGATATGACTATTGATTTGGTTTATTTTATATTTGATTACAGTAACAACTTAAAGCGATATGCCAAGGATTATGCCCATTGGTTCAAAAACAGATAAAATGTGAACAGAGTTGAAAAAGAAGGAGATGTAGCTCACAGGTGAGGCCTGGACCTGGAGACTACACTCAGAACAGAGAGATCACTCTCGTACACTCTACATTCATGAATGAAAGATTACATCATTAAGTACAACACCAGGAATTAGGAAGTTGCAACCAAACCCCTAAACTCTAGGAACTAATCCTAAACTAGGGAGATACATTACAACTTGTGTAACCTTTATCTCCATTAATACAAAATAATATAATTATTTTCAACTCCCCCCTTAATGGAGAAAGGGTTGTCTTGGACTCCTAGCATCCTTCTAAACAATTCAAATTTCACACGTGCAAGAGGCTTTGTAAAAATATCAGCCATATTGTCACAAGTTTTACAATATTCAACAATAATTTCTTTTGACTGTAGTTTCTCTCTGATAAAATGGAACTGAGTGTCTATATGTTTGGTGTTTTTATGAAACACTGGATTGTATGCCAATTTAATGGTGCTCTGGTTGTCGCTTTTGATGGAAGTTGAATTCTTCTGTTCTTTTCCTGCATCATTGAGAAGCCTTCTCAACCAGATCACTTCACACGTCGCTGCACACAATGCTTGATACTCAGCTTCACAGAAAGACAAGGCTACATTACTCTACTTCTTGCTGCTCCATGCTATGACCCCAGACCGTACGCTGAATGCATAACCTGTGATGGACCTTCGATCATCCAAGTTACATGCCCAGTCTGAATCTAAAAAACCTGCTAGAATAACATCAGATGCGTCAGTGTATAAAATTCCATAGTTAACAGTACCACAAAGATACCTCAACACACTTTTTGCTGCTAGCCAGTGACTTTCAAGCGGTTTTGACATGAATTGGCTCAACACACTAACAGAGTATGCCAAGTCAGGTCTGGTTGTTGTGAGATATATCAAGCTTCCAACCAGTTTTCTGTACATTGTAGCATCAACCTCTTTAGTGCCATCGTCACTGCACAACTTCAGATTCTGCTGCAAAGGTTTCGCTGCTGATCTACACTGATCCATACCAAACTTTTCCAACAGATTTCTGGCATACTTCCCTTAGGTAAGAAAAGTTTGCCCAGTATCTCTGCATACTTCTAGTCCCAGAAAGTAATACAGACTTCCGAGATCTTTCATCTCAAAAAATTGTGCCATAAGCCTTTTGATTCCTCTGATTAAATCATCTGCATCTCCTGTTATAATCATGTCATCTACATACAAAGAAATCAGAATAATCTGCCCCTGCTTATTGTACTTGGTATACAAATTTGGGTCATTTAAACTTCTATGAAATCCATACTCTAAAAAGAAAGAATCAACCTTTTCGTACCAAGACCTGGGTGCTTGCTTTAAGCCATATAAAGCCTTTTTCAATCTGCAAACAAGATGTTCCTACCCCTACTTCACAAACCCTTCTGGCTGTACTAAGTAAATTTCCTCTTTTAACTCACCATTTAAAAATGCAGATTTAACATCAAGCTGGTGTAGCTCCCAATTATATTTAGTAGCTAAAGCAATAAGAATTCTGATTGTATTTAACTTTGCTACAAGTGCAAAAGTATCATCAACATCTATACCTTCCTGCTGTGAATATCCTTTTGCAACCAGCCTAGCTTTTAATTTCTCTATACTTCCATCTGCATTCATTTTTGGTTTAAACAGCCATTTACATCCTATGGGTGTTTTATTCTTAGGTAGTTCAACTAAATCCCAAGTGTCATTTCTGTTAAACACACATGGGTAGGAAGAACAATATGAAAGATAAATCATGCAGTACAAATTTTATTAACAAGAGATATACATTTATAGTACATTATGTGACTCTTGGGTTTCACATCCCAAGGTCTCTTGGACTACTTTGTCTATTCAGCTTCCACACTAACCCATTGAGGATTAGGTGTCCAACATTCCCCCCTTAATCTGAAGGGTTATGTATGAGTCCAAGAAGAGAGCTGTAATACAAAATGTGCAAAAAATGCATGGCAGCACTAGGCTGAATGTGCTCTATGAAATGTTGGTATAAAGGGCGGTGGTTTAAGGATGACCACCAACACTGGAACACTTAGTGCAGTTCCCAGAACTCTTCCAAAACTGGCAAGAAACTGAAGTTTTTTGCTAGAGGAAGTGATCCTATTGTTTTAAAGAGGGAAACCTTTAACCATAAAAGGGAGGTCTCACCCCGCATAAAAGGTAAAACTTAAACCTGAAAAGGGAAGTCTCAACCTGTGATGGTTTAAGGATGACCAACAACTCTGGAATGCTTAATGCAATTCCTGGAACTCTTCCAAAACTGGCAAGAAGCTGGTGTCTTCTGCTAGAGGAAGTGTTCTCAATTTGTTCCTGGAATGCTTCCGAAACTGGCAAGAAGCTGAAGTCTTCTGCTAGAGGAAGTGTCCCAGATTGCCAACTGAAGGCATGTTCACGGGCATATTTGTCTCTGGCTACAACTCTGAAACTGGTGTGGCAGGTTGTGGCTCAGGCTCGCTTGATGTGACTTTGAAGCTTGTAGATGACCATCATTTCCCCCCCTGTCAGATACAAGGTGAGATGATGGAGAAAACTCAACTGCAAGACTGTTCAATACTCTAGAAGAAGTTCTAACATGTGATTGGAATATCTTCTTGGCTGTTGATGCCCATTGCCAAGAAGCAATCCATCCAAGAGGAATCTTTGTTCTTGCAGGACATTTGTTTTTGAAGCATCTGTGTGAAGAATGACTGGTTTTATGACAGTGCTTAATGGATGAAGATCAAAACAGTGATCTTTCAAATGGCCAACTCAATCACAGTGTTGGCATTTTATAATCTGTTGTTGTTGTTGTTGCTGTTGCTGTGGAAGAGGGGCAGAGTCTGGAACAGCTGAAGCTGAACTGTCATGAGGAGCAAGTGAACTATCATGAATGAATCCAGCACTCTGAAACTGAATGGGCTTGGAGTAGTCTGGAATATGAAAGGACAAGTCCTTGTCATATCCAAGACCAGTTCTGTGCTTGTTGTGGACAAGCTGTTCCCAAGGTCTGATGATGGGCTTGGGAAGAGCAGACTGAGTTTCTGCATCTGCATGTACAAATGCTGCTTTATTTGAATGAACTGTAACATTATTGACTTGCTGCTGATGGGTGGTTGTCTCAAAGTTCTGAACAGAAACAGATTCAGAATGATGACTCCACTGCTGTAATTCTTCTTGTTGTAGCTGAGATTCAAGCTGCAAAAAATCAATCTTTTCTTGTGCATATTGTAGACATGTCTGAATTCTTGAGAGAGAGCCTTTGCTGATTTGTAATGTGTCATCAACACTGGATTGTATAAGAGCTTTCATGAACTCTAATACTTCAGTAATTGTAGCCATTTTTTCTCAATAGAAATGCACCACTAGAAACTTGTTTTAGAGTGAAAATGTACCCTAAATAATCACAATGCTTGCAACAAATAGCAGACAATCTGGTGCATATAATGCTGATATCACCCCAACAATTAAAGCAATCTTCTCATTAGAATCTGTTGAGAAAAAACAAATTTGTTTGTTGCACATAAATTTATGCCCAAACTGCACAATAGGAACAATTAAATTGAACAAGCAGCAACTTTAAATTGAATTGGATCTTTCAAATACTCCTTCACTTTCTCGGCCAGTGGAAAAGAATAGTCAAATTCAATAGCGATTGCTAATACATTCTTGTAACTATCGATGATAGCATGTGGAGCAGTTGCAATTGTGGGATTACAGATCGCATGGTTGAAATGATGGTCTCCCAGAACTATTGCATATGCCCAGTGGTTAATTCATACATCATATGATACTCTGTCTTCAAAATACAAATACCAGATATAGCCCAAAACAACCAACGCACAGTGTACGGAGCCACACTAAAATGACCAATGCGCATATATAAACCAACTCAATATTGCAATTTACAAGGGTTTCACAGCATAAATTCACCAACCGCTGATATGACTACCAATTAATCACCAACAACTGATATGACACATGACTCGCACATACCAGTCAGTTTTTAAAATCTCGGGCACCCAACATTCTTCAGGCCAGTAAAAACTATACCCAAATCATAAATGTGCGTTGGTGATCTACAAGAATACTGCAACAAATAAGCACATTCTCTATACCCAAATCATGAATGTGCGTCGGTGATCTACAAGGCTACTACCGACATATAGAACACACTCTAACAAACAGTGAATCTCGTTATTTTTAGAGAATAGGATCATGTGTTTAAGAATAAAAACGCATTTGTCAACAATTTATAATTTCTTCAGAAATTTCCTCTCGTCTAATGTCCCAAATTTTTTTCCAATCAAATACTTCAGAATAAGGCTTCAAAGTTCATATTTGAAGATGCCAAGGTAACCACCATAATGGACCGAGTTGTTCCTTGCTTTTCAGACCTAGATTACAGAGTGTGAGTTCAAATTCCTTGCTCATGCAAGCTTCAGAGATTTCAACCATAAAGAGTCTTCATAGTTTTGATGCTAGGATGCCTGCCAACTGTTTAACACACATGATGAAGAAACGGCCAATGTCATGACTCCACAACCGACACCAAAAATAAGATGCAAAGCACTCCACAGTCGCACGTAGATGAGAGTAAGTGGGGATGGGAACTGAGGTAGATTTATAACGCCAAGGAGACAAGATACCAGTGCCCGTTGTAGTAGCTTGAGTTCCACAATGCTTGTATCCAGTTGGACCTGCAATTTCTACGAGTGGGACCACAAACTGCCCTATAATCATGACTTCCTTACTAACTTAGCCGCCTTACCTGAGCGACACTTGATGATAAAGTTGTCTTCGTTCACCACAAAGATGGAATTTAATCCAAGACTGCCCCCTTGCCTTGTCCAATTCGTCCAAATTTCATGAGATGAGTTCAAAAACTCCCACAACTGTCCAATTGTGGCATATGAGATGCTTTATAACTAGGCATCAACAATTTAGAACTGAGGCTTCAATTGATACGATGCCATTCTTCAAATTTCATCCACTCTGATGCCCTAGACCGCAGTAGATAATAATTAAGTTTCAGAATATATCAGCGTAGTCTTCAGAGCCATCGACAAGCTTTATTAGCCTAGGATGCAGAGAAAACTTCAGAACCCAAAAATGCCGAGAACCCTTATCAAAATAATCCGTCCGATTTCGCTCACAGCCGCAAAGGGTATTTGATTATCGTCCTTGCGATAATATGCCCATACAAGAACCCCAAACACAACCTTCTGCTCAAACTATCTCGACCTCCACAGAAGTATAATCGTGCCACCTCGCTCTAGTCTGGAACCAAATGGGCAGCATACTAATGTAATAGACAGCATTAACTTTGATCGTTGTTTCACCGTTCAGCGATGCGTCCATGCAACGCTTCAAAGGCCGTAAATGTTCCAATTTTGCCACTTACAGCTTTAACACGCTGATTTGAGCCTCGGAGAAACAGAAGTTATGCTAGGAGCTTCTACACATTGGTAGAATCTTCTATCAATTTACCAGAATTACGAGTAAAACTCTCGAATTTGAGCATTGAAACTCCCATTCCTATACTTCGCCGATTAGATTTCTGTTATCTTGGACATGGGCCATGCATTAACAATCAACAGTCGTCAACGCGCATTCCAACGTTCACTTCATTATAGTGCTAGAGCAACGTACGCACACACCAAACTATTCGATGTAGAAAGCAGAGAATAATGACAGGAAAATAGCAGAGGTGTCAGGATGAAAGGGAAACAAAGGGCATTACTGTGCATAAGATAGAACAGAACAGAATGATATGATGTTCTGATGATAGTACTGAAAAAGAACTGTTTGGTAACTGGCGTGAGGCGTTATGATGACTACACAGAGCAGAATATGGAGCGTTGCTACCAGGTGAGGGATAGCAAAACGCTGTGTATGGGAATGCAACAGTCCAACAAGACAATCCAATCTTCAACGCTTTTTGAAATAATTGGAGAGGTCGGTTCGTAGGCTAGATTCGACTATGCAAATTCATTAGGACAAGCTGAAAACGGTTAAATGGAGCAGAGCGGTGGCAATAATTAATGTCAGCAAATTGGCAGAGCTCAAGTGCGCAAGAGCGTTAAGTTTCCTTAGGAAGATAAAATGCCCAAGCCAGAATGGGAAAAACCAGCGTTACATATTAAAACTGCATGAGATGTCAGGCCAGCGTTTTCAATGAGATGTCAGCCGGGACAGTGCTGATATAATGTATATGGACAGTGTGTCAGAGACCAAAAATAGAGACCAGGCACAAGCAAAGGAGGAAGGTCAGAACTAGTTTCAGATTTGACAACACTGACATGTGCAGAGTGCGCTCAATAAAATGGAACGGCTAAAGGAGTCTATAATCACCATTACGCACAGAACTGAACAAGTAAATGTAGAAAACTAAATGTTGAGCTTGATTAGTCCATAAAACTCATGGAAGGCCACACATCATAAAACTCATTAAAACATAGAAACGTTGGTTTACACAGGCCACAAAAACAAGTGGCTTACACAATATTGAGAAGGTTATGAACGTACCAGCTCTGATACCATGTTAAACACACATGGGAGGAAGAACAATATGAAAGATAAATCATGCAGTACAATTTTATTAACAAGAGATATACATTTATAGTACATTATGTGACTCTTGGGCTTCACATCCCAAGGTCTCCTTGACTACTTTGTCTATTCAGCGTCCACACTAACCCATTGAGGATTAGGTGTCCAACAATTTCTAAGAATAGATTCTATCTCTTCATTCATTGCAGCCCTCCACTCCTTAAATTGACTAGCTTCTTTGTAATTAGTGGGCTCTACAATGTTCAAAACATTCGTCATCAAAGCATAGTCTCTCAATTTTAATGGTTTTTGAGTCTTCCTACCAGATCTCCTTGGTAGGGGACTTACCTCAAATTTGTTTTCTTCAGCTCTAAATGGGCTTGCATTATCACCTTCTTCCTGTTCTTCTTTTTGCTCTTCTTTCTGCTCCTGCTCTCTTTCATCCTCGCTATTTTCATCCATCAACAATGGAATGTGCCAATCATCACCAATGTCATCTTTCCCTTCCTGTACCTGTTCATGAAACACTACATCCTTGCTTGCAAATATCTTACAAGACTCAGGATTGAACAATTTATATGCTTTAAATTCTGTGCCATAACCAACAAAGATGCATTTAACTGCTTTAGGGTCTAATTTCTTCCTATCAGCTTTGGGTATATGGGCAAATGCTTTTGACCCAAATACTCTTAGATGGTTTACTGCTGGTTTGAATCCATATAGAGCTTCAAAAGGAGTTTTGAAGCCAAGATACCTGGTAGGACTTCTGTTCTTCAAATATACAACAGTATTAATAGCCTCTGCCCAAAAACTATTAGACAGATCCTTACCTTGTAACATGCTCCTTGCGCACTCCACTAAGGTTCTGTTTTTGCGTTCTGCAACTCCATTCTGCTGTGGTGTGTGTGGCACTGTAAACTGCTGAACAATCCCGTGAGATTTGCAGAATTTCATGAATTCCCCTAGCTTGTATTCTCCCCCTTGATCAGATCGGAGAATTTTTATACTCTTACCAAACTGTTTTTCCACCAAGGTTTTAAATTCTATAAAGCACTGGAAAGTCTGACTTTTCTTACTCAGAAAATAAACCCATGAGTATCTAGTGCAGTCATCAGTAAATAACAAAAAATAATGCACTCCACCTAGCGACCTTTTCAGCATAGGTCCGCATATATGAGTGTGCACTAGTTCTAAAATATCTGTTTCCTTCCTCCTATCATGCACATGAAACTGTTCTCTATGCATTTTACCTAAGGCACAGCCATCACAATTTAACTGAATATTACGAAAGATAGGGAGCCCCTCAACCATACCTTTTCTCTGTAATAGCATGAGGTCCTGCAAATTCAAATGACCGAATCTCTGATGCCAAAGTTGTTCGGATGTCGATTCTCCTGCAACCATGGCTCGCTTTGATATACTCTTTACATCCAGTCTATATAGGCTTCCAACGCACACGCTTGTTGCAACTATTTCTTTCCTGCAATCCTTTATCACACAATGAGTCTTGAAGAACTCGACTTGCATATCTTGATCAATTACCATGGATACAGATATCAGATTTTTCTTAATTCCAGGTACATATAAAACATTTTTTAAGGTGACTAATTTTTCCATTTGGTAACTTGACTGGAATCACCCCATAACCTTTAATCTCGTATCCACTATCATCTCCTAAATAGATTTTTGATCCGTATGTAATTTCTTCAAGACTATCAAAAAATTCCTTTTTACCTATCATGTGAGAGGATGCTCCGGAATCGATATACCAAATATCGTCCTCATTAGATGCTGAAAGGGCATAGTCGACTGTGAATAGTCGAAATTCATGACTGAAATCTTTATCTTCTTCAACATCTTCTTCAACAAACTATCCTCTATGCTTTGCACTTGCCTGCTTCCTCTTTGCATCATCAGCCTACTTCTTAAAGCATACATTCTGTACATGACCCTTTTTTCCACAATAATAACATTTCTTTACATGATTATTTGCAAGCATACCTTTATATGGACTCTTCTGCGATGTTCCTCCTTTCTGCTGTGATTGCTGCTGTGGCTGCTTCCCTCTGAATGATCGCCGTTTCACCATCAGCGCAAGATCATCACTCTGGGGGTTCAAGTTCTACCGCCGCTCCTCCTCTTGCAGCAAGATCCCTGTCAGATCTTCAAATGTGGGCACTTTCTCCCTTGCCGCCAATCCAGTGATGAACATTTGAAATTCATCTTGCATCCCGTTCAGTGTGATTGAGACAAGATCAGAGTCAGACACCGCCTCTCCGATGTTCCCCAATCCGTCTTTCACATCTTTAATTCGCGCAACAAATGCAGCAGCAGTCTCACTTTCATCCATCCTCATTGAAAATAACTTGCTTTTAAGCGCCATAATTCGGCTTGTGTTCTGGGTCTGATACAGATTTTTAATGGTCGTCCAGATCTCCGCGGACGTTTTACAGTCTCTGATGTGCGGGATAATGTTGTCCTTCACGAACATCTTCAGCAAAACTTTCGCCTTGTTCTCTCGTTTATCCCAGTCTTGCTCCTGTGTCCCTGCGTTCGGCCTCTGCTCATCACCTGTAACTATGGACCAAGCATTCGCACCCTCAAGCAAGGTCTGGATCTTAAACTTCCAGTTCGTGAAGTTAGATCCATCGAGTTTGCCAGACTCGTGGAGATAAGATTCCATCGTATTACTCATTCTGATCAGATCTACAAAAATGAATCTACCCAACAGTAAAAAAAATCGATACCTGTCAAATCGATCTGTCACTTTTCTGTCACTGATCTGTTGATCTCGTGATCTACCCACTAATTCAGATCCAGAAATATCTGACAAATCAGCAAAATCAATCCCTCTCCGATGAGCAAATTCGTCGTTTTTCAATACAGCCGAAAAATTGATCTGATCAAAACTGATCCAATCTGCCTCTCCCGGATAGATCCGCAACTTCTCCGATCTGCTCCCTTCGCAAATCATCAAACGAAGATGAGGCTTCCCGCAGATCCCCTTGAAGGTGAATTGGCGCGCTCCTGAGCGAAAAACCCGCACCCAGATGAAATCAGTGCAAGGGAAAACACTTGGTGCAATTTCCGTGATATTTCGCGCTAGTCTGGTATATTGGCACGGTGGCGCGATTAATGGACGAACAGACGCGCCAACCCCCTTCTATTCAGAAAATTAAAAATCATCCAAGTCCGAGCGAGGTGTTCTACAGTCCACCTACTCAATTTAGCACAAAGCTCTTGTGTACACACGGCCACAGAGGCACCTCAAGCCACACAGGCGATTCTGCCACAAGGGCAAGCTGGCCACAAAGGCACTTCAGTCACAAAAGGTGATAAAAGATCAAGCTCGCCCAATCTGAGCTCTGATACCAAGATAAAATGTGAACAGAGTTGAAAAAGAAGGAGATGTAGCTCACAGGTGAGGCCTGCACCTGGAGACTACACTCAGAATAGAGAGATCACTCTCGTACACTCTACATTCATGAATGAAAGATTACATCATTAAATACAACACCAAGAATTAGGAAGTTGCAACGAAACCCCTAAACTCTAGGAACTAATCCTAAACTAGGGAGATATGTTACAACTTGTGTAACCTTTTTCTCCATTAATACAAAATAATATAATTATTTTCAACTAAAACCTCAATTCATAAAACAATTATTGGTTAATGCCCCAAAAAGGAAATGGATATCTTAAATACTATTTTCGTGAACCATTATTATTGCCACTCTTTACTGATATATATCCTAATGTCCTATATTATTTTTATTGAAATTATTTGTTTTGTTTTAAATTTTTGATATATTTTTATAATTGATTTTATTATATAATTATGGATTTTTTAATATAATTATAATTATATCAATTAAAAAAGTAAGTTTGAAATTAAATCCGGTGTTTATTTTTTTTTCAATCTATGTCCTCGACATTATCAAAACAACAATTTTAAGTTTCACATTACTTTAGCTTAACTTTATTATTTTATATATATCAAAATTATAAATTAATTCATATATAATTATTCAAAATAAAATACACTAATTTTATTAAATTAAGGATATTAAAATAAATATAATTTATATTACTTAAAACAATTTTTGTAATTTGAAATTGGAAATATTTAAACTATATATAAGTGAAATGTAACATCTTTCTCATAATTTTTTTTTATTAAATTTATTTTTTTATCCAATTCTTTACTAAACAATTAAGAATATATAATTTGCATAATTAGTGCCTAAGGTCTCCATCTTTAAATTCTTACGTGTACCTACGTGTGGTAAAGTTATAACTTTATTAGTGCCATATAACAATGTTTTGAGTGACTCTCGTACGTTGACTAATATTTGTTAAGCCTGTGTTGACTCATGTTTGCTAAGCCTTGGGTTTACCGTTAAAGTCCCTTATAACTCACATGGTTATAGATCACATGACTCAACCTCTATAAAGGATAGACAAGGTTCATCATTTTTGTCATTCCTCAAATTCAATTTACGATTGTAAAGTTTAATAGAGTTTCATTACGATCACAACATGATAGTATGCCACTGTGCTTATATTTTAAAAGTTTTGGATTACTGGTACTTCTATTACACCTGTATTAACTTCGCAAACACATGGCTCATTATTACATGTGGTAATTGTTTACTTAGTTACGTTTGATATCCTTGTAACCCCTCTGAGTTATCGTGACAGTCGTTATCGTATCCACAACTTTTTGAAAGTCGATCTGGGCCGTCCATTTGGAAGTTGGCCCTCGAGATTGTTCACAAATCCACAACTCTCCAACATCTAGTGCATCGGACATCGACGATTGAATGGGGGTTGGGGGTAGGAAGGTTAGAGGGTAACAAACTCTCCCTTCCCACCCTCTCTCGAGCTAGGTCTCATTTACAAGTTTGGGGGTTTCGCGTTCTGATCTTCTGCCACCCTGAGGGTTTGACGCTTAGGTATTCACCGGGAGTTTGTTGCTAAGAGAGTCTCTTCCTTTCGGCTATGATGTTCTTCATCGTCTTGGAGTCCAGTCACAAAATTAGGTCTAAAGTTAAAAATGTAAAGTCTGGAAAGTTCTCACGTAAGGAAATCCCAGCACGGTTTGCTTGCAGTTTACAGATTCACCTTTCTTAAGCTTCGTTTTCAAGTTTCTCCAGTCTTTTAACCAGTGTATTTTTCTTTTTTCCTCAGAGACAATCGCGTCCTATGCAGGCAGAGCTCAAGGGTTCGTCGGTCAAGACAGAGTCATGGCCTAGATGAGATGCCTTCGACCCTACTTCCCTTTGCAAGAAATGGTACAGTATTGACGAGATTTTCCATTTGTTTTAGCAGCTATTCAATGTGCCAGGGTTTCTTGGTTATCAACCACCTTACACATGTTAGTTCTTCAGCTAAATTTCCGCTCATGGCTAGTTCTAATATTTTTCGTTTTACCCTTTGCTCTCGGACTGAAATAACCCTTTCTCTTTTTGTGTGAAACAAGTTAGCATCTGCGGGGTTATGTTTAGTTATTCACGACTTTCTCCATGGTCTCATTATCTAATGTTGTCCTCTGCTTTTACCAGGTGTGAGTGTATTCTTTCCTTTCAAAATAGTTCTCAATAGTAAGGAAATTTCTGCAACTTTACCAAGTCTCGCGAACTCAGTTTTTACGAGTCTAATTGGGATTTAATCCCTAATTTTCTGGTTACTAGTGTCATTGATATGTAACCCATTTATGGTTGACCCTCATTCGTCCATTCCACTTTATGAATTAGAGAGATTTTGTTGTATGGCCCTTGAACTCGGGTTTCTCCATCGATATGGTTTGCTGTAGGATTTACTCTTATTTCGTACAAACAATGCTTTCAATTCCGGTCTTTAAATTCCTGGAGAAATAGTATTATTTGCGTCGGTATGGATAATTAAAATTTATATGTTTTAAGAATTTATGGCCTGAGCCGACAACTGTTACGGTTTCAATACAATTTTTCTGTTATAAATTGTTTCCATTCGGTATGCGAAGTTACAATGTAATGCAATGCTTCTTTATGGATTGTTTTCATATTTGGCTTACAAGTTATATTGTTACCATGGTTTCAACATTGGTTATCTTGCATTCACTTATATATACATGTTTGTATTTGTATGTTCATAGCGACAACGGTTCAAGGTTGTCATCTGGTTCATATATATAATTTGTATCCAATTTTGTATCCAATATCTGTCTTCTGGTGGTTGCCTCATATTTTTATAGAGCATGTCTTTTCTTCATCTCTTAGTGACAATGCACCTTTGTTCCAAGACCAAACAATTAAGGGACTGTTCTAGGTCTACCAACATTTTGGCGTACCCGGAACTAACCCTTCTCTGAAGGTCATTATTTTGTGTTTAAATATGGTTCAACTATATAAACTTCTGCTTCTTAACACCATTTGGCTCTCCGACGTAAGGGGAGGGTTTAAAGTTCACCATATGAATGTGATAAAATTTCTTACGAACCCTTCCCTTCTCTATCGGTTCTCGGTCTCAGACCTGAATTCAGTGTTATTTGCAAAATTTTAACTCTCATTATGATTTCATGGTTCATTTTACAAATTAAATCATATTTATTGCGCTCATTACAAAAACATAGAGAAACAATATGACTTAATAATTTTTACAAAAATAATTTCGATTGAGTTTACAAAGGATTTTTTGGCGAAGATCACATGAGACATCATTTGTCGACGCGTTTCGAACCATCCAGTGTGGTTCATCGTCAGGACAAGATGAAGAAACAGATCCAGCTTAGCAGGTTAAATAGACAGAACAAAGCCTCCAACGGCTAAAAAGATAACAGATAACAGCTACTTTTGACTAGCTCCACGGATCAAAAACACTATTATTAACCTGGGGGGCTAGACCATTAAATAAAATCATAATATGATAAAAATATTAATAAATAATCAAAATAATAAAAATAATTAAACCGATTAGTACCTAAAATTAATTCCTAATAATAGTTAGTTAAAAATAAATAATAAAAATTATATCTTAGGAAAAATAAATAAATAAATAATAATTAATTAATTAATAAAAATTAATCTAGAGAGGGACCACTCCCTTAAAAATAATGTTATGATAATAGTTAAATACCAATATTAATGAATAATTAAAATTTTAATAAATAATTAAAAAGCAAATAGGTCCCATCAGTAACTAAAATTAATTCAAAATTAAAATTTTATTCAATTATTAATTATAATTAAAATTATATAAAGTTATATTAAAATTAAAATATAATTAAAATTATATTTAAAATAATATTTATATTAAAATTATATTATCCAAGGGGACCAATCCCTAAAAATATTTAAATATAATCTTAATAAAAATAATAATAATAATAATAATAAAATTTATAAGTTATAATAATAATAATAATAATAATAAAATTAAAAATAAAAAAATAAAAATAAAAATAAAAATAATAAAATAATAAAATTAATTAATTAATTAATTAATTAATTAAAATATATATATATATATATATATATATATATATATATATATATATATAAATCAATCAATCAATAAATAAATAAAAATAGATAAAAATAAATAAATAAAATAATACTAATGATAATAATAATAAAACAATTCAGAATAATAATAGGTAATAAATATGTAATTTAAAAAAAAAGGAGACTAGGACGAGAGTGTTGGAACCCAACACCGACTGATTTTCCAGCCATCATCTCTATTGAGATTACTCGGCCTCTTTTCAATCTCAAGCGCCTCCCTGAATTTCCGATGATGGAAGTGCGAAACCTTCGCAATAACACTAGCTTCCTCAATACAAACATGATGTTTGGTTTTCTCGGCGTGCTCAGCTAAAGCGGCAGACTTAGTACGCCTATGCTTGAGATCTGCTACATGCTCACTAATCCATTGACTTAATAATGTTTAAGTAAATAATTTCTTCTACTGTAATTACATGAATGATTTTCCATTCCATTCATTATTTAACTAGGTAACATTATGATTGTAAACTACACTCCTTCCACAATAATTACAGTGATAATAAAACTTATGGAAAAATATAAAGAGAAACTTAGCTATTTTGGTTTAGGCTTACATGAATGATTTTCCATTCCATTCATTATTTAACTAGGCAACATTATGATTGTAAACTACACTCCTTCCACAATAATTACAGTAATAATAAAACTTATGGAAAAATATAAAGAGAAACTTAGTTATTTTGGTTTAGGCTTCCAGGAGAATCCACAAGGAGCATAAACACTACTCTCAACCAATGATAATGGTACCATTACCACTTCTCCCCACATGCGAGTTTCCAAATCCAGACAATAGTAAACAAAGACCTCACCGAGTCTTCCTAAGACATTTGGAACCAAAGCAAGTTCAGCTTAGGAGTTTTACAAACTCGAAGTATGACTAGGGTTTCCACTGGCCTGCCAGCTCAGGAATACCCTATCTAGCAATGTCTTGACCACCCTCATTAGCGTCATGTTGAGGAATCCAATTGTTTTTCCATCTCCTTTCTCATATGCTTCAGGTTGTTTTCTTCCCCCTTTGGCTTCTTTCCCCAAACTGAGATTATTTATCTCTAGGGATGGGAGTAACTGTTTCTAACTGTCTGGTAAGTGAAAATTTCACTTAGTGTCTTTTCCCATAAATTCCCTAGCTGGATATAACCCATTTTAAAGTCAAATCAAAATAAACTTTAAATATTACATTTTCCACAGTTTACTGGATTATTATGGTAAAAATAAATTAACCCTTTACTTTTCACTTGGGGGTGTTACATCTTCCCCATCTTGAGTGAAACACTATCCTCGTTGTTTCCTAGTCTTTAATACATGTTGGAATATGCTTACAAGTAAAATATTTATTCCCATATTCACTGGCAGTCTTTGCCGGGTGAAGTTCCTCCACCGCACTTAACACTGTAACCACTTGTTTCTATAGCGTCATTTCCTCTAAATGAGAACACAGAAAGCTTCGATTCTCGTTGTCTCCTCCGGTTTTACCTACATTCACCATCCTTGTGGTCATGAGTTTCTCATCAATACTTATTTAAGATCATATATGCATATATCATTTCAATCTTCATTCCTACACGATCAGTTGTTATTTATATACCCATCAAAGATTGTTAAGATACATCACAACCCAGCAAGGGTCAATAACCTACACTCAATATGATTTAGTAGCATCATTATAACCACATCATTGTAAATTATTTTATTCACCCAATGATTTCACCAATCGACAGACCACACCAAGTGGTTTTACTACAAATTTCAGTTCACAAAAGGTATCAGCTCTGTTTGCACTACTTTCTAATTGATAATAATGGTATGTTCATAATTGAATTATTCTTGTTACTGATGAGAGGTTGTACTAATTAGCACTATTATGTCTTTATCGTCATTCAAATTCTTATATATACTAATTTTACACGACTAACATTTAGGATGGCTTATTTGTTAGGTCCCTATACTACTAGTGTAACCCCTTATTGTTACCAGTACAACCCCCTTATTATATTGTTGTGCCCATGTAGTCCACAGATTATTATTATTGTGCCCCATAGAAGCCCACTATTGTTATTATTGTGCCCTTACATTATTATTGTTATGCTGGCTCTGATTATATTATGCCCCATAGACTGCTATATATAGAAAGGAGGTCTTGTCATTTGTATCATCCAAGAATCATTCATTTGTGTAATGTAAAGGAGGTTGCGCCCTCTAAGAGGCTTATTTCTAAGGCATTCATATATATTTTCTATATTTTTGTGAGTTGGTTTCATAACATTTTTCCTTGCCATTAGTATAATGATGTTTACTTGTCCAAGTAGCTTAATTATGTTCATCTTGTTTCTAGTAATTTAATTATTTAGAATCCAATACAACACTAAGTCCACTAAGGTTCCATCCTTTACTTTTATTCTTCTTTAAGCTTAAAAGAATATAATAATGCTAATAGAATCACTATGGTGACTTAAGAGAACTACATGAAATAATATATTATTCTTAAAATCACCAAGTCTTACAACAATACTTCTCAATACATTACCTTGGTGTAGTTATCTTGACATGGTATTTGTAAGCAATAGTTCTAGTCAATCATTTAACCCAACTCCATTTGTATCCACAGGGTTGTGATTGAGGTATTTATCTGGAAATAACATTTACTAGTGACACGTTTCTCTTTCCATGTCAATAGGTATGAATACTACTTATGCTAATGTGCCATTAACATTCTCCTTTCTCAATTTTAAATTTGGTTAAACTAGGTGCCATATCTTACTAGACTATTTATTCATTTCTAATCATCGTTTTACTTGAACCTACCATCCATAGGCATCTTAAGACAATGGAATGTGATATACCCGTTTGTTGTCAGATGTTCCTCATACCCTTATACATGTACATATATGTATATTTCCCTTTTCATCTTATGATAATAGCCATAATTTTAAGAAAAGGCATCAAACCAACAAGGACTTAGTTCAGAGTTCTCATCATAATTACAATTGTATCATTTGATCTTGTTATATAATGTCCTACAATTTTATTATATCACCCCTGAAATTTAACGTGCTTTTACTCTTGTTTACTTTATTATATCAAGTTATCTCAAGGTGTTAATCATTCACAACTTTAATCCAAATTAGGACAACAATCTTCTCAAAGTATTTAATATACACATTCATTATCATGTGTAGCATATTTCCCGTGGTTTTCTTTTTCTAGCTTTAGTTTTTTTAATTATTATTTCATGTTTCCCGTTGTTTTACTAGATTTCCCATGAAATCTAGCCTGCATCTTCGATGTTGATCTTGTTCTATTGATTTCAAATCAAATCTTTGTTATTAGAGTTACAACTAACACCCATTTTAGCTAACCAAAATTCTCTTGTCACTTGATTTTAACCAACCTAACATTTTCCATTCGCAAGATGATTATAAACATAAACCAATTAGAAAATCATTACATGATTTGTTGTTATGATTTTGAATTTTAACACCAATATTGAATCCTTTATGTCCATCAGGTACAAATGATTCAATGTTGACTGGATTCTTTCCTACATTTTAGAGCTTTTACATTTTTTTTTTCATAGTAAATTTCCATTTAATGGAAGTTCCCATTATTTTTTCTTGCTTTTACTTACTAAGATTAGTGTGAAGCTGGTTCCCTTTTGAGTATCAACAACACCATTCTGATGTGTTCCCATGTTTAGTTGATGGCTACTATTTCTTTTATTCCTTTCATGAGGTTGGCCCTCTGTAGGGTTATTCTATACTTTTGCCAACTTATTAATTTTCTTCCCCAAGATGATATGGATACGATGATGAACATATATAAAACCAACAACAATAATCCTTCAACAAAACCTTGTGTATTTCATGCCAATTGGTGCCTTGATCTTTAGTTAAATGAGCCTTTCAACATAAAATTTACAACTTTTCCTTTTCAAGTTGTTACTCTTTTGGAATGGCCGACTATGGATTTGGTCACCCTAGTCTCAAGTCAGAGACACCTACTTCATCTATCATTGAGTTCATTGAGGCAGCTTCCTTGAGGATACCAGTACCCTCATTCCTTTGCTCAATTATACAAGGTTTTTAGTTCTTTTGATATCTTTCTTATATGTATATATACACCTTATCTGGTGTATACCTTCCTATATAGGTATATATGTATTGATGAAAAATCCTAGCATTTTAGAAAGACATACAATGTACTTACTATTATAAGTGTATCGTAATATTCAACAACATTTCTATATATAGGTAAGATTAATCTTTTGTTTACTATCAACTGTCGTTCTTTACTGAGAGACCCCACTGCTTCTTCAATAGATAGAGGTTACCTTTGTTAGACTGTTTGGTACATGATCTCACTATGACATTTCAGGATTTGTAATGGTTTACCCATATCAAACATATTTACACCATAATAAATTTACCATTCCTTATATAGAACAAAATATATGTACACACTGAAACCCTCATTAACCCTTTTTTTTAAATGGAACATAGCAGAAATTCTTGATTAATTATCTTAACGTAGTAAATATTTCTAGTTAATTTTCGAGAAAGAAATTAAACACCAAATGACTTTTCCATAAAGAATATAAACATACAATAGTCTTTTTAGTAAGAAAATAAACATACAGTAATCTTTCCAGAATTTCACTTATATGCCACTTTCTAAAATGGAAGTTTTAGTAGAAAATACCGCTCCACCCAGTCTTGACGTTGGATATTACGTCCAACCTTCCCCCATGCTCTTTCACCTTCAACACAACACGTGGACAATAATTTTCAACTTGAATTCTCAGACATCAAGACCCCTAGTCCAGTATGAAATTATCATTTGTTTACACTTAGGGCTTCCACTGGTTCCTTCTAGCTCTGGAAGAATTTTCTTTTTGTGTGTTTTTTTTATACATGCCTCTTTTCCAACATTCATACTGGACATTTAATTTAGAAAGTTCTTGTAATTTATGACCTTAATTATTATTATTTTTACAAAAGGACTCACACTTAAGTTATATATTCATCATGTTGATGATCATTAATTTTTCAAAGGGATTTTATATGCAACACACTAATTGTTATTTTAACATACCCATATATTTTTAACAATATGGGACTTGATATTTACTTCTTTTGCACACATGTACATCTCCTAATATTCTCACATACCTACTTCCTTATCCTTGCAACCATGAAATTTTCTCTTGACACATTATTTAACAATCACATATTTATGACTTACTAAAAATGTGTTAATAAATAAATCCTCTGAGCAGTTGTCGGTTCTCCGAGGCACCTAATGATCAAGTGCTCAAAATTAGACTCAAAATTCAAAGTGTCAGAATCTATATAAACTTAGCTTCAGATTGAAGAGCTCATCATCCTGATTCCAACAGTGTGAACGACACTCGAATCCGAGCTCGTATGAAGAAGTTAGAGCAAGTCAAAGTTCAGGTTTGACTTGGACAAAGGGCATGAAAAGATGATGTGGCAAGGCTCTTTAGCGAATGAGGACGTGCCAAGTGGCAAACTACCATTGGCCCTAGCATTTCGCAAATCGAATGTCGCAGGTGGGTCGACGTTAAAATCAGCCGTAGAACAAGCCAGGGTGCGATGCAATATCACAACCGCACATCGCAATAGGGCATGGAGAAAGGCATTAAAGAATCGGCCCCGACAGTTGTGATGCAACTATCAGCCACCAAGTAGGGAAGGATTGTGATGTGATAATCGCAATTGCACATTGCAGAAAATAGAGTCCTGCATATATAAGACCGTCGCTACTTCGCCAATTGCGAGTTACGAAAGGATCTCGAATCCGATAAATTTATGAGTTCTGGTTAATAGTTATGTTGGGTCTGCCATATCGCAGTCGCACATCACACCATCGGGTTCACAAACCATAAGCCCGCCAGACCACACCAATTGCAATTTGCGATGGGACAGTCGTGTCAACATATTATGGACCATCGCACGGCGAAATTTTCACTCAGTTAGAGCTTTTTGGAGCTAATTTGTAGGATCATGCCGAATTTGGAGCAATTTGTGGAGCGAATAGTGAGAAAACAAGGAGAGGTCATAACTTCTTCAGCTTTACACCAAATTGGATGCAAAAAGCCGTTATATAGCCACTTTTGGACATTCTAGACTAATTGGAGTAGGTTTCAAAAGCATTTGAGCATTGTAAACACATATTTTTACACTTTTGATCATAATAGAGAGGCCTAAGACATTGGAAGCTAGACCAAGGAGATGTAACCCAGGGGGGGTGAACTCCTTTATCATGTTCCTGTTGTAATGTGTTTTTGATGATGTTATGTATATATTTATGTTGTTGTTCAGTCTCTTATTTATGTTAAATTTCTCATAAAATTAACATAAAAACTCATCATTTCACTTGCAAAAATTCATGAATCCTTAAGCACAATGAAATCATTTTGTTTTTAATCTGAAGAGGATCTTAGCACAATAGTCTAATATTCTAAATCAGATCATTTTTGGTATCAAAGCTCTAGGTTTGCTTTGTGAAAGAAGGATTTAACTGTTTGCAAGTTTATGTCATGCTTACAAGGTTAAAACTCAAAAGAGGATAAGGGAAGCTGGTTGGAAGCCCTGAAGTTGGGTGAAGGGGCAGGAGAGCAAGTTTTCCACAATATCCAACACCAGCTCATCCTCGAGTTGCAGTCGAGACTCTAGATATCGTGTCTGATTAAGGAGAACCTACAAACATGACATAAGATGAGAAGACCTTCATAAATGATTTCTTTGATATGACAGAGATTGTAAAGGTCCTCTATGAAGAGAGGAAGACCAAGTTGCAAGGAGAAAGTTCCAAACCTCCCAAAGGAGAAGGTTCTTCATGAGGAGATAATGGAAATGGAGACAAACCTCCACCCTCTCCACCATATTCTTCATTTTCTTCTTTAAAAACATCTTCACCCTCTTCCACTAACACAACCCTTACTCATACTCATCATCATACTTCAAATCATACTTCAAAAGGAATTGGTAAATCACCTTTTCTAAAACTTGATGTTAAATTTGATCTGCCTATGTATAATGGTGAAGTGAATGCAGAGAAGCTTGATAATTGGATTCTTCAGTTGGAGGTCTATTGCAGAGTTCAAAACCTTCAAGAGGATGACATAAAGATTCAATTAGCTTCCTTGACAATGGAGGGTGCAACACTAGTATGGTGGGAATCAAAGACCAAAGAGGAGATTAAAAAAATGGTAAGATCTCAATTTCTTGGAATTATTTCATTGCTGCGATCAAAAGACAATTATACCCTCTAGCTTATATGTAGAAAGCCATCATGAATTGGCAGAATTTTAGACAACTTAAAGGTCAAAATTTGCAATATTACACCCAAGAGTTCAGAAAAAGGTCTTTGATGTTAGGTGTATATTTTCAATCATAGGACACATTACTGAATTACATATGGGGTTTACATAGTTACCTTAGGCATACTATCTTAATGTTTAATACAAATAATATAGATGATGCATGTGTGCAAGCAACCCATCTTGAGGCAAGAGGGAAAAACACTCCAGAAGAAGATAGTAAAAATCCATTTAAGAGTAAATGAAAGGAAAAGGCTTTCAAAGGGAAGGCAAAGAAAAATGCGTCTATTAAAAAAGGAGAGAAAATTACATGCAAACATTGTTCTAGAGAGGGTCACGATGAAGCTCATTGTTGGAAGCTTCATCCTGAAATGAGACCAAATAAAAACAACAACAAGGGAAAACAAAAAACAATTGCAACCACTCAACAGGATTTGGGATCCGATTTAGGTGATGAAACTAAAATCACAGCCATGGGTTAAAAGGAAGAGAATACATTTCTAGCACTAGTTATTCAAACTCACAAAATGAAACTCCAAACGAAAAGAGGAGAATATAACTTTTTCACATAAGGGTGATATCAAAACACAACAAGATTGATACGTTGTTCAATAGAGGCTCTCAAGCCAAACTTATGTCTGAAAACATTGTCAAAAGTTTAAATTTGGAAACCATTCCACATCATAAACCATACCCACTTGGATGGGTGTCTAACAATGTGCAATTGCAGGTTACTAGAAAGTGTAAATTGAGATTCGCTATTATTGCAATTTCTTAGAGGAAGTGGAGCTTGATGTTATGTCGTTAGATATCTGTGGCATAGTTTTGGGCAACCCGTATTTTTATGACAAAAAGTATATCTTTCATAGATATCGAAACAAATATCATTTATTCAAATATGGAGTAGAATATATAGTGAGATCTCACAACAAGAAAACAAATCTTTCGCTTGTTAATGCAAGGCAGATGAAAAGACTAGTGAATTTTCGAGCAAGAATTTTGTGCTTCTAATGATCAAACCGAAGGATGATGTTGATAATGAAGATTTTATACATTGTGGTTCGAATTTGAAATCTGAATTAGTTGACGTAGTTAACCAATATGAGGAGATGTTTCAGGAACCCAAGGGATTACCTCCCAAGAGAGGAATCCAACATGAGATACAGTTGCATCAAGATTTTCCTCTTCCTAACATTGGCATGTACATGATGTCAGTGATGGAAAGTGCAAAAATTAAGAAGCAAATTGAAGAGTTGTTGAACAAAGGGATCATTAGACCATCTTCCTCGCCGTGTGCTTCACCTATTGTCTTGGTACCAAAGAAGGGTGGAACATGGCACATGTGTGTGGACTTTCGTGCATTGAACAAAGTTACGATAAATAATCGTTACACACTGCCCAAAATTGATGATTTACTTGATCAATTGAAAGATGCAAAGTATTTTACGAAGTTGGAATTAAGAGGTGGCTACCATCAAATTAGAATAATTGGAGACATTTGGAAGACAACATTCAAAACAAAACATGGTTTGTTTGAATGACTAGTTATGATGTTTGGTTTATGTAATGCTTCCGCTACATTCATGCGTGTGATGAATGATGTATTGAGGCCATTTCTTGATGCGTTTGTCATAGTATACTTACATGACATCTTAATTTCCAGTAAATCTTGTGATGAACATGTCATGCATGTAAGAAAAGTACTTGATGTCTTGAAAAAAGAACAGTTGTATCTTAAGATGTCAAAGTGCGAGTTTAGAAAAACTTCTTTAGTTTACTTGGGTCATATTGTTGGAGGAGGTCAGTTGAAAATAGATCCCTCCAAGGTTGATGTCATTGTGAATTGGCCAAGGCCCAAGATAGTTACGGAGATAAGAAGTTTTTTGGAAGAAACACAATATTGGAGGAAATTCATTTATAATTTTTCTCTTATAGCGGCTCCTTTGCATGTGTTGACAAGCGTGAAAAAGGTTTTTTAGTGGGGAGGAAAACATAAAAAGGCCTTTGATGCATTGAAGAAAAAGATCAGTACAGCTCCAATACTTGCACTTCTAGACTTGAGACAATAATTTGAGATTCAGACTGATGCTATTGACTACGTGCAGTGCTCATGCAACATGGTAAGCCTATATGTTTTCATTCAGAAACTTTTAATGGTGCAGTGATTAACTATCCTACATATGAAAAGAAATTGTATGCATTGGTGCAAAGTGTGAAAAAATGGAAACACTACTTGATGGGTAAGGAAACAATCATTCACACTGATCATCAACCACTGCAATACCTGCAATAACAATCAAAGTTGTAGCAATCAAGGCACTTCCAATGGATGGGTTTTCTTCAACAATTCCACTTGGTAATCAGGTATAAGAAAGGTATCTATAATAAAGTTGTTGATATGCTTTCTAGGCCTATTGTTAGTGCAAATACATTACTCAATCATATGTTTGTTTTACATGAAATTTATATTGAGCAATATGCATCTGATAATGACTTTCAAGATGTTTATGCAAGTTTGAGTCAAGGTAACCAAGTAGAGGAATTGGATTATCATTTGCATGATAACCTGTTGTGCCATCTTGACAAACTTTATATTCCATAGGGAGAAAGAGTTAACATCATAAGAGAGTCGCATACTTCTCTTATTGCTGGTCATTTCAGTGTATGTAAGACGATGGAACATCTAAAGACGTATTGTTATTGCCCTTGTATGCTTGAAAGTGTCTCTCGTTTTAGTAAAATATGTTCATTATGTGCAATTGTAAGCCTAACAATAGGAAGTTAGGATTGTACACACCACTTCCGGTTCCTACACGACTGTGGGAGAGTGTTTATATGGATTTCTTAGGAGGTCTTCCATTGTTAAAAGGAGGACATGATTATTTATATGTAGTTTTGGATAGGTTCAAAAAAATGTGTATTTTGATGCCATGTAAAAAGAAAGTTACAGCTGAACAAACTGCTCAGTTATTATTTCAGAATGTTTGGGTTCATTTTGGATTTCCCACATCCATTGTTAGTGATCGAGGTTCTCTCTATGTTGGGAATTTTTGGTCAAGCTTGTGGGGATTCATGGACGCCAAATTGAAAAAGAGTACAACCTTTCATCCACAAACATATGGTAAAATAGAAGTGGTGAACAAAACAATGATACATCTTCTTCGTGGGTATTAAAGAAAACATCTTAAGTTGCAAGATGAAAATTTTCAATATATTCAACATGCTTAAAATCGAGCCAAGCACTCTTCATCTCAAACTTTTCCATTTGAGGCATGCTTGGGATACTTGCCTAAATCTCCTTTGGATTTTATTTTTGACAAAGATGTTGTTATTGAAGTTCGTAGCGATATAGACAAAGAAAGAAAGTTCATTGAACAAATCCAATTAGTACACCAAAAATGTTCAAGAACAGCTTGAGAAAAGGCAAGGCAAGTACAATGCAAGGCACGCCAAGCATTTTCAAGATCACAAGTTCCAAGTTGGTGATGAATTTTGGCTTCACATTAACAAAGAGAGGCTCCAAGGAGAAGGTAAAAATATAAAACCAAATAGATATGGTCCATTCAGAATTTTGGAAAAGATTGGTAACAATGCCTTCAGGTTGAATTTCCCTTCACATATGCAAATTTATATTGTTGTTAATGTTGAGAATTTAAGGTTGTATGAGCCTCATTTGATTGAAGATCAAGGAGAGAATATTCAAATTCCATCTATTGAGTACTTTTCTCTAGAATTCCTTGACGAGCTTCAGTAAGACACTATACTTGACAAAAGCACAAGGAGATCAAAAAAGGGAAGTATCAATTATCTTCGAGTGGGTCTCAAGGGTACAAATCCTTTAATAGCAAAATGGATAGAGGTTGGAAAGGTGAGGGGACTGTACCCTCACCTGTTGGACAATTGAAAGTGATTCTTTTGGGGTCCAAAAGGCTTCCAATGGGGAGGGGTGATCAAGTGCTCAAAATTAGGCTCAAAACTGAAAGTGTCAGAATCTCTATAAGCTTAACTTCATATCAAAGAGCTCATCATCCTCATTCCAACGGTGTGAATTCCACTCGAATTCGAGCTCGTATGAATAAGTTATAGCAAGTCAAAGTGTGGTTTGACTTGGATAAATGGAAGGAAAATATGATGTGGCATGCCTCTTCAGCGAATGTGGAAGCGCCAAGTGGCAGACAACCATTAGCCCCCTCATTTCCCAAATCGAATGTCACAGGTGGGTTGGCGTTAAAAATCGGCCCCCGAATAAGCCAAGGTGTGATGCGATATTGCAATCGCACATTGCAATAGGGTAGGTGGAAAGGCATTAAAGAATTAGCCCCGTTAGTTGAGATGCAACAATCGGCCCCCGAGTAGGGAAGGGTTGCGATGCCATAATCATAATCGCAAATTGTAATTGCACTCCACAGAAAATAGAGTCCTGCATATATAAGACCATCGATACTCCGCCGATTGTGAATTGTGAAAGGATCTTGGATGCGATAAATTTATGAGTTTTGGTTAATAGTTCCGTCGGGTCCACCATGTTGCAATCGTACATCGCCCCGCTGCGTTCACAAACCATAAGCCCATCGGTTCTCGCTGATTGTGATTTGCGACGGGACAATGGATGCCGATAGGTTATGGACTGCCGCGTGGTGAAATTTTCACTCAATTAACGCTTTTTAGTGCTAATTTGTAGGATCATACCAGATTTGGATCAATTTGTGGAGTGAATAGTGGGAAAACTAGGAGAGGTCATAACTTCTTCCGTTTTCCACCAAATTGGATGGAAAAAGAGGCCAGATAGCCATTTTTTGACATTCTGGACTCATTGGAGCAAGTTTCAGAAGCATTTGGGCATTGTAAGCATATCTTTTTACACTTTTTAGAATAATAAAGATGCCCAAGCCATTGGAAGTTGGACCAAGGAGACGTAGCCTAGGAGGGGCGAACTCCTATATCATGTTCCTATTGTAATGTGTTTTTGATGATGTTCTATACATGTTTATGTTGTTGTTCGGTCTCTGATTTATGTTAAATTTCTCATAAAATTAACATAAGAACTCATCATTTCACTTGCAAAAATTCATGAATCCTTAAGCACAATGAAAGTATTTTGTTTCTAATCTGAGGAGGATCTTAGCACAAAAATATAATATTCTAAATCAGATCACCTAACATATCACCTCTTATAGTTAAGGGTACACCGATAATATCTCCATTAGTAATTAATGAAATTCATTCATGTTTACTTATGACAAGGTTATTTTAGAGACACTTATTGACTTTTTCACCCAGTGAGATGCTTTTCATAATAATAGTCAGATTCATAGGTCCTAGTGCTGAAACCTGGTTTTGATACCACTTGTAACATCCCTCTCAGAATATTTTTTTATCAAATTCTTTACTAAACAATTAATAGTATGTAATTTGCATATTAGTGCCTAAGGTCTCCATCTTTAAATTCTTACATGTACCTACCTATGGTCAAGTTATAACTTCTGATAGTGCCATATAACAATTTTTCAGTGACTCTGGCACATTGAATAATATTTGCTAAGCCTCAGGTTCACCGTTAAAGTCCCTTATAGGTCACATGGCTCAACCTATATAAAGGATTCACAAGGTTCATCATTTTCGTCATTCCCCAGATTTAATTTACGATTGTAAAGTTTAATAGAGTTTCATTACGATCGTAACATGATATTCTGCCACTATTCTTATATTTTAAAAGTTATGGATTACTGGTAATTTTGTTATACCTATATTAACTTGGAAAACACATGGCTCATTATTACATGTTGTAACTATTCACTTAGTTAATTTTGATATCTTGGAAACCCCCTTGAGTTTTTGTGGCATTTGTTGTCATATCCAGAACTTTTTGGAAGTCAATCTGGGCTGTCCACTTGGAAGTTGGTCCCCGAGATTGTTCACAAATCCATGGCTCTCCAACCTCTAGTGTATCAAATGACAACGACGGAATGAGGGGGTTCGGGGGGGGAGGTTATAGGGTAACTAACTCACCCCACCCCCACCCCCCCCCAGCCTCTCGAGGTAGGTCTCATTTGCAAGTTTGGGGTTTTCGTGTTCTACCTTTCTGCAACCCCAAGGGTTTGATGCTCAGGTCTTTGTCGAGAGTTTGTTTCTATGAGAGTCTCTACCTTCCAGCTATGGTTTTCTTCACCGTCTTGGAGTCAAGTCATAAAACTGGGTCTACAATTCAATTTGTAAGGTCTAGAAAGTTCTTAGGTAAGGAAATCCATGCACGGTTTTCTTGCATTTTATAGATTCAATTTTCTTAAGATTTGTTTTCAAGTTTCTCTAGCCTTTTAACTAGTGTAGTTTTCTTTTTTATTCAAAGACAGAACTGTCTTATGTAGGAAGAGCTCGAGGTTTTCCTGGTCAAGACAGAGTCATGGCCTAGGTGAGATACCTTTGACCCTAATACCCTTCACAATAAATGGTACAATATTGATGATATTTTCCATTTATTTTAGTAGATGTCCAATGTGCCAAGTGTTGGCATTATGATGTATGTGTTGTACTTTATGGAAACCCACTTGTAGCAGAACATCTCACTTGTATATGGTAACTAGATGAATCTACAGAAGAGATATCGGATGCGATAGAATGCATGACAGGAGTGTTTACAAATGTGATGAAATGCAGGGCAGCTTCAAGGAATCAATTCAGAAAGCAACTCTCTCAGATGACAGATCACAGTACTGCAGGTTAACAACACAGAGTTACAGATCAGACTACACAGGATGAAGAAAGAAAGGTATACACAGGTTCACCATTGACCAAGCTGCGTATACACGCGGGTTCACTGTATACAAGTCACGTATACGTATACATGCACTTTCATAAAAGGAAAATCGCGTATACCTTGGAAAACTAAGTGTTTGGTCCGAAGTATTTGGTCCATGGAATTTTGATCCATGGTATTGGTCCAAGGTATTGGGTCCGAGGTATTGACCCTAGGTATTTGGTCCAAGGTATTGGTCATAAGTGGTTTTGGTCTATGGTATTGAGAAATTCCTAAAACTATAAAAGGAGGAGAAGATCATTAGGCCAAGTGTGCAAGTATCGAATACCTGATGAAGCATGAGATCTAATAGGCAGGTTATTGGCTTATGGTGTTGTGCTTGATCTGAACCAAGGATGAACCTTAGCATTTGATGAAGGATAAGATTTAATGATGTATCAGGATCTCAAGGCTTGAAGTGAATTATCTTTATGTGGTTTGATCATGTATCTGAATAACTGGAGCATGTTGTAGTATGTAAATATGATGATCTGGGTATGTCTGAAGTCTAGAATAGTTGTAATGTTTAAATCGTCATTTACAGATCTGTATGCAGGTCACTTTAGAAAAGGAGCGTATACACACTAGTTTTGCATATCAAAGCAACATATACATCATAAATTTGATTTGCAGATCCATACGCTGGTTTGCCTTGAGGAAAGTGCATATGCACGCAGGTTCGACACATGGAAGTAGCGTATACCTTATAAAATATGTTTTAGTTGCTTCTTTTTGCTATTGCAGTGTTCTGGGTTCTGGTTATTGTATTCTGGTGACAGCATTCTGAATGATCAGATTGATGGAGTGATTGATTGATTCGATTTTAGTTGGTTAAAAAGGAGATTAGTTGATGCAGATATATTTGATGATGTTATTGATGGATCCAGTCTAAAAATTTATGAAACGTGGTCCCTGGAAGAAAAGAGAAGGTTGTAGCCTTCTGTAGGCCGGCACCTACGTACTAGTAAACATATCAGCTAGTATAAGAGCTAGGGGGTTGTAGCTCCCTTTCAGTAGAAGCTGGAGAACAAGAGAAGGTTATAGCCTTCTGCAGGTAGAAACTTGTGTATTGGTATAAGATTGCACCAGTAAAAAAATTGTAAACAGAATTCTCTTATTATTAAAGGAAGACAGAGACAATTGCAACAGGTGGTTTTCACCCACATTGGGTTTCCACCTTATATCTTAGTGTTCATGTGTGTTACTTATGTGTGATGCTTTATTCTATTTTTACTGCACTGTCTAATGAATTCCTGATATACTGGTTAAAGTTAAATGCATGATAATTTGGGTAAATCAAAAGATCTCTGCATATACGTTGGTTGCATTAAGTACAGTTTCTTATACATGCTAGTTCACTAAGGTGAAGTAGTGTATACAAATCAGTTTTGAAAATTAAGTTATTGATCTGATAATACTGATTCACCCCTCCTCTCAGTATTATTTCCAACAATTGGTATCAGAGTAGGTCCTTCAGAAGAAGCTTGATTGCTTGAAGGAAGTTCCATCATCATGAGTAATCAAGAAAGCAGGGGATCCATCATACCGCCAATCTTTGATGGGAGCAACTTTGTTTATTGGAAGGTAAGAACCACATCCTATCTTCAATCTCTTGGAACAGATGTCTAGGAAATTGTGGAAGGAGGATATAAATTTCCATCAACAATTCCTACAGATACAACAGGTAAAAAGCAATATGAAACCAATGCCAAGGTTGGCAATACATTATTGGGAAGTCTGTCACAATTAGAGTTTGTCAAAGTTATGCAGCTCAAATCATCCAAAGAAATATGGGACAAAATAATTCTATAAGCTACAAAGGAGACTCTCAGGTAAAACGTGCTAAACTGCAAACTCTTAGAATTCAATATGAAACTCTCAAGATGCGATGAAATTATAGCTAGTTACTTCTTACGTATAGATGAGATTGTTCATTGCATGAAGAATCTGGGTGAAGAGATAAAGGAAGTTACCTTAGTTGAAAAAGTTTTAAGATTCTTATCTACTAAATTTGAATCAAAAGTATCTGCCATAGAAGAAAAGCATGATCTACAGACTATTACTATGACATAGCTTCACAGAATCTTAATTACCTTTGAGATGAGAAAAGGAGGTCCATCAGATATGAGAGAAGCCGCATTTAAAGCTTCAGCAAAAGGAAAAGAAGAACTCAATGAATTAGGACATAGTTCAGAAGAAGAGGAGGAAGCAAACTTTGTCAAGAAGCTTCAACGGGGTTCCGGAAGATTCAGAGGTAAACTACCTTTCAAATGTTTTGCCTGTGGTAGAGTAGATCATTATGCTACCAAATGTCCTCATAAAGATAAATATGATAAAGGGAAGGAATCTGCAAAATTGAATAGAAAACAAAGTGTAAGTAAAAATAGCTACTATACTCATGAAGATAGTGATAGTTTATCAAATAGTGATGAGGATGAAAATAGTAATGACTATAGACTTCTAATGGCTTATGAAGATGATGATTTTTTGGATGCTTTATATGAATATGACCTTTACGAAGAAATCTCTAAACTCAAAATATGTTTAGAAGAAAAGAATATGATTATAGATACCTTGACATACCAACTTGCTGAAAGAGAAAAACACAATGAAAAGCTAGAATGTGAAATTGTGGGTCTAAGAAAGGATCTTGAGAAAACAAAAGCTCTCAATCTTAGATTTGCTAAAGGATTAGAAACCTTAAATGAAATTATCAAAGTGCAGCGCTCTCCTCTGATAAAGACAGGTCTTGGATATACTGAAGAAACATCTCAATCACAGAAAGCTATCTTGATGCAACAAAGAGCAGTGAACAGTTTGACAATCATCAGTAAAGTCATAAAGTAGATCACCAGGTGAATCAAGCTCAATTTAATTCAAGGATGAACAGAAGCCACAATCAACCTCAGGAAATCGTACTCAATTTTCTTCAAAGATAAATATCAATAGAAACTACAATCAACAGGTCAGTAGATTCGATAATCGCAAGAACTTCTTTAATGGTCATTGTTTCTTATCTCATAATTTTGGACACAAAGCTGCTCAATGTGTTGCTTACAAAACTATCATGACTAGAGAAGCACGAAATCAAAAGAATGTGACAGGGATCAAGAAAAGTTCCTATAATAACTTTTCTCTTCTTGAAAATGAATAGAATGCTCAATCTGTAACAACTTTGGCCATGAAGAATATGAATGCAGGAGTAAATTTCGACAAATAGCTTAAAAGGAGAAAACTCCATTAAATCCCAAAATATGAAGAAAGAAATAACCGCAAACAGAAAGATGTGATATAGCCTTGTATGCAGAAGGACAAGAAAACCAGTGGTACATCGACAGTGGATGCTCAAAACACATGATAGGTGACAAAGAAAAACTACACTCATATAATGCCTTAAAAAAGGAGGAGAGTGTCTCATTTGGAAACACACTCCTGTTGTCATAAAAGGTAAAGGCTCTGTTTTCTTGAAAGAAAAAGTTAAAGTTGGGAATGTTATGTATGTTGATGGCTTAAAGCATAACCTATTGAGTGTGAGTCAAATGTGAGATCAAGGAAATGAAGTAGTGTTTCGATCAAATGGATGTGTTGTTCGTGAGCTTGATACAGGAGAAACCGTGATCAAAGGGACAAGAACTCCAACAACCTATACATACTCAAGGGAGGACAACAATAGTGCTATCTAAGCAAAAATGATGAAAATTGGCTATGGCACAGAAGATTGGGACATTTAAGCTTTTCTCAAATAAGAAAAGCATGTAGATTCCAGGTTGTTTGTGATCTTCTAGATATCAACATTCCTGAAAATACTATATGAAAATCATGTCAATTCGGTAAGCAAACCAAATCTCACTTCATCGAAAAGGAAGGGTCAGCTAGTAAGCCTCTTGAACTTGTTCATATTGATTTATGTGGACCATCAAGGAAAAAGTCACCTCGTGGAGAAGAATACTTTATATTGGTCATTGATGATTTTTCCAGAATGTGTTGGATAGGTCTTCTAAAGCATAAAGATGAACCACTTGAAAAGTTCAAAGCCTTTAAAGCTTTGGTTGAAAATGAATCAGATCGCAAAATCAAATGCCTCAGATCTGATCGAGGAGGGGAATTTACCTCAGACGAATTCTTTGAATTTTGTGAACAACATGGAATAAAAAGGCAGTTCTCCACCGCAAGGACTCCTCAACAAAATGGAGTGGTAGAAAGGATGAACAGAGTTGTTCAACAAATGGCTCGTGCTATGCTAGATGAATCTGGAACTCCTGCAACCTTCTGGGGTGAAGCTGCATTCATCGCCATCACTATTCTCAACCAAGCAAATGTTCGGGTAAACAACACTCAAACTCCACATGAACTTTGGTATGGTAAGACTCCTACTGTAAAATACTTCAAAGTTTTTGGAAGCAAATGTTACATCAAAAGGACTAATGAAAAACTTGGTAAGTTTGAACCCAGTGCAGATGAAGGTATTCTTCTTGGCTACTCGTCCCGAAGTAGAGGATATAAATGTTACAATAAAAGACTTGGGAAAATTATTGAAAGTATTGATGTTGTGGTTGATGAAGCATGCAAAAATCCAAAACAGATAAAAACCGGAGATTGTGACAATGAAGAAGATGAGGATCATTTTCCCACATCAAATCACATTGGTTCTGAAGAAGAAACCAATGAAGCACCAGAAGAAGAGATAATGATAGAAGAAAAGACTCTATCCAGGTATGTTCAAAAAAATCATCCAGAAACTCAAATTTTAGGGGAAAAAGGGGCAGGTGTGTAGACTAGAAGAACCATTGCTGAAGCTTCAAGCTATCTAGCATTACTATCTTCCATTGAACCTCAAAATGTAAATGAAGCATGCAGAGATGAATGTTGGGTCAAGGCCATGAACAAAGAACTTCAGCAAATTGAAAAGAATAATACTTGGGAATTAGTTCCTAGACCTCATGATAAGAATATCATAGGAACTAAATGGATATTCAAAAACAAGCTGAACGAAAATGGAGAAGTTATTAGAAACAAGGCCAGACTTGTTTGTAAAGGATATGCTCAACAAGAAGGTATATATTTTGAAGAAACTTTTGCACATGTTGCTAGACTTGAAGCCATCAGAATTTTTCTTGCTCTTTTTAGTTTTTAGAAATTCAAAGTATACCAAATGGATGTAAAATCTGCCTTTCTTAATGGAGACTTAGAAGAAGAAGTCTATATTGAACAACCAGAAGGATTCATTCATGGAAATGATGCAAAACTTGTATGTAAACTCAGAAAAGCTCTATATGGTCTAAAACAGGCTCCAAGGGCATGGTATTACCGTCTTGACAAATATCTCCACCAAAAGGGGTTTTCACAAGGGTCAGCAAATAGCAATCTATATACAAAGATGGACACTGGTAAATTGCTAATAATTGTTGTGTATGTTAATGATATCATTTTTGGTAGCAGTGAAGAATCCATGAGTCAAAATTTTGCTTCAGTAATGCAACAAGAATTTGAAATGTCCTTTCTTGGTGAGCTTACCTATTTTCTTGGTCTACAAGTTCAACAAAATAAAGATGGTATTTTTGTCTCACAAACCAAATATCTCAAACAGATCCTGAAAAGGTACGACATGGAAGATTCTAAACCAATATGTACCCCAATGGTAACAGGATGCAGTCTTAGCTCAAATGATGAATCAGCAACAGTACATCAACCAACTTACAGATCCATGACTGGCAGTTTGCTTTATCTAACAGGTACCTAACCGGACATCATGCATGTAGTGGGAATAGTTGGAAGATTCCAAGCAAATCCAAAGGAATCACACCTTCAAGCAGTCAAAAGGATTTTCAAATATCTTCAAGGAACACAGAACTTTGGTTTATGGTATCGTAGAGATACAGATCTTACACTTCATGCATATACAGATGCATATTGGGCAGGAAGTGTTGATGACAGAAAAAGCAATAGTGGTGGTGCATTCTATATGGGTTCCAGGTTGGCGTCTTGGTTCAGCAAGAAACAAAGTTCAATTGCATTATCTACAGCTGAAGCAGAATATGTGGCTGCTGCATCTTGCTGCACACAATTACTTTAGATGATGCAAACTTTGCAAGATATTCAGATCACATGTACTCCACCCATCTCCATTCTATGTGATAATACAAGTGCCATCAGTATTTCAAAGAATCCAGTCATGAACTCCAAGACTAAGCACATACCCATCAAATATCATTTCCTACGTGAACAAGTGCTTGAGCAAAAGGTCAAATTGGAGTATGTTTCCTCCAAAGAACAGGTTGCTGATATATTCACTAAACCACTGCCCAGAGAGACATTTGAATATCTCAGACAAAAGCTGGGAGTAGTTTCTGCATTATCCTGCTGTTAAATCCTATTTTTTAGAGAAAGGTAGTTATACGCGAGTTTCATGAAGTGTAGTCGCATGCATACACGAGTTTTTGTGGAGACAGTCACGTATATGTTGATTTGAAGAAAAGCAGTGGGCCAGACTCAAAAAAAGAAAAATGAAAAAAAGGGGGTCTGCTATGGTTCTGTCAATTATCTGCTCTGTTTGATGATGGTTTCAATCTGCTGATATATTGGTCCTCATAGTGTTGTTGATCACTTGATGTATATCTGATTGATGATGATGCTTTGATATCTCTTACTGACATATGCAATGATCAGATCTGGCAGTGAATAGGTGGAACAGGTTTAGGGGGAGAACATGGTTGATGATATTTTGGGAACTAATGATGGACATATACAGGTTGTTGGTTTGGATGCTGTTGACAGATGTTGCTGATGATAGTTGCTGATGACTATCATGGTCTTGTTTAAGACATTTTGTCTCTGTTATATATGTCATTTATATCTTTTAATGTAACGGTCATGAAAAGATCTATTTTGTAACCCCACTATGCATGGGATGATAATGTAATGTTTCTTGTTTTTGACATGTATAAAAAATTGATATATCCCCACTTGGTTGGGTGGCTGAGTCAAATTTGGTATATCCACACTTGGTTGGGAGATGGATGCATGTATGAGTCATTGGTGATAGGGAGGTCATGAGCGATGTATGTATAGAGTCATGTTCTTCGTTTAGAACATCTTTTTGCAGACTTTACTTATGCTCAGGGGGAGCATGGACTCGATCATGGGAGCTCAATCAACACACTTCAGCATATTAGAGAATTCAACATGCACTTAGGGGGAGCATGACCCTTTGCCCTTGATGTCAAAGGGGGAGAGTGACTTGGTTGGTTGGTGTGGTTGTTGCCATCAAGTCCAAAGGGGGAGATTGTTGGCATTATGATGTATGTGTTGTACTTGATGACAACCCACTTGTAGCAGAACATCTCACTTGTATATGGTAACTAGATGAATCTACAGAGATTGTTGGCATTATGATGTATGTGTTGTACTTGATGGCAACCCAATAGTATTAAAACATCTCACTTGTATGTGGTAACTATATGAATCTACAAAAGAGATATCAAATGTGACAGAATGCATGACAGGAGTGTTTACAAATGTGATGAAATGCAGGGCAGCGTCAAGGAATCAGTTCAGAAAGCAACTCTCTCAGATGAAAGATCACAGTACTGCAGGTTAACAGCACAGAGTTACAGATTAGACTACACAGAATGAGGAAAGAAGGGTATACGCAGGTTCACCATTGACCAAGCCGTGTATACACGTGGGTTCACTGTATACAAGTCGCGTATACGTACACACACACTTTCACAAAAGGAAAAGCGCGTATACCTTGGAAAACTAAGTGTTTGGTCCAAAGTATTTGGTCCATGGTATTTTGATCCATGGTATTGGTCCAAGGTATCGGGTCTGAGGTATTGACCCCAGGTATTTGGTCCAAGGTATTGGTCCTAAGTGGTTTTGGTCCATGGTATTGAGAAAGGCCTAAAACTATAAAAGGAGGAGAAGATCATTAGGCCAAGTGTGCAAGTATCGAATATCTGATGAAGTGTAAGATCTAATAGGCAGGTTATTCGCTTATGGTGTTGTGCTTGATCTAAACCAATGATGAACCTTAGCGTTTGATGAAGGATAATATCTAATGATGTATCAGGATCTCAAGGCTTCAAGTGAATTATCTTTATGTGGTTTGATCTTGTATCTGAATAACTAGCGCATGTTGTAGTTTGTAAATATGATGATCTGGATATGAATGAAGTTTGTAATAGTTGTAATGTTTAAATCATCATTTACAGATCTGTACGCGGGTTCACTTTAGAAAAGGAGCATATACACGCTGGTTCTGCATATCAAAGCAACGTATACATCATAAATTTGATTTGCAGATCTGTACGCTGGTTCGCCTTAAGGAAGCACGCATGCATGCAGGTTCGACACATGGAAGTAGCGTATACTTTATAAAATATGTTTTAGTTGCTTTTTTTGCTGTTGCAGTGTTCTGGGTTCTGGTGACAGCATTCTGAATGATCAGATTGATGGAGTGATTGATTGATTCGGTTGTAGTTGGTTCAAAAGGAGATTAGCTGATGCAGATATATTTGATGATGTTATTGATGGATCCAGTTTGAAAAATTATGAAATGTGGTCCTTGGAAGAAAATAGAAGGTTGTAGCCTTCTGTAGGCTGACACCTACGTACTAGTAAACATATTAGCTAGTACAAGAGCTATGGGGTTGTAGCTCCTTTCCAGTAGAAGCTGGAGAATGAGAGAAGGTTGTAGCCTTCTACACATAGAAACCTGTGTAATGGTATAAGATTGCACCAGGTCAAAAATTGTAAACAAAATTCTCTTATTATTAAAGGAAGACAGAGACAATTGCAGTAGGTGGTTTTCACCCACATTGGGTTTCCACCTTATATCTTGGTGTTCATCTATGTTACTTATGTGTGATGCTTTATTCTGTTTTTACTGCACTGTCTAATGAATTCCTGATACACTGGTTAAAGTTCAATGCATGATAATTTGGGTAAATTTAAAGATCCCTGCATATACGCTAGTTGCATTAAGTACAGTTGTTTATACATGCTAGTTCACTAAGATGAAGTAGTGTATACAAATCAATTTTGAAAATTAAGTTATTGATCTGATAACACTGATTCACCCCCTCTCAATATTATTTCCAACACCAAGGTTTCTTGGTAATCAACCACCTTACAGAGGTTAGTTCTTCATCTAAATTTCCGCTCCTAGCTAGTTCTAATATTTTCTTTTTAACCCTTTTCTCTCAGACTAGAATAACCCTTTCTCTTTTTGTGTGAAACAAATTAGCATGTGCGAGGTTATGTTGAGTTATTCACGTCTTGCTCCATGATGTCGTTAGCTAACATTCTCCTCTTCTTTTACCAGGTGTGAATGTAATCTTTCCTTTTGAAAAGGTTCTCAAAAACAAGGGAATTTCTACAACTTTACTGAGTCTGGTGAACTTGGTTGCTATGAGTCTAATTGGGATTTAATCCCTAATTTTTTGGTTATTATTGTCATTTATATGTAACTCATTTATGTCCGACCCTCATTCGTCGATTCCACTTTATGAATTAGATAAATTTTGTTGTATGACCCTCGAACTCGGGCTTCTCCATGGTCATGGTTTGTTGTAGGATTTACTCTTCTTTCGTTCCAACAATGCTTTCATTTTTGGTCTTTAAATTCTTAGAGAAATAGTATTATTTGCGTCGGTATGGATAATTAAAAGTTATATGTTTTAAGTATGGCCTGAGTGAGTGACTTCTACACTTTCAATACAAATTTTCTCTTATAAATTGTTTCCATTCGGTATGCAAAGTTATAGTTTAATTCAATGCTTATTTGTTGAATTGAGGCTTTTGTGATCCATATTATTTATAAGTAGAACTTCGGCGTAAATCACATAAAGAGAGACATTTGTCGACGCATTTCGAACCAACCAGTGTGGCTCATCGTCAGGACAAGTTGAAGAAACAGATCCAGCTATGCATGCTAAATAGTCTGAGCAGAGCCTCCAATGGCTATATTGATCAACAGCTAATTTTGACTTAAAGACTGTAGTCAAAAAGTCAAAATGATAATTTAATGGGAGTTATTTAGATTATATAAAAGAAATAATTATAGATGTTGATTCTGTTATTAGTTTAATAAGCATTGTGACTTACAAGGAAAATAGTTATATTAAGGACATGACTTATATATATATATATATATATATATATATATATATATATATATATATATATATATATATATATATATATATATATATATATATATATATATATATATATATATATATATATATATATATTTGTATATATAAAAATATAAAATATAAATATATGTGAGGCAATTTTAGCATGATAGTTAGTTATAATACCTATATATTATTAAAAAATTAAAAATAATAATAAAAGTTAGTTGAAAGGTATAATATAAAATGTAAATTAAGGGGAAATGGTCAATATATAAAAATATATAAGGTAGGCTAGTTAGTTATAATAACTAGAAACCTTTAAAAGAAATAATTTTAAATGGTGATAACTTCTTGGTCGGTTAAATTTTTTCTTATTTATATATATTTAATGGTAATTAATTAGATAAAGGACCTTACTTTCATAAAAATATTTATAAGGTATTTTAAGGTGATAGTTAGTTATAGTAATTATATAGTACTAATCCTAAAAAATAAAACTGAATAAAACTAATTAAGAACTTGAAAAAGAAAAAGAAAATAATAATAATAAATAGATAAATAAAAATAAATAAATAAATAATAATAATAATAATAAATAAACACATAAATAAACTAATAATAATAATATATAATAGCTACAATCATATTAATATAATAATAGTTATGATCATATCCATTAATATCTATCAGGAAGAAGTAAACAGAAAGAGCGCCTAACATAAAAAAGAAGGAGAAGGACCGGAGAAGGCCTAAAACAAGAAGGATAAACCCAAAAGAAAGCAAAGAAGATGAGAAAGCGGAGGGGAGGGAGAGAAAGACTAGGATGAAAGGGCGGGGATCCAACATCTACTGATCTTCCAGCCGTCATCTCTATTGAGATTGTTCGGCCTTCTTTCAATCTCAATAGCTTCCCTGAATTTACGATGATGGAACTGAGCAACTTTGGCGACAACCTTGGCCTCCTCTATACACACCTAATTCTTGGTATTTTCTACATGCTCTGCCAACGTTGAAGACTTGGATCTCCCATGTCTTAGGTCGGCTGCATGTTCGCTGATCCTCTGATGGATGGAGCGCCCTGTTTCCCCAATATAGGGGGTCCCACAAGAACAAGGGATCAAGTAGACACCCTTCATGTCCTTAGGGTTAATGGGATCTTTCACTGATCCGAGGGAATTGCGGATGGTGCTGAGGGGCCTAAAGGTTGAGGGAATCTCATACCTCTTAAGGACCCGAGCAATCTTGTCCGTGGTTCCTTGGACATAGGGAAGATGGACACCTAGACAATGCTCTTTAGGCTCTTTCTTAATTAACGCATTCTTAGAGGCTTTACGGAAAGCCTTCTGACCTAGGCACCTACTATATCCATTTTCCACAAAGACATCAAGGAGATGGGATCTCTCCTTATCAAAGCTCTCACTATCAGAAATCCTAAGGGCACGAGTAGCGAGGGTGTTAAGAACACCCATCTTCTGAGCAGGGAAATGATGGGAATCTGCATGAAGATACTGCTCAGTATGCGTTTTCTTTCGGAACACAGAGAGGGAGAGATAGCCATCCTTATTCTTGGATATAAGAATATCCAGGAAAGGGAGGCAACCATTGACCTCTTTTTCCATGGTGAACTTAATGGCAGAGGACTGGCTGTTGAGGTGATTAAAGAAGTGTTCCAGCTCCTCTGGGCCATGGGGCCAGATGACATTAGTGTCATCTACATACCTTTTCCAAAGCTTGGGAAGGAGACGAGCCAACGCTAAAGCTTTGGCTTCGAAATCTTCCATAAAAAGATTAGCAACAATAGGGGAAAGAGGGGAACCCATGGCAACACCACAAGTCTGTTCAAAAAACTCACCCTCGAAACAGAAGAAAGTGGAAGTGAGACAGATCTCCACCAGATGCGCGGTATCGGGATCTGTTAGGCGAAAGATCACTTCCAAGGCCTCCTTTATAGGGATGCAAGTATAAAGGGAGACCACATCAAAGCTGATGAGAATGTCATTAGGGCTAAGTTTAATATCCTTAAGCTCCTTAAAGAAGGATGCAGAGTCTTTCACGAAGGACTCAGTGCGGCCAACCAGGGGCTTAAGTTTGAGGGCAAGGAACTTAGCCAGAAGATAGGTCGGACCACCAATGGTGTTGATGATAGGCCTCAGAGGAGCCCCTTCCTTGTGAATCTTTGGTAACCCATAGATCCTAGGAGCAATGGGATTGCTTTCGATGAGCTTGTGGCACAAGGAACTCACCGAGTTATTCGATTTGATGGCGAGAGCCACAGTCCTAGAAATTTTCTTCAGAGGGTTCTTGGGCAGTTTTTTATAACTGCCACTATTGTGAAGATGATCTAACATCTTCCTACGGTAATCATCCTTGTTAAGGATGATCGTAGCTCCTCCTTTGTCCGCCTTCAGAACTACAATATCTTTGTTCTGATTCAAGGATTTTAGGGCAGAGAATTCCTCATTGCTGAGGTTCTTCCGAGGGGGCTTAGCCTTTCTAAGGATGACAACACAATCCTGCCTAATAGTGTCCTTGATCTTATCCAGAAGATCTCTAATCCCGTACTCCACATCGCAAATAATGTCATCCACCGGGATATTTCTAGGGGCAAGGGAAAAGTTTAAACCCTTGCTTAAAAGGCTAAAAATAGAAGGGGAGAAAGAGAAGTTAGATAGGTTAATAACTTTATTATTCCTGGAAGAAGGGGGAAGAATAACAGGATTCACACCAAAAACCTTATTGTTTTGGATGTCAGTATCATGGTTGTTAATGTTAAGAAATTCCTTGTCATCATGGGGTAAATTATTATTATTATCATACAAATTGATATTATTATAGTTATTATTATTAGAACAAAAATTATCTACAATGCTACTATTATTATTCTTATTATATAAATAATTCTTCTTATTATTATTATAAGAATTATTATTATTAATATCATTAATATGGTTATTAATACTATTATAATTATCATTATTATTCATGGAACAATTATTATCCATACCATCATTACTATTCTCTTGGGTAATATTATATTTATATAAATTATTATTAGTAATATTATAACTATCATTATTAACCTTATGCGAATTATTATTATTAATAATACAATCAATATTATTATGGCTATTATAAAAAGTCAAGGGGCTAAGACCGTTAACGCTAGACCCATTGCCGACTGACTGCCATTGGCACGCGGGCATTTGAGGTAGATCAGGCTCATATGAAGCCGTGATCGAACCTCTTACCCGGTCAGCAACAACACAAGACCGGTCCTGAAGCAAACAATGAACCTGAGAACTATCATCCTTCTGATCCACCGCGCCATTATTCATGTCAGTCGAGTCAAGCAGATCACGCTGATGTAAAACCGAATTAACACCTTGATCAGCAGCATCCCTACACCGGTTGATCGAGTATTTGCATGTAGGGGAAAAACATGCAGAGTTCTGTAATAAATCATGACCGCGTGAGGGAGTGACAGAACCATCACTCTGGTCCGAAGCCTCACCACTGCGTCTAAGCTCAATTGGAGAGCCTGATGGAGCCGCGAAACCAGGAACCAGAGCGTAGACTATCCTGTTTGCTGCCATCGAAACCTGAGCAGTCGAACAGGGAAGCCCAGACGCGTTAGATCTCTGGATGACAGGTTAATCAGCAGAAGCAAGGGGATAAGCCACGTGAGAACCACCAGAAACTTCTGCACAAACAGAAGATGGGGAAGGCCCATGACCGCAAACAGAAGGAGAGTTTAACGAGACCCCTGGAGTCGGCTGCCTAGGAAGAGGTGCAGGTCCAACCGAGCACTCCCCAGAGATCATGGGAATAGCTACGGGTGAGGAGAGAGAACTGAACGAAGGAATGGAAGAAACCCAAGAGCGGAGGGCTGATTTTTGACCAACTGAAATGCGGCTCCCGGAAGCATCATACACCGATTCACCTCCCGCAGATTTCTGAGATAAAATCTGGAACTTGGCTGCTTGCTTCTGTCCCCTGATCTCCTCCAAGCACAATGATTTTAATGCAGAGCATGCATCTATTCTGGACCACAGGGAGGGGGAGATCAAGTTCGAAAGTTCCAAGTGCAACCATAGAAGATCTTGAGAGAATCGGCAGAGGTCTCTTCTGACCCTATTAATTTCAGACCTCAAAAGCGCAAGACTGGCCTTTACGAACACCCCATGGTTAGAAGGAGTGTGGAGGCGATGGCTGATCTGAGCGAAGACCGGGATAACTACGGAATCTCTGCATCTTTTCAGAAAAGCTAGATCTGTCTTCAACTTAGAGACCTGCAAGCGTGCCCGTTCAAAACGATGAACCTTCGATGCAATGGCTTTACTACAAGTTATATTGTTACTACAACTTCAACATTGGTTATCTTCCATTCACAAATATATACATGTATGTATTTGTATATTCATGGCTATAATGGTTAAGTTGTCATCTTGTTCATATATATAATTTGTATCCAGTATTTGTCTTTTGGTGGTTGTTTCAGATTTTTATAGAGCATGTATGTACTTCCTCCCTCAGTGAAAATGCACCTTTTTCCCGACCAAACAGTTAAGGGAATGTACTAGGTCTACCAGCGTTTTGGCGTACGTGGAACTAACCCGATGGAACAAACCCTTCTCTGAAAATCATTATATTTTGTTTAAATTTCATTCAACTATATAACTTTCCACTTCTTAACACCATTATATTGTGTTTAAATCTCGTTCTACTATATAACCTTCCACTTCTTAGCACCATTTGGGTCTCCAGAGTAAGTTGATGTTTTAAAGTTCACAGTTGTTATAACATAATAACACCCTACACACCATCTACTTATTATCTTTTTCTTTATTCCAGTAACTACTACAATTACTCACCCATACGAATGCGATAAAATTTCTTAGGAACCCTTCCCTTCTATACCGGTTCTCGGTACTATTTGCACAATTTTAAGTCTCATTATGATTTCACAGTTCTCTTTCAAATTAAATCATATTTAATGCCTTCATTACAAAAACAGATGGGAGAAGTACCCAGTCAATATGACTTAATAATGTTTACAGAAATAATTTCTTCTACTGTAGTTTACGAAGGACTTTCCTTTCCATTCATTTTTTAACTATGCAACATTGTGATTGCAAACTACGATCCTTCCACAATAATTATAGTAGTAATAAAAATTCTTCAAAAATATAAAGAGAAACTTAGCTATTTTGGCTCAGGTTGCGAAGAGCAAGAAGACTCTTTCCAACTGATGAGAATAATTACAGTAGTAATAAAAATTCTAGAAAAATATAAAGAGAAACTTATCTATTTTGGTTTGCTGCAAAGAGCAAGAAGACTCCTTCCAACCAATGAGAATGGTACCTTTACCACTTCTTCACACTCTTTTCAACCAATGAGAATGGTACCTTTACCAATTCTCCCTTGTGCGAGTTTTCACTTCTAGACAATAGTAAACAACAACCACACCAAGTTTTCCCAAGAGTTTCCACTGGCCAACCAACTCAAGAATACCTTATCTGGCAGCGTCCTCCTTCCCTCCTTCAATTGCGTCATGTTGAGCTCCATCAACTGTGTCATGTTGAGGAATCCAACTGTTTTTCCATCTCCCTTCTCAGATACATGAGGTTTTCCTCTTCCCCCTCTTGGCTTCTTTCCCCAAACTGAGATTATTTATCTTTAAGGATAAGAGTGCAATTTTCACTTAGTGTCTTTTCCTGTAAATTCCCTAACTAACCATAACACATTTTAAAGTTAAATCAAGATAAACTTTAAATATTACATTTGCCTTAATTTACTAAGTTATAATGGTAAAAGTAAATTTACCATTTAATGTTACATGAAATTACATTATTTATTAAATTTTTAAATTATCTATATATATGTTTAGTGAAAATAAAATCCACCAAAGCAAATAATATAATGATGATTACATTATTTTATATGGTAAAAAATTCCATATATCATTTCATAATATTATTTTCTTGTGATATAATTAAATTATTATAATTTTCAGTGATAAGATGAAATTTTAGTTTCACAAACTTAGTTTATACATTGGAAAAAATGTAAAATCCAGAATTTTCCGAACAAGCAAAGTCATCATTATCCAATGAATATTTGACTATCTCAAACTGTAAAATCCAGATTTAACCTTTTTCAAAGCAAGAAAATTTATCATTATCCAATGAATATTTGACTATCTCAAAGTTAAATAACAAGTAGAATATATACGTTGCCTCAAAAACGGATTTTTTACAGCTGAATATTTGACTATTTCAAAGTTAAATAACAAGTAGAATATATACCTTTGTTGTCTCAAAAACCAATTTTTTAAAGCTGGTATTAGATTAGTTCTATTTTTGTTCAACATGGAAGTGTTACCATATTTAAAAATATACTAGTTATATTTTTGTTCAATATGGAATTGTTAGCCATATTTAAAAAAAAAAAAAACCAATGTTTTTTTAAAATATAAAATATTTTAATGTCTATATAGATAGTATAGTTTTATATCAAATTTATGTTATATATATTGAAATAAAAACTTTTTTCTAATTAATAGTTTTTTATTACGTTTTAATATGAGAGAGATTTAGGCCCTCAATAGAATATCCCAACATCTATATTGATATAAATATTTCAATTCAAATGTTTGAACATGTAGAAATTTGTATGAGAGATCAACATATCTAAATGTTTGTATTTATTCAAAATAGATTCACTTTAATAATATAGGTTGTAGTAAAAGATGGCAATATAAACATGTTTAGAAGAGATGACACATATGAGAAATATTTCATCTCCTTAATACAATTAACTAAAAAACTTTTGAAATATTTTTTTAATAAGTCTTCAATAATATCTTTGTTTGCCAAATTTAGGAAATTGCATGGCATGCCACATTAAATGTAGTTGTTCTCAAATATCACCACTATAGATCCATCTGAACTAGGCGTAGAGGAATAAAATCTCTTTTAGAGTGGAAAAACGGAAAAAGGAAAAAAAAAATTGCATCCTGGTTATCTCACTCCTTATATATACAATTTGTCATTTTTATTGTTTGAATTATATGTTTGAATGCTATATAGAGTACATAGGTTAAGCATGTAATTCCAAAAAATCTTTGTTAGATTTGAGGGAAAATTTACACTCAAATGTAAAATAGTGAGACTATTTCACACATTTTAACCATAAAAGTGATTATTTTCAATTTGTTTGTATGATATATACATAGTTTTTTTAAAACAATATTAACATATAGATATTAGATATTAAGATATTTTACATAACATGTGTATTGATACATTTCATCTATACACTACATTTTCCACATTAAAATGATTTTCTTTGTTATTAATATATTTTTAAGTATATGTCAATATTACTCATTCTTGCATATTAAAATAATTTATTGATAACTCACATTGAAATTGTTTATTATTATGAATATTTTTATATTTCACATATTAATTTTATATTAATAAATGAATTACTTACACATCTACCTGTTATTATTCTTGTAATGAATTACTTGATATTTTAATTTTAATTTTTAACTTTTAATTACTTTTTTATTTTGGACATTGAATATTTTTTTATAAATAGGTTAGAATATTTGAATATCTACATAATCATCAAATAGTTCATATAAGTGTTGAAATATTGTTTAAAAAGTATAAGGTTTAAACATATTACTAACATTTCTTTTGAACTTATAATTATTTTATCTTTTTGTAAAGTTGATATGAAATTATATTAAATCATGTAGATATTGAAATATTTATTAATGAATCTGGTAATTAGGATATTTTATAATGATTTTAATGAAAACTAACGAAATACACATATTTATTTTTGTTTTTTTATTAAAGTAAAATTACTTAAAAAAATATATTTATTTTATTTTATTAAGAAAAGATGTCAACCAAATAATGAACATAGACGAATCACACAACCCCTACGAATCACACAACCCCTAATACTTGTTTGTATAGTATGCTTCTCTTTTCAATCAAACATGGTTGTATCTCGATATGAATTTGCTCTAATATGTCCATTGTTGAAAATGCGCTCTGTTGTATATTCATCACCTTTTTGCATAAACAACACATATTGTGAAATACATTGAATTTCCTCCTTGTCATTGATAGATGGATCATAGTACACTCAAACAAGAAGCTATATTCTATAGAGCCTCTCACGATTTTTAATTATAGATGAAATTTTGACCGCAAATTAATGAAAGGTGTAGAGGGGAAATTTATGGGGTTGGGAATTCTTACAAGCTAATAAAATTTCAAGAGGCTTATTGTTTATTACTTAAGTTGACTAGAAAGAACAATTTTCAACGTTTGTGCTTGTGCTTTTGGTGTCTCATTTACTTAATTAGAAATATAATAATTTATAATATGAAATTTTCATTAAATATGTTATTTAAATTATAGTGTATAGTTATTTATTTTTACGTTTTTGGTTTTTTATTATGCATATTTTTCAATCAATTTTTTATTAAGTCTCTCAAGAATTTGTTGGAATCATAAGTTTGAGTTATCTAGTCTATATAGCCTAGGTGCTCTAGGTTTTTCAGGGTGTTGAATCACTTTATCTATTAAAAACTTATCTTAAACAATGAAAAATAACAATCTTAGCAACATTAGTATTGGTAGATTTCTACAAAGGATGCCAAAACATGGGATAGTTAGAGTGTGCCAACTCATAGTCCATTGCAAGTATGGAATAATACATGCAAATTTGATTTGACATTATATCTCAATTAACGCTATTTTTTTTCTTGCTCATTTAATAACTTCCTTACCAAACTTCATTTAATGATATATTAAAGTATTATTATTAACTAGAATTAATTAATCTTAGTTAGGTTCACTCTATTATATTTTCAAAATGAAATGACATGGAAATAAGTTACTATGAACAATCATTTATAAATCTGTAACTAATTCTCATAACAAGAACTAAAAAAAATTAAGTAGATATATAAGAGGATGTTGGGAAGGATAAGGAGATCTAGAATAGATCATTATATTATTTGTCATCCATATTGATGCTTTTAGAGTGGAAAAAGTGGAGGAATCAACTAAGAATGACCATTTTTCTTAGTAGGTCCTAGTTTGGTGAATTATGGTCTGGAACCTTCTAGAAGCAATTTGACGCATAAAAAATTATTTTTGAGGATACATAGCTTAAGTGTGGCATGCCTTAGATCTATTTTTCACACAAATACCTTTTGAACAATGTAATAATTGCCTCGATCAGGGTGTTTATGCAAAATGTTTTCCACCTAAAAGTTGACCTTACTGTTTTGACCACCAGGATTTGAGAGGATAACAAATCAACCCCCATTATTCATGGAAAAAGGGTTAGCAACACAGTCATGATAAATAATACTCTAGAGGATTCGATATTATAAGTCTAGTTAAGGGTTGAAGGAGTCAAACTTACTTGTTAGTAGGCTACCGGGTCGTGTTATAATTGAGCTACTAGGAGGAAAGGAGGTTCCATTCTATTTGAGAGTCTTTTGTTCCATAGATGACTAGAGTAGCCTATAGTTGATAAGAAGAGAACAAATAGAGATGGCTTCTGCACTATAGCAGCACATAGGCCAACAATTAATACTTATTTGTACTTGCATCCATTTGCATTCAAACAAAGAGATAACAGAGCAACCTCAGTTTCTAGCTGGGTTTTCTCTTGAAAATGTTTCCTAGGTCATATGTTGTGTTATTATGAATGTGGATGTTTGTACTATCATATTTTCTCTATTTTATGAATTTTCAATATTACTAAATCTATAAGTCTAAGGAAAATAACCTTCATAGTATACATTTTGGATTTTGAGTATAAATTTATCAAATTTGTTCAGACAAACTATTCGTTTTAATATCCATGGAAGTTGACTGATCAGGAGGGGTTGGAGGAGGATTGTAGTTCAAAGGTCATGATTATGATGCCATCTCTTACCATTAGATAATTCATCAAGTTGGGAACAATTTGAGTATATTATTATACAACCAAGGTTGGTTTTATCCAGTCACTAAGTCAGGGAAGGAATCAAGAGGGCCTTCTTAGGTTTGAATTCATGGTTCCTCTAAATTTTACAAGCATTATTATAGGACTACAATCAAGTGAACAAAAGGTGGAATGCAAATTTTGATAATCAATATGCTTGTGGAATGTTAATGTTAGAAAAATTTCGTGATCAATTGTGGAAGACCCTCGAGAAGTAAACATATGATATCAAATACCTCGAATGGATGAGTGCAACAAGGTTGGGTTGAAGGGATATATAGAAATATGGCATTGTACAGCAGCATCACAAGTATAACATGACTTCGTCTTGAAGGACATGCTGGAAGATTTGCATTTTGCTAATAACTATGAAAGAGTGGTTAGCATATCAAAGAAGAAACAAATACTTGAAATGTCTTTTCATGTTTTTGAAAATTCAAACCTTGCTATATAAAACATTGATAGTAAGCAAGACACCAGGAACCGAGGTCAATAAAAGAGGATGAAAATTGATTATGCCTAGGACAAATGAAAGAAAAAAAAGCGAGTAATGATGGAGGATGTCTGGTTGCAGGAATTTGGGTATTGCATCTCCTCAGAAATGGTACTGAGTATTTCAACTTTTGTGGGTGTTGACATCGAATATGTTGTAACTTGTATATATTGGAAGAATATTTCTAATAGTCCAATGATGGAGTTTGCAATAAATTTGTAGCCTTACAAAATTGACATTAGAGCTATGCTCCTAGGGAAATTTCTTCCTTTCACTACCTTAACTCTTATGGCCAAGATTTATGGATATTATGGTTTTTTCATCCTAGGTATTTTCAAATTAGGAAAACATGTTGTTTTTAGCCTTATTAAAGGATTTTTGTAGATTAGTATAGTAGACATGTCTCTTCACATAGGAAGATATCACCATTATAGCCATTATTTGCCTATAATATTTTCACTAATATATGAGTAAAAGTATTGAAATTAGTTTTCAATGTATCTTGTGTACATTTTGGAATATTATGGTGTCTTTCATCTCCTTACCAAACTAATGTGGAACAATGGTATCGAAACAATATGTGAAAATAAAGTGTGATGTGGGAGTTGTTTTAGGAATCCCTTTAGACATAGGAGAGATGATGCATTATTTCATATGATCCTTTGACAATTCCCATAAATGATGGGATAATATTTTTTGAGCATTCCTTTAAGGGGAGTGAAAAATTTCAAGGTATATGTTAGTTTTTATACTCCTATGTTTGAAGAAAAAGTAGATGAAAACTATTTGAAAATATTGTTAGACGAAGAAAAGGGTTATTTTCCTTGTTCATAACATTTTCAACAAGGAGACTGTTATCACTCTAGGAAACTCTCCTAGGTTGCAGCTCGAAGATGCCTGGTAAGATATAATATTCAATATTGTTCTCAGAACTATTGGAATGGATGATAGTTTGGATCAAGTCAGATAATCATTTCAGCTCTATTCTCACTCAAGACATGCATGAACACCCTCAACAATACAAGGCTTTAGACCACTAATGCTCAATAGTTTATAGATTCAATGGATAGATGGAGAATCCTGACTGTACCAGTAGATTGCATACATAAACACATATGAATGGCCAGCTAAAGGAAGTAAATGAGACTTGCAAATATAATTTGTCAATGCAGAGATAAGATGACAGTTATCTGGCATTAGACACAATAGAAAACATGAATAACCTATTCAAGTGCAAGCATAGAACAACAGAGAAAATGGGCATTGAACATATAATGGCAAAAGAAGCTTATATTGCTAGAATGAAGATGAGAAGCTTAAAGGAGCAGAGTAGCAACAATCTCCAGAAGTTGAACCTCTATTACATTTTTCTTTCAGATATTTATAACTCTTTACAATGATGCTGAGTCTTCTGAGGCTTGAGAGGTCTTAATCTATCCCTCTGTCTTGTTTAACTGTTTGATCTCTGACTAGGAAAGCATGGCTCAGAGGTTTCTTATTCTGACAGAAGAATAACCGCATTCAGATATTTTGGGTAGTTTACTGCACTGTCTGGGAGCTCTCGCATCATTTTGTTTGTTCTGGTTGTGTCGTGTTGTGGCTCCACAATCGCTTTGGGTTGATTTGGCCTCTTCTTTGTGGTGGAATGGTTCTTCAGGCCTATGAAATCCCTTTAGAATGCAGATAGTGACGACTTTCTGTTATGAACAGAGAAATGATGCAATACTGTAAATTCCCTCCTTCTCTGTGTATTTTGGAAATACGTGAAAAACACTGAAAAATAGGAAAAAACAGCTTTGGCGGACTTGAAATAATATACAATTTCATTCCGGAAACCCATCGAGTCTGGGTTTCATCGCTATCACACTACCCCAAGGTTCCTTTGTATTTTGTTTAAATAATGAAAACACACAAAAATACATTGAAAATGGGCTTTGGCGGATTTCAAAATCAATGCAATAGCGTGTACATAACCATCGGGTCCAGTTATCGAGTTGCACATATACTTGTGCATAGGCCCCGCCCCATGGTATAGTGTCGATGTGATTTAGCGATGCGATAAAATGAAATCGCATGTCGCCCATGCCCTGTGCCATTTGTAAGCGCTCTGTGATCTCCGATAGCGATTGTCGATCGCCATCACAAGTTCCCTTGGGCCTGTGCCAATTTTCGCCTATTGCCTTTGCTGATTGCGATCCACCAATTAGATCTGGACCGTTGATTGGCCAGATTTGACGGCTGCTGTTCATTCCTCTACTTAAGCTTGCGATACTTGGTTTTCATTGTTTTCTTTAGTTTTTTACCTCCCTATAGTGTATTTCCGCCCTTTCAAGGGCTCTCCTCTTGCACTAATTTTGACCTTTATATGATTTTGAGAAAATGTTGAATATTTCAAGAGCATTTTTGGATCCCTTGGGATGATTTTAAGAAAATTTGGAAACTTTAAGAGCATATATGGATCCAATTTTGGGCCTAGTGCCAGCGAGGATAACATTGGCTCCTTCTGGGGATGAAATCCTCCTTATGAGGTTTCAAGAATCACAGATTAATGCCTTTCCTGTAAAAAACAAAATCAAATCTTCCTCCTAGTGTTCCATTGGGCATGGAGTCTATTTTGCAATGAAATAAAAACTGGAAAAACATATTTACAATAACAAGGCTTTAAAGCCTTAAACGGAATAAAGTCTCAAGAACTGCCCATTTACTGAGCTACCAAAGGTATCTCCTCCTTCCAGAATGTGCAGAATGAATGTATTGTTCTACTGAATTTGAGCGATGACAAATGGACCTGCCCATAAGGAGTCAAGCTTGCCATGATTACCTTTCTTTTCCTTAAATGCATCCCATTTAAGCACCCAATCACCAACTTGGAAATTGTCCACTTTTGCCTTTCTGTCAAAGGTTTCTTTGATTGTCTTCTAATGAGCCTTCGACTTCTCAACTAGTTTCTCTTTGATCTGCTATAGTTCAACCACGTTATTCATTCTTCTTACCATGTCATCCTCTTCATCTTGTTCTTCTTGCAAGAATTTAGCCACAAGGAGAATCAGTTGGATAGAGAAAACAACATCAGTGCCATAAACCAGTTTAAATGGAGAATTCCCTATGGAATTTTTGATGGTAACTTTGTTAGCCCATAGCACAAACTTCAACTTGGAATCCCAGCTCTTTTTGTTGTCCTCTAACAGTTTTTTAATTACCCTTATCAGACTCTTGTTAGATGATTCTGCCAGGCCATTTCCTTGAGGATAATATGAGGTAGAATGCACCACTTGAATGCCCATGGATTCAATCATGTCCACCAATTCTTTTGCCTTGAATGTTACTGCATTATCAGTGACTAGTTTGGTTGGGCAACCAAATCTAGTGAAAATATTCTCATTCAAGAACTTTATGACAACTTGGTGATTGACATTCTTAGTGGGTATAGCCTCAATCCACTTGGTGAAATAATCATTGGCTACTAAGATCCACTTGTGTTTGCCACTGGAATGTGGTTTGATCTCACCTATAAAGTCCAAGCCCCACTGCTCGAAGGGACCATTCACATGTACTGGATTCAAGGGCAAAGATTTTAGCTGTTGTCTTCATGCAAACCTCTGACACTTTTCACAAGCTTTCACAAAAGAAAACACATCAGATAACAGAGTAGGCCAATGATACCTAGCCCTTAGAATTTTGTGGATTGTGGTTTTCCAATAATGATGCCCTCCACAAATGCTAGAATGGAACTGGTGTATGACTTCTGTAGATTGTTCTTTATCTAGACATCTCAAGAGGATTCCCGATGGGTCTTTCCAATAAAGCAAATTATTACTTATGCAGAATTTGGCTAATCTGAGTTTAATGGCCTGGGCTTGACTTGAGCTAAGCCCTGGAGGGACTTCTAGCTTTTGCAAAAAATGAACTATGCTGGAATACCATTCACAGGTGGCTAGATTTCAGCCAAGGACTGATTCTGCGTTTGCTCTTCTGTTGCTTCCTCTGTCTTCTCATCATATGAATTTAGACCCATGAAATTTATGTCTAACAAGCTGCAATTTTCTTCAACCATAAGTTTAGCTAAGCCCTAGCCTTTGACAAGCATAGTGGGCTTCACCTCTATGTTAAACTCTATGAATTTTGCAATCCATTTAGCTCTATTTCCATCAATATCTGGCTGAGTTAAGACATCTTTTACTGAGGCTAAAGGTACATATGCAACCACTTTGGAATGCAGAATATAAATTATGAATGCCTTTAAAGATTTTATGAGAGCATAAGCTTTTTTTTAAATAACGTCATACCTTAGTTCAACATCCCTTAGAGTTTTGCTGAAAAAGGCCACTAGGTGCTCTATGCCTTCATCATTTTTCTGCAACAGAACTGCTACAAGTGTATCATAAGAGGCAAAAGAGAACATACAAAACTCCTTAGTGTAATCTGGGCTGATTAGAGTGGGAGCTTGCATGATAGCTTGCTTGATGGCTTCAAAAGAGCTTCTTGAAGCATTTGTCGATTTTATTTCTGATCCTTTCTTTAGCATGGAAGTGATGTGCTTTACTAGCTTTGTAAAGTTTGGAATGAACCTCCTTACAAAGTTAATCTTACTCAGGAAGGATTGAATGTCCCTTTTTGACCTTGGGATGGACAATGTCTGAATTGCTTGAACCCTTGCTGGATCAATCTTCACACCTTCAGCAGAAACAATATGTCTCAGAAGCTTGCCTTATTCTAGAGCAAACTGTGACTTCTTTGGGTTAACCGAAATTCCAAACTCTCTGCACTTTAGAAAGACCTTCTTCAAATGCTGTAAATGGTCTTTGTGACTGCTGGAGAAGACTGTTATGTCTTCCAGATAAATAAGGACAAACTTGTCCTTCTCTCCCACAAAGGCTATGTCCATGGCTCTTTGAAAAGTAGCCCCAGCATTCATCAGTCCGAAAGGAATCTTGGAGTACATGAAAGTGCCCCAAGGAGTAATGAAGGCGGTCTTTTCTTGATCTTCTAGATGTACATAAACCTGATTGTAACCTGAAAATCCATCTAAGAAAGACATGACTCTGGCCCCTGAAACTCTTTACAACAAGTGTTCCATATTAAGCAGGGGGTAGTTATCTTTTTTAGAGCACTTGTTCAAATTTCTGAAGTCAACACAAAGCCTGATTTCTCCATTTTTCTTTCTTACTACCACAAGGTTAGCTATCCACTTTGAATACCTTAGGGGAACTATGATTCTAGAATCCAACAACTTCTTGATCTCTTTCTCAATCAAAGGCAATAAGAGAGGGCTAATAGGTCTTAACTTCTGCTTAAAAGGGGTGGTATTATTTTCTAGTGGAATCTTATGCTGAATGATGTTTGTATCATAGGTTTTGAGATAACTGTATTCCCAGGCAAAAATATCAGTGAATTGCTTAATGAGGGTGCAATACTCGAAATTATGGGTAGAAGACAAATAAGTGGGCACATTGATGAATTTCAGATGGGTTGGGCTTCCTATATTATTTTTACAAACAACAGAATCATTTTCTGTTTTGGCAAGCTTATAAGGCACATCATTATGATCGAACAGTTTCTTTAAAGGCACCAATCCTTTTGGTATATGATTACTAGGTAGCTAGATGATGCTTCCTCGGCCGACCTCGTTTTTTAGCTTGGACTGGTCACATTCTTCCTTGGTTTCATTTTCTTGGTCGATGTGCATTTCAGAAAATCCCTCGACGACTTGTAAAAGCCCGTTAATTTCCTCATCGTCTTCAAAAACTCTCCAATATTTGACATTGTCAGGCAAAGATAGTCTATATTTTACCTGAACTTCATATGTCAATTTAGGAGGCAAAGGAGGAATAAATGTGCTAGCAGACACAGCAAGGGAGTCGGAAAGCTGGTTCTTCATTCTCGGAATATAAGAAATGCTGAAATCATTCAAAGAATCATTGAGCCTCCATACCTCATCTCTGTATGCTTTCAGCCTTGGATGCTTTACTTGGAACACTTTATTGACCTGTTGAATAATGAGGTCTGCATCTCCAAACACTTTTAGACCTTTGATACCCATTTCTTTAGCAACGCTTAAGCCGAGAATCAAAGCTTCATACCCTACTATGTTGTTTGTGACCTAAAAGGTTAATTTTAAAGATAAATGAATGTATTCCTATGTTGGGGACACAAGGACTACACCTGCCCCTGCAGCTTCCTTAGAGCAAGCCCCATCAAAGAACATGTCCCAAATCTGTGGGCCTTCTTCCTCAGCGATTTGGACAATTGGTTTTTTAAGCTGCGTGAAGGCCAACTGGGATTCTTCAATATGAAGAATACGTGCTCCAAAATCATTGTCAACAGCATAGATGGGATGATTAGGGGGTTCTTCTCATCGCTGATGATATAAGCCAACTACGCCTCTCTGTATAATCTCTTGCTCTCACCTCCGAAAATTGGGACATTAGCATAAGACAGATCATTTTGTAATGATCCACCTAATCTCTTGATCCAACCTTTGGAAAGTAACATGCCAAACTTGGGGGGTACATCTGCTACCACAATATCCATCATCATGCTTTTCATGGGTAGCTGAGACAAAATGATGGCTAGGTCCTTGATTAATCTCAGACATTTCACTTTTCTAGAATCAAAAGAGAACAGGTCATGATAAGGCTTGGTAATGTCAAGACCCAACTCATCCATGACAGCCTTGGGCATTATATTATGGCTAACTCCAGTGCCCAAAAGGCAGTTGTGAAGGATTTTTTTATGAATAGTCAATGAGACATAAAATGATGGGGATTTGTCTTCACAATTCTCAATCATTGGGCCGAGAATAACAGTTGACTTGTCATCTTGTAGATTTACATAGTCAATGAAGGCTTGGATGGCTTTAGGCTTAAGGGCCTCAAGGATGGATCTTTTGAAGGACTCATTCTTTACTAGTTCAATCAGAGGCATATGTATTCTTAGCTTCTGAATTTCTGATTGAAAACTGAAAGGGGAAGGAGACTTGTCAAGGCTTCTTATCTCATGAGCTAGAGCTTTGAGGATGATGGGATCAACTACCGGTTGCTTTTGCTTATTAGCTTGTTGTACTGCAAGGACAACAGCTCTTTGAACATGAGTTTCCTTGGATTATTCATCTTTGACCTCAGATTATATCTGTGCTGATCTTCAGTTTGCAGAATAGCTTCCCCATCCCATTCTTGGCTGATCTGGTCATTGAATAATGACTTTTCATAGGCAGCTGAGGTCAAAAAGGAAGCATTGCCTTTGTCTTCTAGACAATGGATCTCATCATCTTCTTCAAACTGTCTTCTTCCATGACTGCATTTTGAAAAGGAGCCTTCACCCTTTGGTCTTCATTGGCATCTTTGCTTCTTTGCAAAATCTGCAATTGCTCATTAGTTCTTCTATATGGATTTGGATTTGGATTTCTAGGAGCAAAGGTATTAGGAACTCTTCCTTTCCCAGGGTGTTGTTCAACCTTTAATTTGGAGATTTCAGAGGCTAATGACTCTATCATTTTGGTCATTTTATCTATCTTAGGATCAGAGGATGATAAAGACTCGTCCCTCTATCTTCTTCTATCAACATTTCCCTTGAGCTTCTCTATAGCCATGATGTTTGATTCGACTTCCAAGGCTGCATCCTGCATGTCAGCCAAAGTAGCACATCGCCTCTCTCTCAATAATAGGCAGAAGTCATAATCAAAAGCACTGGCATAGCTGAGTTTAGCAGAGGTAGTAGTGGGTTTTACTTCAACTGGTATATTGATATACATATGGTTAAACCTCTTATTAAAATCAGACAACAACTCACCATTTTCTCTCTTTAAGTTGCCAAACTCAGTGTGGTAGTAGAGGAGATCCTTCTTATCCCCCCAATGCTTTAGGAATGCATCATCTAAAGCTTCAATATCTGCTATAGATCTTGGGGTTAGTTCTCTGAACCATTTTCTAGCCTCTCCATCTAGGCTTTGGACAAAGACTGTCATCCATACATCATCTTCACTAATGTCCAGATTACCAGCATAACTATAAAATGACTCAAGATGTTCTTCAACAGTAACACCTTCAGTCCCAATGAACTTAGGCCTATATTTCTGATATTCTCCAGTAGGCATGGCTTTCAAAGTAGTGGGAAGTATTAGAGGTCCATACCTAGCAGCTATGATCCTTTCCATTTTGGTAGGTGCCTGTGGACCTGCCATAACTGTGGTGGCTAAAAGAGTACTGGCAATCTGAATAATATAGGGTTGAGGAGTGACTGATAAGACTAAAGGAGTATGATTGATAGGAGGTGAGGTGTCCTTTGGACTTACAAAAAAAGAAGTACCTAAAGAATAAGGAGCTTTATGAATCTCTGAGAGTTTTTCTTCACTGCTAGTATTAGATGCTATACTCTCAACATGTATTTGTTCTATTACAGGCCTTTCTTGAAAAGATATAGGAGATTGTTTAGGTTTACCTGAACCTGATGCTCCTTTCTACAATACCTTTGTCTCTTTGATGATTTTTTCAGGGTCAGGTACTGGGTCAGCGTGTAGCTTCTTAAGATTTCTCCGAGTATTCCTCACAAACTGAGCTAGAACTATGAAGTGGAGTTGCCAAGAGGTTCGGCCTCTAGTAGAGTCGCCAAATATATTATTACAACCAAAAAAGTGCCTAGACTTTGTCTATCATCAAAGTTGGATCTATGTCGTTTCCCAGGGAAGCTGAGCTTCAATTTCCTCTCCTCGGCAACGGCGCCAATTATGTTATCACTCCAGGAAACTCTCCTAGGTTGCAGCTCGGAGATGCCTGGTAACATATAATCTTCAATATTGTTCTCAGAACTATTGGAATGGATGATGGTTTGGATCAAGTCAGATAATCATTTTAGCTCTATTCTCACTCAAGACATGCATGAACACCCTCAACAATACAAGGCTTTAGACCACTAATGCTCAATAGTTTATAGATTCAATGGATAGATGGAGAATACTGACTGTACCAGCAGATTGCATACATAAACACATATGAATGGCTAGCTACAGGAAGTAAATGAGACTTGCAAATCTAATTTATCAATGCAAAGATAAGATGACAGTTATCTAGCATTAGACACAACAAAAAACATGAATAACCTATTCAAGTGCAAGCATAGAACAACAGAGAAAATGGACATTGAACATATAATGGAAAAAGAAGCTTATATTGCTAGAATGAAGATGAGAAGCTTAAAGGAACATAGTAGCAACAATCTGCAAAAGTTGAACCTCTATTACATTTTTTCTTTCAGATATTTATAGTTCTTTACAATGATCTTGAGTCTTATGAGGCTTGAGAGGTCTTAATCTATTCCTCTGTCTTGTTTAACTATTTGATCTCTGACTAGGCAAGCATGGCTCAAAGGTTTCTTCTTCTGACAGAAGAATAACTGCATTCAGATATTTTGGGTAGTTTGTTGCGCTGTCTGGGAGCTCTCTCATGCCAGAGATGCCCCACAATCATTTTGTTTTTTCTGGCTATGTCGTGCTGTGGCTCCATGATCGCTTTGGGTTGATTCGACCTCTGCTTTGTGGTGGAATGGCTCTTCAGGCCTATGAAATCCCTTTAAAATGCGGACAGTGATTGCTTTCTGTTATGAACAAAGAAATGATGCAATACTGTAAATTCCCGCCTTCTCTGTGTATTTTGGAAATATGTGAAAAACACTGAAAACACAGGAAAAAACGACTTCAACGGAATTGAAATAATATACAATTTCATTTTGAAAACCCATCGGGTCCAAGTTTCATCGCTATCGCATTGCCCCAAGGTTCCTTTGTATTTCGTTTAAACAACGAAAACACACAAAAATACATTGAAAATGGGCTTTGGCGGATTTCAAAATCAATGCAATAGCATGTACATAACCGTCGGGTCCGGTTATCGGGTCGCACATATACCTGTGCATAGGCCCCGCCCCATGGTATAGTGCTTATGCGATTTAGCGATGCGATAAAACACAATTGCATGTCGCTCATGCCCTGAGCCGTTTGTAAGCGCTCTATGATCTTTGATAGAAATCGTCGATTGCCATCGCAAGTTCCCTTGGGCTCGTGCCGATTTCCACTGACTGCCTCCACCGATTGCGACCCGCCGATCAGATCTGGACCGTTGATCAGCCAGATCTGATGGCTGTTGTTCATTCCTCTGCTTAAGCCTATGATACTTGGTTTTCATTATTTTCTTTAGTTTTTTACCTCCCGATAGTGTATTTCCGCCCTTCCAAGGGCTCTCCTCTTGCACTAATTTTGACTTTAGGATGATTTTGAGCAAATGCTGAAGATTTCAAGAACATTTTTGGATCCCTTGGGATGATTTTAAGCAAATTTGGAAACTTTAAGAGCATATATGGATCCAATTTTGGGCCTAATGCTAGCGAGGCTAATAGAGACTATTAAATTTACACTCCTAATGTGTCTTTCCCATGTCAAGCACTATTTAGATTTGTAATCACCATAATCCAATTAGATAACCTTTGTTTAAATTACAAGTTTGGATTGTTAAATTTCTACCTTTAATGGACAAATGGATTGATCACCTTTGAAAATCCCCACTACATTTTGATCATGAAATTTTAAGCTTTACTTTTTTAAAATCCAAAGTGATTCTTTTCGTACTTAAGGTGAAAAATAATTGGTTTGCTTTTTGTTTTCTTGAGTGATTGAAAATGGGCCAATCCATGTAGAAACTTAAGTATGAATACACACGCGTGCACATGTGCGCATGCAAACACACACAGAGTTATACAAGCATTTATTATATAAATCATAAGTGCATAAGCATGGAGAGAAACGTTTTTGCATTGGTTGATTTAGATACAAAATTTATAGTATAGTATAATATAATATAATATAATATACATGCACACAAATATATATGCATTTCCAAGGAAATCATTGCAGGAGTTCCTCTTTGCCTTGGAATATGTGGATGGTGGGTAGCTCAACCACCATCCACAATAGTGGTTATTAAGCTAGCCATACACAAGAACAAACTTGTCACCATTTTCTAATGCACCTCACTCAAGGGGACTCAAATTAAGTATTTACTTATGTATGTATATATGTAATTCTCCAAGGATAATCTTAAAAGAAAACTCAAGTGATGCTTTCCAATATCTATGGATGACATCCCTAGTAACCCATTAGTGTAGTCCAATGAGCCTCATGCAAGGGGATTTGAATGGAGAACATGATGGCACAAAGCTTGCCAATTTCCTGGTGACATTGATAATAACTTGATGAGATTAACCCTTGGGATGCATGTATGTATATATGTGTGTGACTATATTAAATTTGTTTCAGGATCCATTTGCACATAAATGTATCAAGCCATACCCCATTTGTTCTTGCTTATAATGAGTAAGATGACTAAGGAGTGGAAGTTTTCTATTCAAAATCTTATTTGATGCTTTGATGAAAATATAAAGGGATCTACATTTCCTTATACAAATTAGGGAGAAAGATGTTGGTGCTGGTTACAGGTATGGAAAATAGATTCCCCTTTATAATACTGCATGTATTGTGGTTATTTCCAATAAATAAGATCTAGACCCAGTATAATTTTCAGAGGCAATATTTCTATGGACCTAGAATGTATATCTTATGTAATGATTGCTATTATTAAATTTAAAAAAAAATGTAGATTTAGGGATTATATCTTCCTCTCCCTCAACCACTCTTTGTATTCTTTTTCTTATTCCCCCTTTCCCCTGTTTCTATTCCCCCATTCCCTTTCATGTTTTAAAATTTTTGAGGTTATGTAATGCATATAGATTCTTAGGAAAATAGAAATTAAATAATAGTGCACACACTTTAAGCACACTAAGAATCACTGTGGAAACCCTTTGCCGAGAATGCCAACAAAACATAAGGCCACACCTCTCTATTTTTCAATGTAGTAAATTCACCATTTTATTTGAAAAAGATCCATAAAAGGAGGATGAAACTAAATTATATCATAGTGTCCCAAATCCCCATGAGGAAAAACTCTAAAAATAAAAAGAATATAAGTATAAGAGCTAAGTTGGTGATGATATAATGGGCCACAGGGAGTGTAGTTGCCACATCAACTATCCAAGACCATAACTTTATCATATGAAGTTTGTTTTTGGGTTCTATTTATCTTCTTGGAAACATCTTAATAATATCTATAGCAAGGGAGAACACAGACTAGACGATTCCTTCAAATTCTACCCCGATTGCAATGAAAATATTAGAATTGTTGTTTATGACTTGAAAGATGTGCCAAAAGTTCAAGGCTAAAAATTTTTTGTAAATATGATTATAGAGTTAAATATGATTTTGAGATGGTGGAAATATCGAATGACTAGCTAAATATTATTCCTGGTCATCCACTTTCTTTTTTACCACTCCTTCCTACTCTTGATTTTCTACCTATCTTCTTCATCCTTTATTTTTTTTTTTACTACTCTTTCTCCCTCCTCTTGCTTTCCTACTCATCCTTTATTCCCCTCTTATTTTCTTATCCCTGCTTCGTATTGATAATTCCCTCTTTCTTACTCCTTGTCATCAACTTTTTTATACCCCTCGTCATCATTATCATATAATTATGTGGGTTTGCACATAAAATATACATAACACATAATTGGAAATGATGAGACAACACTCACATAGAGACGCTGCCCACACTCACTCTACCCTTCATCAACGTAGGATTCAGTTACACTTATAAGAATAGATCATAACTTATCAACTTCACCAATCTCCCAGAAAATAGGATTTGAAAATATAATTATGACAAACAATCCTAACAACATTGAGCCACACTATAGCATTATTCTAATAATTAATGTCTCAATTATTTCTCCAACTCTCCCCTTAATGGAGAAATTCATACAAAGTCATGTTTTTCCTTCCTTTTAGTGTTAGATAATGACACAACGTAAAGAAATTATATGGTTTCTCCTCATCATGATATGTTTTTCCCTGACTACTGATAGTAAATTACAATCTAGAGAGTGCAAGATTGCTAGGAGCATTTTTCTTATCATTGCTTTTAGAGTTGAGCATCTGAGCGCTTGATTATTTCAACCCTAATAGACTTGTGTGTTGTCTAGGCCTACTTGGCTACTATTTGGGTGCCACATGGAACCATTCAATTGGGACACGTGGCCTCATCCCAATTCCCATGTATGTGCCTAGTCACCCCTATCCTACCATGTAATTTGCCCAACAGGATGCCACATCATGCCTTGTGGAGCATCCAAGGAGTTGACATGTGGCACTCCTTAAGGAATCCACATGGTACCTCTTGGGTGTGCCACGTGGATTGTCATTGCTTTCTTTTTATCTGTTTACACAAAACTTCAAATCATCAAAACTTTTTCATATAGACTTGGATTGAGGTGTCATTCCTGTCGTTGGAATCATCTCGACGTGATCTATGACTTGATACCTGTTTTTCTCAGATTTGAGGACTTCAAGTTTCAAGCCTTTATGGATCCTCCTGAACCAACAATGAATCAAAGTTGATCCAAAATCAATGATAGGAACACATCAATTATATGGAAGAATTTGATTTGTGCTTTCCTAATCCTTAGATGAGGGTTGGCATGGAAAATAGGTAAAGTAAATCATGTTTGACTAGGGCAAGATCCTTAGGTTGCTTTAGTATAAAATCATATCCTTTGTCTTAATTTAAGAGATTAGTGGAGAGCTAAGGTACCTGATAATCTTGTTGATGTAAAAAAATGCATTGATATAGGTTTAGGGCTTCAATGTTGGCTTTAAGAAAATGAGTTAGGACTAATAGAAGGGCTAACACATGAATGATGGAATTCTAATCAATCTCTATCTCAAATTTTTATCATTTTGAATGATGAGAAAGATAAAATAGTGTGATCTTGGAACAAGTATATCGGCATCCTAACTAGTAAGTTCGGATATCAAGCTCTTCTTATTACAAACAAAACATTGGAATGTGAATGGTGATGGTTAACCTTCAAAAAATGGAAATGTCCATTGAAGACTCATTTTTTTTTGTGGATGGTGATGGAAAATAAAGCCTTAATCTGGGATAATTGGGAAAAGTATGGTTGATAAGGCATAAACATATGTGTTTTGTGTGAGATTGAAGAGGAATTAACAAACTATATCTTTATTTCTTACTCCTTTTTTAGAAAGAGGCATTCTTAATATTGCATTGCTTACAAACATGGAATAGAGGGGTGGTTGAATAGTGTATGAGACTTTGATCAAGGACAGGCTAGTCATACCTTTATTAGAGATTACTTGATATGTTCTTTAGGGGTCATGGATTTATAAGAATTGGGTGATATTTGAAGAAAATAAATACTTATTAGGACAGGTTCCTCACTTAATTATGATGGTGTGCAGTGAAATAATGTTAAGCATTGGATTTTATTTTAAGCATTGTCGAGGTCATCGATTTACTTATTAGGTCCCATGTTGTTTCTTTAATGGAGAATGATATATACTAGATCATTATATTAGTTTTCATCTATATCAATTCTTTAAGAGTGGAAAAAATTAGAGTAACTTGCTTGCAGAGTCATTTTAATGGTGGATCCTAGTTTGAGGAATTGGGGTCTAAAACCTTTTGAATCCATTTTGAGACATTAAGTGTTGTTTTTTTGGGCCAAAAGATTGTTGATTGAACCAAAACCCCTATTGTTGTTGTGCATTCAAAGAAATTTCCAATGATGTAAGGATCATTCCAAATGGAATTTGTATGCAAAATTTATGCCACCATAAGTTGATCTATTGTGTTAACTATCATGGTAATATAGGATGCCATATCAGCGCTCATTTCTCATAGGTATGGGGCTAGTGACATGTGGAATTTGTAGAAGACTCTAAAAGGTCCAAAATTGTAACCTCAGTTGGGGGTTGAGGCAATCAAATATTACCTTAGTTCGTTGTTTGACACTAAGTTACTAGGAGTGGAGGTTCATTCTCTATTACTATATTTTGTTCCATAATTTAGAAGAAAAACTAGGAGTGGGAAGTTAAAGAGTAGAATAAAGGGGGCTAAGTTTTTGTAGCAACCTTACAAGCCACAGGTCTCAGGTAACCCCTTAGAAAGTACCTCTTCCTTTGTATTTGCATTTTACCATACCAAAGAAAAGAGATCAAAGGAACCTGACCTTTTGGATGGGCTTTTTGTGGTAAGGGTTTATGAGGAGAAGATTTGTTTCTTCCTTCATGTTCTATATTTATTGCATTTTAGTTAATTTATTCCTTTAAGCATGAAATAGTAAATAAAGATTGGAATATTTAAAGAGCATTAGAGTAAATATTTTAGCATTTTGTTAGATATGTTATGATGAATTCTTCTATCGAATATCCATGATACTTTACATATTAGAGCATGCCAGGGAACTCCTCTTTGTGGGGAAAGTACTTTTCTACACTTTTCAAAGGATCATTATTTCTTAGTTCAAATTAGGAGAAGAGTGTGGTACTAACTCGGGTGCTGAGTTATTTTCCCTCTATACACTTATTTTCTTCGCTAAGGATAAAGGGCCTCAATCTATCCATGATTTAAGAGTCATTGTTGATTGGTTTAATGGGTTAGTGTTGATGGTAATTTTAGTTCTTCAACCATAGCAATACTAAATTCCGCATTAATTTTTTTTTTTGGCTAATATTTTCATGTTACATATTCATCAATTATTCCAATAGATAATTGACTCTCTTTTAAAGAAAAATAGTTTGTAGCCAACCTTTAATACACCCCTTTAATCAAGAATTACTTCTTTAGTTTTTGCATTCTAGAATAGATTTGATCCCTCTCAGTGTATGCTAGATGCCTGGTTAAGATGAATCTATAGTGGTGATATTTAAGAACTTTTACATCTAGTGTGGCATACCATGCACTTTGCTAGATTTGGGAAACAAAGAAACTGTTGAAAACTTAATTGAAAAAGTATTTGATAGATTTTTTTTCACTTAATTGTATTAAGGAGATGAAATAATTATAATATATGTCGTCACATTTAAACATGTTTATATTTCCATATTTTACTACAACCTATATTATTAAAGTGAATCTCCTTTGAATAAATACAAACATCTAGAAATGTTGATCTCTCATGCAAATCTTTGCATGTTCAAACATTTGAATTAGAATATTTAAATCAATACGGATCTTGAGATATTTTATCTAAGGCCTATATCTCCCTCATATTAGAAGGTAGAAAGAAACTTTATCTAAGGCCTATATCTCCCTCATATTAGAAGGTAGAAAGAAACTATTAACTAGAAAGAAGTTTATCTTTCATTATATATAACATAAATTTGATATAAAACTATTAACTAGAAAGAAAGTTTCATTCTCATGGTATATAACATAAATTTGATATAAAACTATTAACTAAAAAAAGGTTTCTCTTTCATTATATATAACATAAATTTGATATAAAACTATACTATCTATGTAGACAGTGAAATCTTTTATTTTTGACAAGCATTTTATTTTTATTTTTAAATATGGCTAACAATTGCATGTTGAATAAAAACAAAACTAATATAATACAATAGTAAACAAACATCTTTTGAGGAAACAAATATATATGTTCTACTTTTTATTTATCTTTAAAATAATCAAATATTCATTGAATAATGGTGGATTTTCTTGCTTTGAAAATGTTAAATCCGGATTTTACAATTTGAGATAGTCAAATATCCATTGGATAATGATCAATTTGCTTATTCTGAAACATTTAAATCTAGATTCTACATTTTTTTTCAATGTATAAATTAAATTTGTGAAAACTAAAATTTCACCTCATCACTCAAAATTATAATAATCTAATTATATCACAGGAAGGTAATATTATGAAATGATATCTATAATATTTTACAATTAAAATAATGCGATTATTTGCTTTTTGGTGTATTTTAATCTCACTAAACTTAAGATTTGGCCAATTATTTATTTATTTGTTATTTTACAAAAATATACATATAGTTTATAAAATCTTCGGCAAAATCACATAACCAATCTTTTGTCGACGCGTTTCGAACCAACCAGTGTGGTTCATCGTCAGGACAAGTTGAAGAACCAATCCGGCTTAGCTTGATTAAATAGAGTGTGCAGAGGCTCCAACGGCTATAATGCCAACGGCTAATTTGACCAGAGGTCCTAGTCAAACCACTAATTTAACTATTAATATTCTTAGAAATAGCTAAAACCTATAATTCATTATTATTAGTTCATATATTAAGAGAGTTCATTAGTTAATTTGGGTATATCTAAAATATAAAAATTTTATAATCCCTTTCTTATTAATAATAATCTATATATATATATATTATCATTCAATATTATTTAAATTTAAATAATAGTGTTAAATCACTATTATTCTAAGAATTTTGTTACCTTAGGTAAATTGTGTATTTATTTAATTAAAAAGGTCAATACCCTAAAATATAAAAATTATATAATCCATTTTTTTTTTATTATTTAGACATAATAGACATGTATAATCGTTCATATTTTTTATTAATTATTCTATATATATATTATCATTCCAATATTATTTAAATTTAAATAATAGTATTAAATCACTATTATTATACGAATTTTGTTACATTAGGTAAATTGAGTATTTATTTAATAATAATTATTTAAATCAAATGGTCCAAAGGTAAAAAAATTTAAAACTAATTCAGTATATCTACGATATAAAAATTATATAATCATTTTTTATTATTTAGACAAAATAGTCATGTATAATCGTTCATATTTTTTTTTTATTAAATAATCTATATATATTATCATTCCAATATTATTTAAATAGTATCAAATCACTATTATTCTAAGAATTTTGTTACATTAGGTAAATTGTATATTTGTTTAATAATAATTATTTAAATCTAATGGTCCAAAGGTAAACTCTAATGTATTATTTTTATTAATTATTTAATTACAATGGCCCTAAAAGACAAATATAAAATTTTTAATTTTAATTTTTTAATAAAATTATTAAAGTTAACTCTGTCGTTAGGTAATTATATTATTACTAATACGGTTTAAAACGAGTTTTCTAGACAATAGTTAAAGTGAATATTAATTTTAAATTTAAAGTTATAGTAGAATTAGAAATAAAGGCATAAATAGTTGAAATTATGGAAGCAAAAATTCTAATCTAATTATAATATATCCAAAAGTATCATAACGGGATAAGGTTAATTAATTAATAACTCAATAATAACTCAAACACTTCATAATAATAGGACTATCTTGCCAAAAACAGAACTTAAGGGGAGGGAAGACAGAAACCCTAAGACCTAACAAAAGGGGGAATGAGGAGGCTCGGAAGACAAGGCTGGGACCCAGCAACTGCTAATCCTCCAGCCATCATCCCTATTAAGATTGTTCGGCCTTTTCTCAATCTCCAGGGCCTCTCTAAATTTGCGATGGTGAAATTGCGCAACTTTGGCAATGACTTGAGCCTCCTCTATACAAACATGATGCATAGTCTTCTCTGCATGCTCAGCCAGGGCTGAGGACTTGGTCCTACCATGCCTTAAGTCAGCCGAATGCTCGCTAATCCGCTGATTGATAGAGCGACCAGTCTCACCAATATAAGGGGTCCCACAGGAACAGGGAATGACATAGACGCCCTTCATGTCCTTAGGGTCAATCGGGTCTTTCACCGACCTGAGGGAGCCACGGATAGTGTTGAGAGGTCTAAAAGTTGCGGGCACATCGTACTTCCTCAGAATCCTCGCAATCCTGTCCGTGGTCCCCTGGATGTAAGGAAAGTTAGACCTCTCAACACTATCCGTGGCTCCCTCAAGTCGGTGAAAGACACGATTGACCCTAAGGACATGAAGGGCATCTATGTCATTCCATGTTCTTGTGGGACCCCTTATATTGGTGAGACTGGTCGCTCTATCAATCAGCAGATTAGCGAGCATTCGGCTGACTTAAGGCATGGTAGGACCAAGTCCTCAGCCCTGGCTGAGCATGCAGAGAAGACTATGCATCATGTTTGTATAGAGGAGGCTCAAGTCATTGCCAAAGTTGCGCAATTTCACCATCGCAAATTTAGAGAGGCCCTGGAGATTGAGAAAAGGCCGAACAATCTTAATAGGGATGATGGCTGGAGGATTAGCAGTTGCTGGGTCCCAGCCTTGTCTTCCGAGCCTCCTCATTCCCCCTTTTGTTAGGTCTTAGGGTTTCTGTCCTCCCTCCCCTTAAGTTCTATTTTTGGCAAGATAGTCCTATTATTATGAAGTGTTTGAGTTATTATTGAGTTATTAATTAATTAACCTTATCCCGTTATGATACTTTTGGATATATTATAATTAGATTAGAATTTTTGCTTCCATAATTTCAACTATTTATGCCTTTATTTCTAATTCTACTATAACTTTAACTATTGTCTAGAAAACTCGTTTTAAACCGTATTAGTAATAATATAATCACCTAACGACAGAGTTAACTTTAATAATTTTATTAAAAAATTAAAATTAAAAATTTTATATTTGTCTTTTAGGGCCATTGTAATTAAATAATTAATAAAAATAATACATTAGAGTTTACCTTTGGACCATTAGATTTAAATAATTATTATTAAACAAATATACAATTTACCTAATGTAACAAAATTCTTAGAATAATAGTGATTTGATACTATTTAAATAATATTGGAATGATAATATATATAGATTATTTAATAAAAAAAAAATATGAACGATTATACATGACTATTTTGTCTAAATAATAAAAAATGATTATATAATTTTTATATCTTAGATATACTAAATTAGTTTTAAAAACTTTTACCTTTGGACCATTTGATTTAAATAATTATTATTAAATAAATACTCAATTTACCTAATGTAACAAAATTCGTATAATAATAGTGATTTAATACTATTATTTAAATTTAAATAATATTGGAATGATAATATATATATAGAATAATTAATAAAAAATATGAACGATTATACATGTCTATTATGTCTAAATAATGAAAAAATGGATTATATAATTTTTATATTTTAGGGTATTGACCTTTTTAATTAAATAAATACACAATTTACCTAAGGTAACAAAATTCTTAGAATAATAGTGATTTAACACTATTATTTAAATTTAAATAATATTGAATGATAATATATATATAGATTATTATTAATAAGAAAGGGATTATAAAAATTTTATATTTTAGATATACCCAAATTAACTAATGAACTCTCTTAATATATGAACTAATAATAATGAATTATAGGTTTTAGCTATTTCTAAGAATATTAATAGTTAAATTAGTGGTTTGACTAGGACCTCTGGTCAAATTAGCCGTTGGCATTATAGCCGTTGGAGTCTCTACACACTCTATTTAATCAAGCTAAGCCGGATTGGTTCTTCAACTTGTCCTGACGATGAACCACACTGGTTGGTTCGAAACGCGTCGACAAAAGATTGGTTATGTGATTTTGCCGAAGATTTTCTAAACAATGTTATGGATCACAGAAGTCTAAATTCCTTAATATACATATCGTTTTAGAAAACTATTTCCATTTAATAAACCGTGCGATTTCACTTATAAATAGTTCAAATATTTTGAATTTCAAATTATAAAAATTGTTTTAAAGTAATATAAACTATATTTCAACATATTATTTTGAATAATTATATGTAAATTAATTGATAATTTTTTATTATTTTATTTATATATATATATATATATATAAATGTCATGTCTCCATTTCTAAGTAATTTTTTATTTTTTTATTTTTATTTTAATTTTTAATTTTATTTATTTTTATAAAGTTTAAATGCACCCATCGTTACCTTTTTGAATTATATTTACCATTTGCTTATGATTAATCACCTCATATCACCATATGCATACCACTTAACATATGGCAATGGTTTGATTTATGTGTTGATGTACTGGTTTTAGATTTTATTGAATACTCTGTATGGTATCACGTGTGTTATCTACGCGGCATCCAGACAGGAGGTAACTTTTCATTTTCCTCTCGCCATCGCATGGCATTCCTTATCTGCTACCGTGTATATTAATTCCTGCCCTGCTCCATGCTCCACGAGGCCGGCAGCCTGTCCAATCTCTCGTCTTGCATGGTATTTCCCGCCTCATCTACGGTGGAGAACGCACCTTGCTATCCAACGGTGGCAGACTTTCACGGGCTGCCGACTTAATCTATCGATTGCTTTGGGTGACGGGCTCATTTGGTTAGGTAGCTCTCTCTGCAGCCTGCTCTGGTTCAGCCCATGCATTCAGCCCCAGAGAGCCAAACTTACAGACCTGCTCGAATGTCGGCGGATTTGTCACCAAACCCTTCAGGTAACCAAACGAAACAGAGTCATGTTCCTTCTGCTTCCTTTTGGCTATGCGCTCCTTCGTTTTACTAAAGAATTCTTGTTTTTCTCATGTATCATGCATCTACAGGTTGGTTCGACAATGGAGGCATTCTACAACACCGAAACGAGAGTTGTTCATTCGTTGGCCGGAGTTTTTCCTTTAGAGGGTAAGTTTCTTTGGCAAAGAACGAGGATAATTTCTTTTGAATTTTTACTGCAGCTCGCATTTCTTCCACCGCTGTCTAACTTTTGTTGCGTGGGTTGCTCTCGTACAGGCTGGGCGCCTGTCCCTCACACGATGGCCTAGACTCGACTAAGGGAAACCCCACCTTCTTCCTGTCCAGAGTTCCAGGTATGGGGAAACCTACCGGCTGTGGCCTTGTCTATTTGTTTCAGAGGTTCTCTTATGTTTAAAGGAGGGTAATCCTTCTGGTCTCTTTCATATTTTGATGAACAAGGGAGTGGAGGGTATTTTCGTCCCCTCCAGACTCCAGTTTTTCCATTGAAATGACTTATGTAATTTAGACACTAGAATTTGGGCGTTCGACTACAGTTTCTTTGCTCGGACCATTGTGATTGTATATAAACTTTAACGCACATCTGTGCTCATTTTTCTTACGGCATGTTTATCCTCTTGCCTACTGGACTGTAATTATTGTGAAGATCTATTGCTTTTATAGACAGAGTAGTCTCCTTGTTTATGCTTGTTAAAAGGATTACCGCACCGCGACTTTTCTGTATAGGAGGTATAACCTAGTTTTTTTTATAATTCATGGTCTCGCACAGTGTTTAATTATGTCACGCTCTTTGTTTAGTGTGCAAATACATGTACAGTTTATATAGTGTTTTATGTATTCGACTTGTGGTTGGTCTTGTTCCATATGCGTGCATCTTTCAGTGTCGAGAGGGCTCGAACCCTCCACCCCAACCAAATTTTTTTTTAGTTTCTTTCTCTTTAGCTCTTGTTTGCTAATAAGTTCTTATCTTTGTATGATGTGGAAGAGTTGAACGCGAAAGGATAGCAACCCTACCCAACCTATTTGCTCCGTCATGCTCAATACCTAGTTTTCTTTTGGGGTTTTTCCACCTGTTTACATAATGCTCATGGAGCGGATCTCCTACCATGCCATATTGTTTTCTTTCCCTACCTTAATACAGGGGAAAACGTCCCTGCGGCACCCTAAATCATGACTTACAATTGTCTCTGCATTCGATTGGTGTTTTTTTTTCACGGTTAATACAACTCACGGCGAGGCAAACAATGGCTTTTCTACTTATATATGTGTGTGTGTGTGTGTGTGTGTGTGTGTGTGTGTTTTAAAAGAATAGGCTCAGTCCAAAGGCTGCAAGCCAGCTAAAGAATAATACTGGTCTTTAATCGGTTCTGTACACTTTCCTATATTCGGCTCTCTCTATGCATTGCACAGTGTTTTCTCACTTTGTTTATTAATGTTCCCTAGAGCGGTTGGCCCAATTTTCATTGTCTTCCTAAGGGTAATCCTCCTGGTCTCTTTCATATTTTGATGAACAAGCGAGTGGAGGGTATTTTCATCCCCTCCAGACTCCAGTTTTTCCATTGAAATGACTTATGTAATTTAGACACTAGAATTTGGGCGTCCGACTACAGTTTCTCTGCTCGGACCATTGTGATTGTATATAAAATTTAACGCACATCTGTGCTCATTTTGCTTATGGCATGTTTATCCTCTTGCCTGCTGGACTGTAATTATTGTGAAGATCTATTGCTTTTATAAATAGAGTAGTCTCCTTGTTTATGCTTGTTAAAAGGATTACCACACCGCGGCTTTTCTGTACAGGAGGTATAACCTCCTTTTTTTTATAATTCATGGTCTCGCACAGCGTTTAATTATGTCACGCTCTTTGTTTAGTATGCAAATACATGTACATTTTATATAGTGTTTTATGTATTTGACTTGTGGTTGGTCTTGTTCCATATGCGTGCATCTTTCAGTGTCGAGAGGGTCTGAACCCTGCACCCCAACCACAGTTTTTAGTTTCTTTCTCTTTAGCTCTTGTTTGCTACTAAGTTCTTATCTTTGTATGATGTGGAAGAGTTGAACGTGGAAGGATAGCAACCCTACCCAACCTATTTGCTCCGTCATGCTCAATACCCAGTTTTCTTTTGGGGTTTTTCCACCTATTTACATAATGCTCATGGAGCAGATCTCCTACCGTGCCATACTGTTTTCTGGCCCTACCTTAATACAGGGGAAAACGTTCCCGTGGCACCTTAAATCATGACTTACAATTGTCTCTGCATTCGATTGGTGTTTTTTTTTCATGGTTAATACAGCTCGCAACAAGGCAAGCAATGGCTTTTCTACTTATATATATATATATATATATTAAAAGAATAGGCTTAGTCCAAAGGCTGCAAGCCAGCTAAAGAATAATAATGATCTTTAATTGGTTCTGTACACTTTCCTATATTCGGGTCTGTCTATGCATTGCACAATGTTTTCTCACTTTGTTTATTAATGTTCCCTAGAGTGGTTGGCCCAATTTTCATTGTCTTCCTAAGGGTTTCACTTTCTTTCATTCTCTATTGCCTGAATCTGGTTATCACACGTGGTATGATTCCTCACAACAAACTCATTCTGGAAGCCCTTACCAAATATTGTTAATGCCCAAATTACCAACATGTTCTAGTTTCAAGTCTAAGGAAAGAAAATTGTCTAAAAAGAGACGGTTAACTGTAAAGTTCTGGGTTTGACCCTCTTCTTGACAGCTTACTGCTACTACTACCCGGATAACAATTTATATAGAGAACTACCTGGCCTCCCTATTTTCTGTTTCTTTCCCTTTTTTTTGTACTCTTTCGTACTTCTCTAAAGAACTGCAACCTTCAGAAATTAAACATTTTTTTTTCTATTTCAAGTCAGGGCCACATACCTGTGTCGCTTCTTGTAAGCGTACTTTTTTTTTTCTGTTCTGAGATAAGGTCACCTCTGCTCTTTGCAACTAGTCATCCACCCGTCCATGAGACTGTCTTTCGAGACCATTCTCCCCCCTAGCTTGTTCAAAGACTACAGCCTTTGCTAGTTGCACGCACTCTGCGCCCTTACCATCTGATCATCACCAGACGTGGTAAGCCCTCTCCCCTTTTTCCTACTGCCTGTCCTCTACAGCACAGCCTTTTTCCCTCTCCCCCCTCCTTTTCCTGGAAACCATTCCACGGTTAGGGGAAGGGCGATTAGGGTTTTGCAACTGTCTTTTTTAATATATTAACTTCTCTCCTCAGAAGTTACATGATATCCCTGTTACTAGGAAGTTATTTCTCATTTCCATTTACTGAAAAAATAAAAATAAAAATAAATAAATAAATAAATAAAATAAAATAATATATATATATATATATATATATATATATATATATATATATATATATTATTATTTTATGCAACCGTTGTTTTGATAATGTTTGGGATATATTATTCTAGACATTGAAAAAATAAATAAACACGTATAGATTTAATTTCAGACTTATCCTTTATTAAAATTGATATAATTATCATTAAAAAAAAATCATAATCATATAATAAAATTAATTTTAAAAAAATATTAAAATTTTAAATCTAATAATTCCAATAAAAATAAATAAGACATCTACAGAAATTCAAAAATAATTAATTGCCTTTTGAAAAAATAGAACACATTCATCACAATTTCAAAAAAAAAAAACCATAAATAGGGCAGGATATGTATCAACAAGAATTTGCAATAATAATGGTCAAGGAAAATAGTATTTACGAAGGACTTCGGCAAAGCAAAGTGACGTCATCCAGATTCTGCTGAGATATCCATATTCCTCAGGGGCATTAAACAGTAATTTTTTTTAAGAATTGAGGTGGTTGTTGAACCAATGGGCAGATTCCCTGGCATATCGCTTTAAGTTGTCGTTGTAATCAATATAATATAAACCAAATCGATAGTCATATCCACTCGCCCACTCAAAGTTGTCCAGAAGCGACCAAACCACATAACCTCGCACATCCGCTCCCTCCCTGCAATTCATTTTATCAAAATTAAAAAGCCCTGGTCAATAACTCGCACTCCACATGTCAAACTCAAATAACAACTAATTTGGTCCAGGTATACTTGGTTTGTTAGTTGGTTGGGTTTTTGAGATAATTTATCAATAATCACTTTTGTTTTGAAATCAGTTATTCACAAACAACCATGTATTTGTGTAATTTGGTGTAATATAATTATCCCTATTTTTTCCACTTGGTATCAGAGCTGATAGCTCTGGGTTTACTCATTTCAGGATAGCCAGGGAAATGCGCAAGGACTGAATTTGAATTTGATCGCAAGGACTGATGAGCTTGCCACCGTTGCGGTTGAAGGAGCTGCCCAGTTTCTGCTTAGTTACTGATCCTTCGGATTTCTTCTTTCAAAATGCACTAAATCAAGCCCAAGGCATGTTAGTAGCATATGGATTAATACTTTAACACTTTTGATGAGCTCCAAGGCCAGTCCTGGAGGCACTCTCCGTTCACTTCACTATCTATTTCCATTGGCCCTCTACTGCTCAGAGGCTTCACACCAGAAGCTAGAGGAAGTGTTGATGCCCCTTTGATCAGAACAGTGTCAGGGAACAAATCTTGCTCTTGTCGCTCCTGTTCTCTATTAATGAGTTTGTCTGGCCGCGTATTGCAGCATAGCCTGTTCGATTTTCTAGAAGCTCAATCTACCTCAGTTTGCGAACCCATATTCGTGGCATAATGTGCACTTGCAGTTTGATTTTCTGATTCAAATGTTTCTGCCTTTGCGATCAACATCAGCACCGTGGCAACATTTATCAGATGGGAATTAATTGAGGTGTTTTAATTTGTAAATTCAAGTAGCTATCCCCTAGCCTGTTGACAGGAGCACGCCCTTGTTTTAGCTTCACTGCAACACGCCTCCCCTGAGCCACATTATTATAAGGCAACAACCAGGTAGGTCTTGTTTGTTGGCACATCTGTAGGCACTGCAAGGAGTCTGTATCACAATACTTTATTCAATAAGTTCTGATGGGTGGATGAATGTGAACCGCCGAGAAGTAGTGTTAGTCCCCATATCTGTCACAAGGGCTGCGAAGCTAGAGCAGGATCTCTCCTAACAGAAGAAAAGAGAATGAAAACAGGTGAAGAAAAAAGAATGAAAACAGGTGATGTACAGGATAATTCACAACCTCATTTGGCACTATTCTCCATTCTCCCGGGGCAGGGTCAATAAAAACAAGAATTCAGTAAAATATTTTTATGGCCAAAAATATGGATACGAAGCATTTAATTGTAAAACTTGTGCCAAAGATCTCTTAAATATGAGAAATTAAAAGAATAAGTCAATTATTTTTGAAAACTTGTCAAAGTACCATTTTGAGGACTTCTCAGATTACGATAGTATTGTTGAGTTCAATGAAAAACCTCTCAGACTCTTTTAATCTATTAGTTAGGTATGTTGTATCTAAGTTATATTTGGATTATTGAATAGTGTTGCATAATTCAAATTAGTGGTTTTTGGCTCCTAGAAACTTTTGAACACATCACTATTTTGGTTGTGATTATAGTATTATGGTTTGTTGTTTTTAGCACTTAGAAACAATTAAACAACGACTACAAGTTACAATTTGAGATCCATGTGTGTGAAACAGGGCAAGTTGTTAGATCAACTTTTGAACATATTCAATATCTAGATCTCCATTCTAACAACTGACGGATAGATGAAAGCAGATGGTAGAAGTTCCATAGAGTGGTTCATTACTTATAATTTTTATTGAGAAAGTCTGGATGAGTCGAGTTTTCAATATTGTTAATCTTGCAAATTTCATCAGTGATAGTCAGAGGCAATAATGTGTTAAATGGAGTTCAAGTAAGAACTCAAAGAAGTGGTGATGAAGAAAGAGCAGTGTTTGCCAAATTCTTGAGTGGATGAGTTTTGATGAAGACCAGTGAGACAGAGACTAGTTGAGTTGTAACATGTGTTCTCTATATTGTAATTTGAGATTTATGTAATGATGTAAGCATTAAAGGAGAAATTTGGAAATAAAGCTTAAATTTGGTTTATTAGTTGATTGAGTTGTTGAGATAATTTTTCAGCAACCAATCTTCTTGTTTTGAAATGAATTGAATCTCACAAACCTGCTAAATATGTAATGTATTTGTCTAATTTGTTGTAATTGAATTTTTCTCCTCTACATGTGCATATCTCTGTTTTTTCTACTACATGCATATATGAAAACACTGTGTTATCGAAATCAGCATACCCTATTCAAAATTCATGATCAGATCCGTAATATTAGCTAAAGATATTGTTGACAACCCATTGTGTTGTAATATCCATGGGTGTTTTCTGTTGCAATGGATCATTCAATCTTTATGTTGTTTAAACGTCCTCCTCCTCATCTCTGTAACGATGACTCGCACACATACACTCCCTCCCTGCCATTCATTTTTAAAAAAATTACAAAGCCCTCGTCAATAACTCACACTTGTTCAACTTACAACTCTATGGAGTTCAGTAAATGCATTTCAACTGTTCTATGGAGTGGCAGATCTTCAGGCTACACCGGAGAAATACCTTACGCGCCGACGCGGAAAATTCAACTTGGTACGTGGAAGCAACAAATTTGAAATTCAAATGAGTGTAAGAAGAATATCCAAACGAAATTCAAATCACATCGGGGAATGACCTAATGCACGGAGCCGTAAAATTCAACTCAAGCACGTGGAGGCAGCAGCTTTGAAATTCAAATGAGTGGGAAGACTACCAAAATGAAATTAAAATCGTCTCAAGGAATAAGAAATGTGGTATTAACTTTTCCTACTAATATGGTATGAACACAAAATGGAATGCCGAACAACATGACATGGTTGATTATCCATTATGCATCATGTATGTGGGTGTAAGCAAGCCATATATACACGGCAAGAGCTAACCAGCCCCTATGTACGCTGGCCAGCTATGTATGTCATGGGGGCGCATCATAAAACTCCGGCGGGCACCTTTATCACCTTTTCGGCAGCCGGTGCGGGACCCACCAATTATAGAGCCCGGGCCCAAAACGCAGCTTACTCCAAAACCATAACGCGCGCCAAAACGCATTCGTGACCCAGCCGAAACTCTGCAACCCGCCTTCACGAAGCTCTGCAACCCGCCTGTCACGAAGCTCTGCAACCCGCCTATCTGAAGCTCTGTTCAACCGAGGACATACATCTTCCCCTCGCAGGCTGGTTCATTCACATAAATTTTAAAGGTATGCAGTATACGGATACGGATTTACAGTTTCTTGCCCAACATGATGGAGAAATTCCTTTTCTGATATCATCTGGTCTCATAATTGACATTTTTTTTACGAAGAACGAGCGTTTTACAACTTTTAAGATATCCCTTTATGGCAGGCGTTTTACAGTTTCAGGCTAGTTCATTGGCATAAACGATACGGATTTACATCTATTTTCAAAGACAAATTGAATTAACTTTTTTTTCTTTTCGAGTTTACATCTATTTTCAAAGACAAATTGAATTAAACAAATTTCAAAAATAAAAATTTCTTTCCCCATTGTTTTGAAAGTTTACATCCATTTTCTGTCCATTAGGTTTTCTGTCAAAACCCCTTAAATGTATTTCTAAGGCGCAGAAAACTGTGTTGCAATTGAGAGCACAGTCGTTAAATTACTGGAAGGTAATACTACTTCTCTATTGACTAGATGGAAGGTGCAACTTCTTCCTCCATATATTCTTCATTATTTGAAATTGACCGTGAGCGTGTTTTGAGTCTTACATTGACAATGGAGTCTTACAAAAGAACCTAGGAGAATAATCAAGTAATCATGATGGTTGAGATGCTCTTGTTTGATAAGAACGTGTTCAGTTATGCAAAAAATGACCAGTATTCTTATACAAAGGTCACTTACAAAGAAAATTGTCATTTTCCTGCACTTTGACCAACAAATGCAGAATTTGTGCATTGACCGGTATTCTTGTACAAAGAAGGTCACGTATTCTTGAATTTGTGTTTGGGTCTTTCCTTACCTTATACAAAGCTCAGTTAGGTAAGACCATTCAAGAGTCAAGACTTCACCAGAAAGCAGAGCAGACCTTTCAAGAGCTTATGCAAACTCTGTTAGGTAAACCTTTTGAACCTAACCCAAGCAGACCTCACTCTGACAAGCCCTTTCAGAACCTTACCTGAACACAGTTCACGCAAATAAGACTCTCCTGACCTTACCTAAGGAGAGCTCAGTCAGATAAGACCTTTAAGGAGCTTGCAAATCAGAGCTCAGCTAATAATATTTTTAGAACCTTACTTACCAGAGCTAGATAAGACCAGACGAGTCTTGACTCTTAACTGACTGAACGGAGCTCAGGTAAGAATCAAGACCTTTCAAGATCTTAATTGACCAGATATCTATTAAGTAATCTGTAAGACCTTTCAGGACCATAAATATCATCCCATCAAACATATGTCTTTAGGGGTGCTCCTTAATATACATAAATCCCATGATTGAACCACAGTCCAGGCCGGCTATTCAAAGACTACACATCACTCACACTCCTAGAGTACTCTTTTACTTCTATGTTCAGATAGCATATCCGCTGACCAGAAGGGAGGAGCATGTTAACATAAATGCAATCAGCAAGTAGAGGTGTTTCTACATTACATGCCAATGACCATGATAATACCATCCTCCAAATCCCTTCCAGTATTACACATATATATACACTTTTGAAAGCAACAAAGCCACAAGAAGCCCAGTTTGCTTCAGCATATTTTAATTTTCTCTGTGCTGAAACTCTTTTATAGAAGTATTGTACTTAAGAAAGTCTAATAAGCATGTTTGTATTGGGTATTATGGACCCTACCCTTTACTTCTGAAGATATCGTGTAAATGTTTTTATTCATTTTTAAAGGCTAATAAGTGTAGATCAGATTGTAGAGTCTTACAAGAATGGAGATTCTAAAACATGAAATACATCCATCAGACCAGAGTTACACAACTCAGCTCAGTGAAAAACTTGGTGCAGGAAAGATGCAAGAGTTCAATTTGGCTCAGAAAAATCTTCGCTCGTATAAAAAACATTATTAAGTACTGTCAAACTTGAGGAGAACTCATTGATCTGGTGGGTTAAACCCAAGTTGGCAGGTTTGACTCGCTGGCAATTTAAATTGGCTCATTTGGCTCATTTGGCCCTTTGGGCCCTTTGGGACCTTGGCTTATAACATTCTGTGGCCAAATCTGGCATATAACAAGTTCAGATTACATTCCTTAGGTCACGTACTGACAAATTTGCAAAACAAGGTCCAATCCTCAAATGGCAAATATAATCACAAGACCTTAAAATTCACCAAACTTCGATCCTTTTCAATAAAAATAGGTTAACCTCGTGACTATGCTTTTAATAGCCATGAATATTATCATCGAGTAGAAACTCATGCTGTCCAGACAGACAAGCAAGTGCACAATAAACCAGGCTGTTGTTTTCATGTATATTAGAGCTTCAGCTCACCTATTACAACTGATGGCCAAGTGCAGAGTCCAGACAGACATTGTACCCATGTGCAGAGTTGGGCCCATTTGGATTTTTGCAGACTCAAATCTGGTAATCAGATGGATGAATCATTGGATTGTAATGATCAGCTGTGGAACATCCATTTAAGAAATTTGAGTGATCAAGTTTAATTCATGGAAAACATGTTCAAGGCAGTTACCTTCAAGAACATGTATCAGGAACAGAACACAAAGGTGGATAAACTTTCTAAAGAAAGTCATATGGTGGCTAAGCATGAGTTGCTGATAGAGGTTATCCAAGAAGGGGTTTTAACTCTTTCTAAGGATGTATATATCTGATGCAGATCTCTGCTGGTTTTCTTTTTCTTTCTGTTGGAAAGTGTTTGTAAGTCATAGACTTTAATTTTGTTTTGTTTTTGGTAAATATAGCATACAGGGACCTGAACAGTTTTTGAATCACTTTTTTTGACATATATCCACTTTATGGAAATAGTCCTTTATTGGTTATGAACTGTAGAGAGTCTGAAAAGACACCCTTTCTGGAGCTTTCAAGAGTTTAGCTTTTCCTGGTTCTGAAGTTTATAAGGGAGATATGCAGATCTAAATGCCCCAATACCTTTTTGCCTTGTAAGTGCAGTAGTACATTCTGAGTGTGATTTCTTTCCTACTTGACTGGAAATGACGATTTTTCCCAAGGGAAAAAAGAATAGTGAGATCATTTAAAAATTGACACAACTCAAAATGTATTACTCATGGCTCTGGATCCTTAACGAAAAAAGAAATGGGGTTCTTTGACAAGGTACCTACTATCTGATCTCTAATACAAAAGGGTCAGAAAATGGAAAAGAAAATATTAAAAAGGCATGTTGACACCTGACCACCTAGCCCTAATGGCCACCATCTTTAAAGCACAGGAAGGGATTGGAGGAAGATGGAGACAGAGTAGCAGCCACACAGACAGCCAAAGACTGTATTTTCTGAGATCGACAGGAAGTACAAAGTAACATCTGTGGGCAGAACTTCTTCTGTATCATTCTAATATATTTCTGGAATTTTGTCTGCTCCAAGAGGATTTTCTCCAGTTGAGATCTCCTTTGTTAAATTTATGGTGTGGATTTTTTTGGTTGTTGCAGTTAATAATGTATCTGCAGTTCTATTGATGGCACAATGAGTCGTAATTATGACTGGGAATATGCTCAGGTCGAACGATAACAATAAGTATGGTTTAAACTTTACATAGAAGGTTATTCCAATTTCCTTTTGCTGAAATACAGTGCACAATTACTATAACAGCAGATTAGAGGTGTAGTTAGATGCAGAGCCTTCTACACAAAAGGCTTTATTCTTAGTGTGCCTTGCAAGTAGCAAAATCTGTAGCAGATCACCCTTGCTCACACAAAATCCACTTAGCTGTTAAATCCAAAGAGTAGCAATAAGTCTGTAAATGTATTTGGTTGTTCCCTTTTTCCTATCTAGTGTTGCAGCTTTATTGTTATGTTGTCTTCGTGGTTTCTTTTATTCCTATAGATTAGTGATGCCGCAGTTTAAATTCCACAAAACACAGATTTTTTGTAGAATCTCAGGTTGAAGGACTGGGAATGAATCACTCCAGTTTCTAGTTTTAAACCGGACAATTTTGGATTGCAATCATTAGTTTTTCATTCCAACAGATTTGTTAATAGACTTGCTATTATAGAGTTGTCATTGGTCACGCATCACAGTGCCCTATATCATATTGTGACTCCTTAGACTCCTACACTGGAGAACTGAAAGTGATACTTGATCAAAAACAGTGAAAAATGTCAGCTGCTTATGTAATTGTAATTGTTTTGGACTTCATCTGAGCATAACAAAGTGGAACAAACTGATTAAAGTTGTATAACAGTTTTTTCTTTGCAACAGATTTTGCATGTTATTATGTTTCTTTCAGCAATGTATTGATTATACCAAGATGAAGCATTTGAAAGTCTATAATATTGTTTTGTGCATGGGTAGGAAATATTGAAGGGGAGATAGGGAATTATGCTGTAAATGTGTTTATATCTGGTGGGGTCTTCAGTGTAAATTCTACACACTACAAAAAATTGCATTTCAAGTGGTGTTCAATATTCATAGTATGAACTGTTGCTCATATGTTTAGTCAATATGCGTGTTCCTTCATTTGTATAGGGATTTGAAAAATGCGGAAGTGGGAATTGATCAATGAGTTGGAGGTTGAGGACCCAGAAGGGATGATAGAGTTTTCAGCGGAAGATTGGACATGGACAGAAGTAGCAGGAGACCAAGTTGCAATTATTCCATATTGTCGACTTGAGGATTTTATAAGGAGAGAGCAAATGAGGGAACCCGCACCTACTCAATTTGTAGCTAAAATTTGAAAAATTAAAGATGTGAAGGATATCAAGAGGACAAATTCTTCAACATATCTAGAATATGTTGTGTGAGTCTCTCTCTTTCTCTCTCTCTCTCTCTCTCTCTATATATATATATATATATATATAATTTTGATTTTAAGTTCACTATGTCAAACATGCATAAATATTTTATTTAATTTTTGGTGAATTCTTGATCACAGATATAGGTGTGCCTATGGTCCAAATCGTGTACAATCCAGCAATGTGGCTGAACCTGGATCCACAACTAAGAAACGTCTTCCACGTCACAGCATCAAAGTTGGTTGTCAGTGTCACTTTATTATGCGACGACTTGCTCTTAGACCAAATGATGTCGTTCTAATATATACAGCATGCAGACATATTGATGACAAAAATGTGGTTTGTCATGGAAATGAGGCAAATGACATGCCCAAGAAATTCAATTTTGCGCCGCATTTAACAGAGCATATACGAACTATTGTTGAAGATTTGGTTCGTGATGGTTTTAGTGCTACGATGATCTAGGAAAAATTTATCTTTGATTTAAGGTATGGATCTGGTGAGCTTTTCACAGGGGCACCTCGAGATTCTTTCATGACAAGAAAGGATGTGTCAAACATGTACAATAATATCAAGAGGCTAGAGTATGTGACGCATGAAAGTGATCCAATGAGTGTGGATTGTTGGGTTAGTGAGTGCCCAGAGAGCTTTTTCTTCTACCAACAACAAGATGTTGTTAAAAACATTCCTTTCATTATAGGCATACAAACTAAGTGGATGCTTTCAATGATGGTGAGATACTCACACAACAAAATGTTATCAATGGACTCCACTTTTAGCACTAACAAATATGGGGTAAACATATTTACCAAAACTTCTTTTATTCTACTTTATTTCAATGTCGTCCTCTTATATGCTTATAATCTTGTTTTCTTATTGTAATGCAGTATCAACTATACACCATAATGGATTTTGATGATCATCACAATGGGATTCCAGTGGCATGGGTAATATCATCACGGAATGGTACTCCTGATATTTGTAAATGGATGTCGCAATTATTTGCAAATGGGAAAAAGGAAAACCCAGATTGGCATGCCCGAGCTGTCATCACAGATGATGCAGCAGCGGAAATCGAGGCATTAAGGTGAACCAGTTTTTTCTTTTTAGAAGAGATAAAAAGCAATAATGTTCAAGGATATTCTCTTATAATGTTATATTATTTCAGGACTTGCACAAACTGTACACTATTGTTGTGTGTATGGCATGTCTGTAGAGCCTGGTTGAAAAATGTTGGAACGAAAGTCAGGGGAAAGGAAAGTAAAGTCCGTATCTTCCGTGCTCTGGGATTAATCATGCATTCGTGTGAAGATGATGCATCTGTGCAACATGAAATTCAAAGTTTCTTTGATGAATTCAAAGAAGAAACTGTGTTTTTGGATTATTTTGCAACCAATTGGTTAAACAACAACAAGCTATGTAAGTTTCCTAAGGTTGCATTTTATCAATTTATTTTGTAATTCACCATTTTCTATTGTTTTTTCGCATCTAATATATGTTTTTTTTCCAGATATGTGGGCAAAAGCATATAGGGACTTCCCACATTCCAACCAAGATACTAATAATGCTATCGAATCTTATCACCGGTATCTAAAGCAAAGGTACCTCTGTGAGAAGAATAATGCGTCCCATAGAAGGGTGGATTAGCTGTTGCACCTTTTATTAAAAAAGGTTGAGTTGTATTACATTCACATGCAACGTCTAAAAAATGCTGGTTTTGTCCGAGCTTCAAAAATTGAGCAACAAATAAATTTAAGTAAGTGCAAAGCAAAGAATATCCCAGATGAAGATTGTATGGCTGATGGAAACAAGGAAAGTGAGTATTTGGTTCGTAGCCAAACTACGGCAACTCGTGATACATGGTATCATGTCATCTATAAAGGGCAGAACCTACACTTTTGTAATTGCAAATGGGCCCTAAATGGCAATATTTGCAAGCATATTCTAAAAGTTGAGATGGTAGTGACTAGCAAGGTTTCAAGTGGCAATGAATTGCCTAATGTCTATAGGTCTATTACAGAAAGACCTGGATATTTACTTGATTTAAATGAATCGTTTGCAATGAGCCCAGAAATTGAAATGAACCTTCCAGCTTCTCCTTCCATTCAAGCATTGTAAGGCAAGATAGCGCCCTAACAATCGATGAGGAAATTAAACTTGTCATGTCATCAACTCATAAGATATTGAGGGGTTTATTACAAATAACACCCAAATCTTTGGAGCAGGCATATGCACTAAATCAATTGGTAAAAAATGTAAGCCAAGAGTACAGTAATAAGAAATTTGATGTTGTAACTCCATCCAAGGTCACTACCAAGAGGCGACATAGTTTCTTGAGCCCAACAAAAAAAGGGGGGCAAAGTGTTCCTGCGTTGAAATCAAGAAAATATGGACCACAGTTTCTAAAGGTTGGACAGTGTCGTGGAAGGAAAAGAAGCATGAATGAACAATTGGAGATTTCTTCTACAAAAGAAATCAATCTGGACCACACATCTAGAAGGGTACAAGGTTCTATTTTGCATAATACTGGTATGAAAATATTAATTGATGTACCATTTAATGTGAAATTCAAAATATCATTATCTTCATTGCCTTCAATGCGATTTCATAACAACGTGTTTTTTTCTTTTTTGTTACAGCTGAAGAATCCACATCTCATAATACTTCAAGTTGCCAAGTTCGTTTATTTCATGAGAATAATGTGGATCCAAATATGGGGGGTTCATTGATTCATTTTCCATTTGATTCACCACGTCCACCTCTCCCGTTTGATCATCGAACCCCCTGGTTGTTTCCACCAATGGCACCAAATTCATTCATTGGGCAACCTACTTCAACCCATAACATTTTGGTTCCACACCCTAGGGTGATGCCCCCTATTGTACAACCAGTCGGATTGTATTGCCGCTTGCACTCTATACAGGAAATAGCGGGTGAAGAGAACAATCAAAGTGCCAGCAATCAATGGCAAGATGACAAATATTCGAGGTAATGAGTATTCATGGATATAATATGGGCATAACCCTATAAAGGGATCTCCTAATCCAAGAACATGCTGTGTGCATGATGGGTTGAAAATGTTTTTGGATATGTACAACATTATCTAATTTCAATTTTGTATGGTTATTGTATTGAGCTATTGAAATCTTTTTGTTGAACTCAAAGCATATAAAATCTCAGTGTAAATGTTGGCTGAACTCTAACAAACTCCAGGAAAAGTTTTTGCTACTATAAGCTTGATACATCCTTTTTGGATAACAGTATAGTGTATTGTACATAAAGGCAGAATTGGAACTCTTATATATCAGGCTGGCTCATTATTGTAGATGTTATTTTGGCATGTTGCTTCAATACAAAATGAATTTCAATGAAAATTGGTGAAAATTGGTGTCTGGAAATGATTGAAAATTGTGGAGTTCGAACAGCAGCTTGCCCTCAAACTCTCTAAACTAGACATTTTTTTGCCAATTTCTGGTGTAACTTGTAAGGACCAAAATGGTGATGATTCCTTTTAGTTAGCTTTTGTAAGCCTTTACTGGTCAGCTTTTACAGGTTTTCTAAAAGCAATAATACCTGCTCGCTTGGTAGATTGATGTTCCACTTCAACCGTAGTTTCTGTTATGTTTACGTTAGATAGTCACTGTTCAGCTTTTGGAGATTATTTTAGTTTATTGGAAGTAACTGATTTTCTTTTATTAGAAGGATTAAGAAAAAAGAATCCTTATTGGGGTTTTGAGATGGACTGCATTTTGGTTTTGTAGCATTTTCTGTTAGGTTTAGATAAGAGGGGCTGGAAGGTTGTACTCTGCATCTAGAAATTTCTGTTGTTTGAGTGTGTCATGGGATCTCTGTTATTTGCTGTTACCTTTCAGAAAAATGCTTCGTTAAAGAATTTGCATCATTATGTTTGGGTTTATCTTTCTGGAATTCGTGCTTTTAATCGTTAATAGCATGTCTTAGCTTTATAAAATATATTCAATTCTAACTGAAAAAAAGTATTGACAATGCAGAAAATCAGTGGCAGATGCAACTGATGCAGCTAGAAGTGCGTCTGATATTGTGCTTACTGAGCCAGGGCTGAGTGTTATTATTAGTGTTGTTTTAACAAGTCGGGCAATCTTTCAGAGAATGAAGAATTACACGGTATGTAGCATGGTATTTTTGGTTTGCTTACGCACATGTTTACCTCTCACACGAGAACTAATAACTGGTCTGTATGCCCACAGATATATGCTGTGTCAATCACTATTCGTATTGTGGTAAGTACTAAGATATCTCTAGTTAATTCACAGCACGTGCAATTCTATGCTGTCAATGGCACACCTGTACATCTCTGCACGTCTTTTCCCATATGTTTATCATCTCATCATCTTCTGATTCCACTGATTACTCCTCCAACTTCCAAGTCAAGTCCTTCATCTCCAGATCTGATCTGCTGCCCGCACCAGTCATTGTGCCCTTTCCTCTGTCCCATGATTAATGTCCTTCCAGATCTTCTTCACTGAGCAATCAATCCAGTTCTGATAGGCCTTTCTACCCCCATTTTGTGATAGGCCTTTTCTACCCCCATTTTCTGATAGGATCTGATCCTCTCACTGTGTATGGGCATTGGGTTTTGAATTACAGTTTCTGTAATTGGTTTGGAGAGTGTCTGTTCATGGATTCAAAAATGTTTCAGTTGGACCAGATGGATCAATTTGGGCTTGAGCCTGCTGATATGGATACATTCAATATGACTGCAGTCAACCCTGAGGAATTGTTGCAGCTTGACTCTGCCTGCCCATCACTGTTTGGTGGGTTGATGCAGTTTGATTCTAACAACAAGCACAACAATTCAGACTCCTCCCCCTGTCAGTCTCCTGATGGTCCGGTATTCCCTGCATTTGAAGGGTTGAATTTTTGCAACAACCTGAGCATTAATACAAATTATGTGTTGCAGAGAGGCAATGCAGCAGGTTCATGTGACAGCATTAACGATACTGATACCAACAGCAACATCTCACCTGCAGGCTCTGAAGATCTCAGAAAGTCAAATAGCTGCAACAGCAGTGAAGCCACCCAAGACCACAAGAAAGTGGCCAATCTTGATCTTGATCTTGATATGCCAGCTGTTCATGCAACACCTGCCATGGCACAGGTGCAGCCCAGGTTCAATTACTTCCCAAGGTTGCAGGGCTCCATGAATACTGACCCTGCTTTTCATAATGAGGGGAATAATAACGGCATGGGAGCCATGAGGGAAATGATTTTCAGAGTGGCAGCCATGCAGCCAATTCAGATAGATCCTGAGAGCATCAAGCGCCCCAAGCGCAGGAACGTGAGAATATCCAAGGATCCTCAGAGCGTGGCTGCTCGGCATAGGAGGGAAAGAATCAGTGAGAGGATCAGAATTCTGCAGAGACTGGTCCCCGGTGGCACCAAGATGGACACTGCGTCCATGCTGGACGAAGCTGTTCACTATGTCAAGTTCTTGAAGAAGCAAGTGCAGGCTCTGGAACGAGCTCATCATGCCAAAGCTCCTGCATGCTGGACGTCCAACAGCTTCAGTCAGGGTGCCCTGATAAACCCTGCAAATATCTCAAATCTCAATTTCTCTGCATTCAATTCCATGACCAACCCTAACTTATCTAATGGCCTGCAGTTCAGTGCTGTAAATTCAAACACCATCATGCCTCTGGATCGCTCAGGCGTATCATAGAATTGAATGTTTGTTTAGGCAATAAGAGATGTGTTTAAAAATTACAAAAAATTATTGATGGCTTTGATATATTTATGTCAAACCTCAACTGTGATATCAAGCTTCACTGTAACTTGTATATTATGTATCAACATTATTAGATATGCATGTGATAACATTGAACGTACTGCTCTATTCCTCCATGGCAAGCAGTTGTTGTGGTTCCACCATTGAAATTTTCTCTTGGGTGGGTTCCTAGGTGCATGAATAAATCAGAGCCCGTTCTCCTCGTTTTCTACTTTGTAAGACATTACATTTGTTATTGAAATGGAAATGTCAAAAAAAATATGGAGATGCATCAATCTCTTCTTTTTTATAAAACTCTTGGCTCTGCGATATTTTTCAATTCAATTCCATTTGTACATTGGTATGCATTTAGTATCAGTTGGCTCACGGCCTTGGATGTACTGATACAACCTGAATCAACAACACATGGTTGTGGTTGCAATGTGGTATCTTTTTCAATAACACGAATTGAAATGAAATGTTGTCAAACAATTGAATTCGCTCTGGTTTATCGATGAAATGTAATCAAACAATTAAATTCGTTCTTGTTTATCGATAAAATAGGATCAAATAATTGAATTAGCTCTTTAAAATATTTTAAAATTCTACCCTCCATCATCCAAATAATATCCAAGTCACTCAAATGCTATCCATATCACTCACAATGAAGAATGGACATCTTCAATGGTATAGATTTACATGTGCATTTTTAGCTTTTTCGGTGGAAGTACTCTCGTATAAATGCCTTGGCATTTCTCTTTTGGCTTGCTATCTTTTTGAAACTTTACATAAATACATATCAATCACAGCGAGCCATCCGAACCCTCAGAAACCAGGAAGGCTAAGTTACATAGCCATATATCATGCTCTAAGTAATTTCCACTGAACAAACTTTAGCAGTCTGTGACATGTGGCAGCATCACACTAAAATGAATTCTAGGAACTGCATCATTTGTGTAAATTGGCTGCTTGTTTCTTACAAAAAAAAATGCTCAAGACTCGGTATCATGAAATATTCGGCACACTGGCATGAGAAGACATCGGTAAAGCTGCGAGTTTCATACTTTGGCATTATTGATTATCATTATACTTGTAAAATGAATCATTGAAATACTCGGCCATGGAAAGACTGGGTAACTTTGGTTTGTACATGGAGTGGAATAAATTTGAAGAGAAGGGTTACATTTATATTTTGATATTTAGTTTGTAGGAATAAATTTGAAGATAAAGGTTACATTTATATTTTGACATTTTAGTTTGATATTAATATGATAAATTAAATTGTTTTTAATATAAAAATGAAAAAAATTTGAAAAATTATCTATATTTTACACATTAAGTTTTTTATTAAATCAATTTTATACATTAGATTAGAACATATATATAGATTCACTAATATTATTAATCTATAGGAATGAAGGAGTTTAATAAGATTATTTACTATACCTTTTATAAAAATTATATGGAGCAACTTTAATTGGAACATTTGTTTATAGTATATATAGGAATCATATGGAGATAATTCAATATAATTATTTTTTTATCTGGTAGCTATTATTCTTCATATATAATGAAATTGTTTTACTGGACATGGAAGTTTGCACATTTATCAGTGGTCTACTTACAATAACTTCTACAACAATCATTTCAATCAAGAATGGATCCCTGTGTAATGAACTAGATTCAAATCTGGCATATACTTATGACAATGATAAGATCAATATTTCTGGTTTGGGAATTCGGTCCTTGAAAGTGAGTTCAATTTGAAGAAATAATATGGCACAAGTATGTTAAGAAATGTCAAGTTCTCATGTACAAATCATTGAAGCTTCAAATAATCATTAATGGCATGTCTGTGTAGTCCAATGTGTCGGTAAGTGAAAAGGCAGTGTTGAATGTGTGAATTGCATTAAGCTTACATCCTGATGCAGTTCATCACGAACTGGCATAATCAAGACGATAGCTATAGCTAGGGATTTTCATATACAAGCTTGAAGCATCTGTGAGTGGGAAAGTAACCAATCATCCAGAAGCATTAATTCAGTCTTCTAGCAAAGAAGAAATTTAGTAACACATTGTTCACCAGACAAAGTCTTATAATTATCTTACAACAGTAGGGTTATATGTATACTTGATAGGCATTGTTGATTCTGAGTGAAAAGACAAAGGACATAACAATAATAAGGATATCAGCAGTTGGGCCTTCATCATTTCACTATATCATTATTTTAGGATATATTCATGAAAGAATAAGGAGAGGGATGGGGTGCCCTATTTATTTCCTACTTAATGATACTTTATCTAGGTCAGTTGTGTCCTTTGGCCGTCAACTCTCGTTTATTGTCTTTATATGCAGGGAATGTAGATTTTTTAACATATTGAGCATTTGTTTTGGGAAACTTTAGTTCGGGATTCGAAGTGATATTGACCTGGGGACTATGGGGCAAAGATATGAATAAGTCATTATAGGTTGGCCTCTTATACTTGTTCATGACATTGATGATTGCATCAACTGTCCTACAGTTTTTATCTCCCCAAAAAGGAAATTAGAATAGGAATTTTACATTGCACTGTTGTAGCATGTGCAGTATTTCTTTTTCTTAATAGGTTGGATACACTTCTACGGGGGAAGATATAGTATAGGAAGTTTCCATCAGTCTCATATCTTGCATGCCTGTATCATACTGTGATATATTTTATGGCTTTAAGAATGTGATTCGCATGAACAGCTCATGGTGATATAAAAGTAGTTGGAAGAGATATGAGTTCTCCCATGTTGTATGAAACAAAATGTATATTATGTTGAGCTGATCCGTGTGTGCTTTGCAAGAAATTATACATTATTAACTGTAAAGCACTGTGATTCTTGTTGGCTTCTTCATTTACCAATTGTAGCTAGCTGTTTCTTGTCTGCCTGACATAAAGATACAAAATCTCTAAATTTTCTTTATAGACAATCTTTTAACCAATAGAAATTTACATGCTTGTCTTTATAATTGAAATTCATCGTACAAGGTTTCAAAGACTGGAAAAGCAGAGAGTTCTAATCTCTTTTCTGTTATGGTTTTCCACTTTAATGCTTTTGTGGCAGAATTGAGGAAGAGATTGCAAGGCAAACTGCTATTGTCAAAATGAGCGTCAAAGATACTGAAGAATATGAACAACAGAGGCAAGAGCTTATTGAAGCTCATGATAAAAGGAGAAAGGAGTTAAAATTAATACACTTACAAGAGGAAGTAACTTTTTAGAAGGAATTTGAGCAAGAAAGGCTTCAAATCTTGGAGAAGTATGCCAAGAGAAGGCAAGAGGCAGCACAAAGCATCAACTTGTAGTCAGAACAGAACCAACAATGGAACTAGATAAAATATATAATAGGGTGGTTTTGTCAAGATTTTCTAAAACCTCTGCAGGGCATACAACCATATGGAAATGTACAAAGGACATAAGCTGTTGACCCTCCTTCAGTTTTGAGAAGAATCTGTCTCATACAATAACTTGTGTTCTTTATTTATTAACTTTATTTATTAAGATTATGGCATCTTCAAAGGCATCATGGGCATGTAGGGCTTCATTGATATATGCATACATTGCATCATTCTAGGGCAAACCATGTACCTAAGAAAATTAACTTCATACTAGGTTAGAGTTTGTCATTATTATGCATCAATGTTCCTAGGAGGGTTTCATGGTATGGAATTCTTCATCTCACATTAGATTACGCATCAACTATTTTTGGCCTGTCATCATATAGATATGGATATAGCTAGGGTTTGCATCAGAAATGACTTATACTTCACCAATGTTGTGAAAAGCAACAAACCAGATGTAAATAACCTTCTTTTGTTACTTTCATTTATTCCCATGGCATCCATCCAGGTGGAAATCAACACTATTAAAGAGGTAGCATCTGAAACTTGAAATTAAAATTAAATTCATACGAAGCTACAATAATATTCGTTGAACCACTAGTAGGTTAAGAATAATTAGTTCACCTCAAATATAATGTACATAATTGGACACATGAATTCAGTTATAACATGATTGGACATCTAAGGTGAATGATATTACAAAACCAAAAAAAAGTACATTAACGAGTACTTTACTGAAAGAACCACGGTATGAGAATCCCAAGAAAAATGACAACCATGGTGTATACACATAGTCGAGACCTATATTGATGCTGATCAATGTTTGCCAGTGGAATGAACGATGATCCTGAATCATCTCTGGCACCTGCATCTACACTTGAGATTGCTCCAGCCATTAGATCAGTAGAGATTTTATGGATCTCCGCAACGTGCTTTATCGAAAAAGAATTAAATCGAGCACTCCAAATTTTTGCCTCTCTATAGAGGGGCTTCAAATTGTCTGCGCGAACATTGTAGATGCCTTCCATGTGATTACAGATTAAATCTAAGTTTGTCAGCACTGTTATGTTATTCACTCCATTGTGTTTTGCCTCTTTTAAACCTGCAACAAGTGTAATGTAGTATGCTTCGTTATTGGTTGTCTTTCCCTGCACTTCCCATATTCTATAAATCACATGATTTTTTGCCCCATTGTGAAGGACAATTTTTAAAGATGCTGGACCCGGATTGGGGTGGCATGATACTTCAATGCACAGTGTCCACTTTTCCACCATTCAGTGGGCTTAGAAGCACTGCATAGTGACAACAACAAAATAGATTCATGTTAGAATACTTTAACATGACAAAATATCCTGATTGAAATTGATTATTTTTATGCTACCTCAAGTCTGAATGCACATCCTTGAAAAATAACAGAAAATCAAATATCAGTGATAAGACTTTGGGCATATAGAACAAAATTTAACTCGAATGTGTTTAATTTTATATATGGATGGAGAAATCCTATGGGGCAGGAACTTGTCACTTTGTATGTTGGGATGAATGCATGTTAAATATAGAAATGCCAGTGTTCTTCACATAATGTAAAAGCAAGGAAGGTTTCTTAATGACCAAAGCCTGCATATATCAAAATAACCAGATATATCAGTACGTGACCTAAGGAATGTAATCTGAACTTGTTATATGCCAGATTTGGCCACAGAATGTTATAAGCCAAGGTCCAGGTTATGCCAGTACTCGCAAAAATTGTATAACCTCCTGGACAGAGATGACAAGTAGACATTTCACAAGATTCAAGCAGGGTGAACCTTAATGACAAATTTTATCATATTCCTTCAAACACAAAGGCCTACTCTGTTTTTATCCCTGAACAGAGAGTGGTGAATCGCCAAAAGGACCTGAGAATTGAGGACTTCTTGAACAGCTATTCTCAGAAGAAAATAAGGAAAATGCGGAAGAAGATCGCTGAGATTATTCCGAGGTTGCTTTACATGAATTTTGCAGCAAAAAGTGGTAGTGAGACGCTTCCAAAAGATGCCTTCGACATTACTGTGGAAGGCATGCTTAACAGAGCCATGAGCAACCGGTTCTGGACTCGAATTTGAAATTTTTAAATGTGGAAACTTGAAACTGGATTTCTGACTGTACATGAATACAAGAATGTAATTATTTTGCATCATATTCTTAAACTGCCTGAAGCAGTTGTACCAACAGTTTTCTGCGCCTTAGAAATACATTTCAGGGGTTTTGACAGAAAACCTAATGGACAGAAAATGGATGTAAACTTTCAAAACAATGGGGAAGGAAATTTTTATTTTTGAAATTTGTTTAATTCAATTTGTCTTTGAAAATAGATGTAAACTCGAAAAGAAAAAAAAGTTAATTGAATTTGTCTTTGAAAATAGATGTAAATCCGTATCGTTTATGCCAATGAACTAGCCTGAAACTGTAAAACGCCTGCCATAAAGGGATATCTTAAAAGCTGTAAAACGCTCGTTCTTCGTAAAAAAAAAATGTCAATTATGAGACCAGATGATATCAGAAAAGGAATTTCTCCATCATGTTGGGCAAGAAACTGTAAATCCGTATCCGTATACTGCATACCTTTAAAATTTATGTGAATGAACCAGCCTGCGAGGGGAAGCAGATTCCTCGGTTGAACAGAGCTTCAGATAGGCGGGTTGCAGAGCTTCGTGACAGGCAGGTTGCAGAGCTTCGCGAAGGCGGGTTGCAGAGTTTCGGCTGGGTCACGAATGTGTTTTGGCGTGCGTTATGGTTTTGGAGTGAGCTGTGTTTTGGGCCCAGGCTCTATAATTGGTGGGTCCCGCACCGGCTGCCGGAAAGGTGATAAAGGTGCCCGCCGGAGTTTTATGATGCGCCCCCATGACATACATAGCTGGCCAGCCTACATAGGGGCATTTAATACCCAATGTATGGCTGGTTAGCTCTTGCCATATATACACGGTTATAGAGTATTTAATACACCAATAATGGTGTCTGGTCATCTGACATCAGCAGTGAGTGCACCCATCTAAACGTCCCCTCTGGTCTCCTGCAAAGTATGTCCCTATTTCTGGTCCGTGCAAAAAATATACATCATGTGGCCATCCGCATAAACATCCATGGTGCGCATTCCAACCAATTTGAAATTTAAAATTTGAATTTTATTTTTCGCCCTCAATAAATGCTCAGCCAGCTAGGTTATTCAGGATGCGCTCCGCCATCTCAGAACAGAAGTCATTCCCGCCTCCCCTGTGAAGAAGTTGAAGGAATATGGGAAGTTCAAGCTATGAGGAATCGAACCCAAAAGCATGTTGTGGCCACCGTCCATTTGTGTCCATAGGTAGACATTGAAAGGAGGAATTGGTCTGTCATTGTTTGGATTAATTAACAATTTGTATAATTCTTTCATGATTTTGTTGTTGTGTTTTAGGTGTAGACTATATATAAGGAAAAATGGTTCGCGGAGGATTTACAGGTCTAGTAGGGTCTGCGAATCAAGACTTTGAGACGCGCATAACAACTTACGTTATCATAATTTGTATCATGGTTGCCAACGGTGGTTTGATGTTTGGCTACGATATTGGAATTCTAGGTAAGATTTGATGTGGGTTGGCTGCTTCTTCAATTTCTGCAAAGATTTCACTGTAACCTTTCTTTTAATTATTATTCTTTTTAATGAAAAAATTGACTGAAAATATCTTAAAATTTTCCGGTTGTGAGTTGTTTAAAAATTTGTTGCATATTTTCTTTCTTCGCTTTGCTTTGTTTTACCATTATGCAGTCCAATTTGTCTATAGCCATTTAAATTCACCGAGGAAGCACGCCAACACCAATGACACCATATACATCAAACAACGGAGTCCAACGATTATAATCGGTGAATACTGTCACCCTACCAGGTTAGGTCATTGTTTATTTCACTCTCTTTTAAGCCCTCATTTATGTGAAAATTTCAATTTACTCCATGCAAGAGGAGTGCATTATCCAACAACTTACAGAAGTGGCGACTCAATTTATGAGAGGTTAACAATATGCAACTTCAATTTTTTAGTTGCGGATTAACAAATGGATTTTGTGTGAAAACTGTGAATGTTATTTTTGGTTTTATCAGTTCCGGTCAACATATGGATTTTGGGTTAAAAATGTGAATGGTATTTTTGTTTTACAAAGTGATACATATGGATTTTGTGTTAAAAATGTGAATTCTATTTTTATTTTACAAAGTGACACATCGTTTTACAGAGTGATAAATCTTCCGTCATAGAAGTAAATGTGTGTTCCTAACCACTCACAAATTGTTCGTTGTTCCTTTAGTTTGGACGTAAAATCACAAGAAAATTAATAATTATTTTTGTAAGGCAATTTTATATTGATTTAGGAGAAAGAAGTACAATTAAGAAAAGACCTTAAAGGGAGAAACTAGAACCGATTAGGCCATAGGCACGAGAACAAGCTAAAACAAAAAATAATCCATAAAGCATATTAGTCACTAGAAGTAATGGATGCATGGTTGTCCATGGCAGATCTAGGAGGCGGTGGAGGGCGGATGTCGCAGTGGACGTGCCCTTCAAAGTGCGCCATTCAGGTCTCCAGCGTTTCAACTTTCTTTGAGAGCATATTCTGACCTCTCCACACCACAACTACATGCTCCCTGAGTTGACTCTAGAAGTAGTGAAGTCGTTCCAAGGTTGCCATCTGCAGCGCATGTTCTTCTCTTCGGATGCATTCAATAGCATACATTTGATTCATTATATTAACAATGAGGTCTTGATAGCTTTCCCCACAACATTGGTGGTGGACATGCCCTTCTTGAGCTTCAAGTGCTCCCGGGTCGCTTTTCACTCCACCTCGATGTCTACCACCTTGGCTCCTTTGTCTGCGACTGTTCTCCACATCCCCCTAACTCATTCCCTTCTTTCCACCTCTCCTAACACCTCCCCCTCGGAAGACCCCAAACCGTCCTCCACCTCGAGACTTGTTGGCACCTAGCCATAAGCTCCGAGTCGTTTTGTCACCACGGCGAGGCAGAGCCAAAACCAATGCTTGGGCAGGCAATTCCTTAGTAGCAAGAGGACCAAAGGAGGAAGCCTTCCACGATAGGGTCTTCATGGCAGCGGGGCGAGACAAGGAATTTCACAGAGCTTCCAGTGCCAAATTGAACCCCATTGGCCCACACTTGCACCAAACAAAAATTACCCATAACACAATCTACCAAATGTCACCGTCTTCCGAGCTTTCTTCGAGAAAATGGCGTCCTCTGGAGTTAAGCGGATTATTACCAAATTGGAACAAAAATTTGAAGAGCTTCCACTCGCAGAATTCGACAAACCAAACTCGGTAGCAGGCCCTCCTGGTTTTTTGTTGCGGATGAACAGGATGCCACGAGGGCGAGCCTATTTTCGCTGCACAAAGAATGAAGGGCGGTCCAATGACCACCACCACCCTATCCTAGTGCTACCTTGCCAATTAACCACTAGAGCCGACGTAGGGAATCTCCATACCCGAATACACCGAACACACCAGAGAACGCAGTGCCACAAGCAATGAAGCCCCCCTCTTCCCTACACGACACCCTCCCCAACACATAGCCAGAGCTCTCTGCTCACAAAAACCAGGTTTACTAGCTTGTTGTGCCTTTCTCACCACCATCCCATCACCTTCCTCCAGACGCGAATACAAACACAGAAGAAAATACCGGGGATCGCCAGCGCTCCGTTGTATTTCACCCCGCCACCCTTGACAACATTCTGATGAATGCTTGTCGCACACTTAACCACCCACTCCATTGTACCACTCCCCATGGCTATTAATGCCTGAAAGGATTTCAGGAGGTCCATACCCCCACCTCAAATATTTGGGTTTAGTCACGTGGTGACGTAACCACGTATTACCGGATCCACACCCCACTGGGGAAGAAAATTAATAAATTTTATTTGAAATTTAAATAATAATTATTTTTATATTATTCATTTAATATTAAATAGAGTAAATTGATTATATATAATCAAATATGATTATAAAATCGATTTAATAATATGAAATTCAAAAATAAATTTAATAATTATTAATTAAATTTTTATATAATTTTAGTTTTTAAACAAGAATATATTTGAAAATTATTATTTTTTTTATATATAAAAATTATTAAATATAATGATAATTTCGGAAATAAATCGATTTAATAATATGAAATTCAAAAATAAATTTAATAATTATTAATTAAATTTTTATATAATTTTAGTTTTTAAACAAGAATATATTTGAAAATTATTATTTTTTTTATATATAAAAATTATTAAATATAATGATAATTTCGGAAATTTAATTTTGAAAGAATATAACTAAAAGATTCATAACATTCATAAATATTGATCTAAACTTGTAACTTCCTTTATTTATTTTTAATAAAATTTAATTATTTTACTTTTATTATATTTATTTATTTTTTAATTAATTTTGAATTGATATTATTGCATTGGTTAATTAATATTTAAATAATGAAATTAATTGATAAAAAATTATTTGTTCATTTGATTTTTTAATTATTCTATTATTTAAACTATTATATTGAACATTAATATATAATAATTTTAAATATTTTATAATCATTTTAAACTATTAAAATAAACAAAACTTTTGTGTATATTTCCACAACCCGTAATCATGTTCATATAACTTTCTAAATATTTGTTATATTCACATTTAATGAACATTTTAACATCATAATGGACACCATTAAACTTTCAAACAACAAATACCCAATAACCGTTATCTAACCTTCTGAATATTTGTTATATGCACATTTAATGAACATTTTAACATTATAATGTACATCATTAAACTTTCATACAACAAATACCCAAAAACTTACATGAGCGTAAAAGTCTATTACAATATTAAAAGTTTAATGTAATATTTAATACCCTTATTAAAATTTAATGATGTATGTTTATTATGGTTTTTCGTTTATGTAAGCAAATTTAGACGATATTTCTAGAAGTGTTTTTTTTTTTTTTTTAGCTTTTTCAAATAATAAAATATATATTTCAATATTTTTTTAAGATGAAATTAATAATTTATTTATGAAAAATATTCCAGTTAAACTAAAAACTTTGTAATTAAAAAATGAATAAATATGGATAAAATATAAAAAAACTTATTAAATTATTAGTATTATTATCCATTTATCATATTTTGCATGGAAAATTCACTAGTTAAAATTGTAGTTTACTCTGTAATTTATATTGGATATAATATTTGTTTTATAGGATTTTATAAATATTTTAAATTAAAAAAAAAAAAAAAAAATTAAATGAAGGTAATTAATCTGAACTTAATTGAATTGTTAATTTGCATTGAGGATAATCATTGCTTATTATAAGAAGTGAATACATGTTGGTTTATTAATATTATTATTGAGAAAATTATATGTAAATTACAAATTTTGCATTTAATTTGAATATTTTTATTTATTTTGAAATTTATTTTATGCATACCTGTAAGGAAGAAGCCATCTACATTGATATGACACAAAATTGCCAACTTGTAAATATCATAAGATACAAAACCAAATCATCATCAATTTCTCTTCATAATAAATGATAAAAAAACCAAAGATGAAAATATTTCATAATAGAAAATTCAAATAGAAAATTTTCAGTTAATTTTATATATAAAACAAAATTAATAACACATCATATCTATTTTAGTGACAATAAATAGTTATGTGAGTCATTATACAAATTAATGTATATACAACTAAAGATTGAAATTTAGTTTACATTGAAATGTTATGTTTATCATTGTGAAAAATTACGGCATGGATACACACCTCAATATTGGATTAAAGTGCTATGTTAAACTTTGAGCAAATTAATATATAGAAACCTAAACATTGAAATAAATTAATTTCAATTCTTGTTTTTTAAACAATAATGAGAGAATTTGTATTAAGACAAAATTTGTGCCTAAATCAAAGTTGTAAATTGGGTGTTACAATTCATAGATTCCTCCAACTTTAAAAGTAGCTAAGCTCAAATGTATCAAAATTATCCCCTAAAGAGGAATATAACTAGCTTTAATGAAACCTAGGCCTTTGGAGATAAAAGCCTTTTGAAAAGAACACATCAAAAACTGAAATTTACAATACATGTTGGTTACTTGAGAATACAACATTTGATGATAATGTAATTGCTTAAATTGACTAGTTCATTTAGATCTAGAAAATCATTTACATTGGACTCCATAAAGAAATTTCGAGGTTTAAAATGAGCCTCCTAAGGAATATTACAAAATAATAGTGGAAATAATAAAGTAAGGTTGGATTACATTACGTTTCTTTTTCTATTTTTGTAAGAGAAGAGTCAATATGGTATCTTTGCATTGGTAGGTGAATGGTGGGAAAACCAATTATTGTAAAGGTATGAAGTTGCATGGTAACTTCTGGAGGGGGGACCTCCGCCCCCTCCTACTATATCATTCTCACTAAAAGTGGGGAAGGCATCAACGAAGGGACTTGAAAGAATTATAACTAGTGAGGAGGGATTGGTATAGGTACCAATCAAGCAACAACGAAAAATACGGAGTGAAACAACACAAATTTTGATGCAGGGAAAGGAAAAGTTGCAAAGAAATACCTTCTTCTTGCATAGTCAGGCCAAAACACGAGATGTAGACCTAAGTAAAAAATGATGCCAAAGGTGGTTTTAATGAATCCACAAACCCAAGCTCATAGGGACCACATGAAGACGTATGCATTAATATGAAAATTTATAGGGATCTAGCCCAATGAGAAACTTCTTCACACCTGGAATAATTACGTTTAGAAGCACAAAGGGGAACTTAGTTTTCACTTAGGGTCAAAAGGATTTTTCAGGACTGTATTTTCTAGCCTTCAATATAGGTATAGGATCTTTGTGTGGGGGCCTTATTTTCGGTCGTCGACAGGACTATATATGTGACACGTGAAGGAGAACTTCACCCCATAACAAGAAAAGTTTACCTTTATTCTAGTGTGGATCAAGATATATTTGTTACCCCTAGATTATTGGATCCATAAAACCATTGAAGCCACAGGTAACTTGCTGGGGCATTTTATGAAACTCTTAGAGGCAACCTAATATGGAAAATACACAACGTATACTAGGATCTATGCGGAAATGGATATTTCAGGAGCCCTTATAGAGGCTCTAACACTCGAATTCCAGGACGGGACCTGAACTCTGAGTATCAACTGCGGGCAGATCCTGTTCAGATGCCAACAATGCCATGAACTCAAACACCCCTTTAGAGACACCCTCTTAATTCCAATATAGAGCAAAAAAAGACATGTCTAGAGAGAGACGTGGAAGACTTCACAAAAGTGGGAACTAGGGGGAAGTAGGGAAGAAGCAATAACAAAGAAGATCAGGAGGAAAGATGGAATCTAATAATCACCACAAAGTTGTGACTGAGGAATCACATCAGGAGGAAATAAAGACTCATTATGAGTAGGAAGCTCAGGAAAAGGAACCAACAAAAAGTGGTCTCCCAACAAACGAAGATAATTTGAAAGCAACCGCTCAACCCTTCGTACTGGAAGGAGATCTAAACCCATCTCAACAGCCGGACGAGAACCTGGATATGACTCCAAGTAAGATAGGGACAGAAGACCCATATTTGAATGAAATAGTGGAGCACAAAGGATTGGATCTACCCCAATTGTTAGAACAATGGAAATCAAAAGCAGGAGCATTCGCTGGATGTATAATCTATTTTTTCATCCAACGAGTACCCATGTTACTTATTTTATTGGTCCCTACTACACAAAAAATTTGAAATACATGAAAAACGTGATTGCAATGATGTTTTTTCTTATATTTCACATTTTTCGTGTAGTAGGGTCCATTGAAAATATGCAACATTAGTACTCCTTGGATGAAAAATTAAATTCTACATCCAACGAGTTCTCCAGCTCAAAAAACCATAGGGAAATAAGTTGAAAATACGAGTTGGAAAAGTAGCTTTTTTTAACCCCAAAAATGGTGAAGCATCCCCCACCCTCCTTCAATTCATTAAATTTTATTTGATTATTTTCTCTTATATTCTTTTTGTAAGTTCAATTTTTTTATTTCCTCAAAATATCATCAAAACGAAGTACAACATCAATCTTGTCATAGATTAACCATTGTCCTCTATAGGTGGTTTCAATCTTCCTTATCAGAAACCGGGTATTTTTAACCACCTATGTGACAAGAAAGTATACAAACATTTTCAACTTATAAAACAATCCATTCTAGAGATGATAGTTGTCCTTACTATTATTTTATTCTATTAAAATGTAGCCTTGTAGTTATTGAAACACATATTTAAAGTCCTCATCTTATATGTATGCCTCTTTCTATGCATCACGAAGAAGGCATGCCTTTTTTATTTGTGATTACCTATGTGAATGTACTAGAAGGCCAACTTAGTGTGTATTAGTTCTATCAAGAAGAATCATATTTATATGATTTTCATTCATTCTTTGAAACAATTCAAATTCATTCATTCTCTTTAGTCTCTAGCTTGCAATTATTGTTTCTTCTTTGCAACTAGATTTTTGTGTGCATGTTATCCAACAATTTTATGTGGTATTAGAGCACAAGAAAAACTCATAAGGTGAAGCACATATTTTTCTTTGCATGAGACAAAGTATTTTAGCACTCATAGAGAATGGATAAGTCCCCATCAGTGATCCTCACAACATTCAATTGTTTTGAATGGAAACCAAAATTGGTCCTTCTACTTGTTGTCGTTGCAACCAACACCCTTCAAAATTGTACATACATCCAAATTTTGGAGCCTTCTTAGGATCTCTCTAGCTGTCGTTTTAAGTTGTTCATAGTCACTTCATGACCTATCATGTTGTCTAAGCGCTCAAGTCTTCCTCTAATATTTTAAGTGTCGAAGCCACTTGCTTTCATACACCTAGCTTGCAACATAACACACTCCTTCCTAGCAAGCATAACAATCGATGTCTACCCCTGGAATTTAGTGCTTGTGTAGTTCTTGATGATAATGCTTGTGCATCCTTTAGAAACAAACATTTCATAGTTGATAGATATAGCGACTTTGTAGTGCCTAATGGTAGTAATTGCATATCTCCTTATGATAGTGACTGCGCCACCCTTGGTGGTAGTGATTATGCACTGCATAGAGATAGTGCCTACACAATCCTTGCCATTTAGATCAAAACTTATAAAATGATAGACAAAAAGTTATTAAATTGAAGATATACAACAAAAAAAAACTAGTAAATCAATATTAAATTATTTAAATTAAAATAAATATTATCTAATTCATTTTATTATTATAATTAATTTTCAATTATTAAAATTGGTTTTTAAATAATGTAATGAATGTTGATTTTCTTTCATATTAATTTATTAATATTATATTATCTAATGTATTTTAACATTTTAAACTGAGATTTTTAATAGCTCACATATACTCAATCATTTAATTTAATTACAAATATTTTAGTTAGAATGAAAGAATATTAGTTGTGACACTTTTACTTCTAATGCACTACATGTATATATGATATATTCCACACGTGCGCAACTTTCGTATATGCACATATATGGAAGTTGTGCATATAACGAAGTTGTACACATATACGGAATTTGCACATACATAAAGTATGTGCAACTTCCATATATGTGGATATATGGAAGTTGTGCATATACAATAGATGCTCATATAAGGAAGATATGCGCATATACGGAAGCTGCGCTTATACAAAAGTTGTGCATATTTAAAAATTCACAAAACTATATATGTGCATCTTTTATATCACATATCTTATGTATATGCACAACTTTTGTATATGCGTATATACAAAAGTTGAACATATAAGGAATATATGTGCATATATGGAAGTTGCCTATATACAGAGGTTGAAGTTGTGCACAATTTATGTATATGTACATATATGGAAGTTGTGCATCTATGGTAGATGAACATATATGTAAGTTGCTCATATTCTCAGTATATGCACAACTTCCGTATGTGCACATCTTCTGTATATGTGCAACTTTTGTATATGCACATACACTTAAGCTACACATATACAGAAACTATGTGTAACTTTCGTAATATGCATATATGTAAATCTTCAGATATACACAACTTCTGTATATGCACAACTTTCGTATATGCATATATGTTTCGTATATGCATAAATTTTGTAGATGTGCATATACTTTGGATATGCGTAACTTCCGTATATGTGCATATCGTTTATATAAGAACATCTATTGTATATGTGTAACTTCTAGATATGCGCATATACGAAATATGCACATATACAAAAGTCACATATCTTCTGTATATGCCCAACTTCCATATATGTAAATATCTTTTGTATATGTGCATATACGGAAGTTGCACATATACAAAAAATATGTGCATATATGAACTTTGCACATATACATATGTTACATATACATGGATGTTGAAGTTGTGCACAACTTCTGTATATGTGTGGCTTCCGTATATGCACATATATAGAAGTTGTGCATATACGCTAGATTCACATATATAGAAGCTGCACATATATGGGAGATACACATATACATAATTTATGTGTAACTTCAACCATTGTATATGTGCAACCTTCTTATATGTGAAATTTCCGTATATGTGCAACTTTTGTATATGCACATATAGAAGACTCTTATATACAGAAGCTCCGCTTATATAAAATCTGAATTTCTACTCAATTTGCACATATCTTCTGTATATGCGCATATTTTTTATATATGCATAACTTCCATATATGCACATATCTTTCGTATATGTGCAACTTTTGTATATGCACATATACGAAAGCTTCACATATACAAAAGTAGTGCGTAACTTCCAGAATATGCATATACAACATCCTCCATATATGCACACCTTTTGTATATGCACACATCTTATGTATATCGAAAACTTATGTATAACGCATATCTTCCATATATATGTAACTTCCGTGTATGCACTTTTTCTTTATATATGCAACTTCCATATATGCACATATATAAATGATATGTGCATATACAAAAGTTGTGCATATAAAAAAGTCGCACAACTTCTATATGTGTGTCTTTTTGTTACAGATCCATTTGGGCACATCAACCCCAACTTACAGATCAGTACTATTAGGGCCCATCAACCCCTAATTCAGTTGTTACATGCCCTAAAGAAGTCAACCATCAGAATGCCTAGCTTCCCAATAAGTTCCATGATTGAAATCATCTAAAAACTACCTCTAATAAGATCAATGCAGGTAGGCCTTCATTAGGGTGCACTGCAGTGCAACCAATACACTGTCAGTGTGCATTGCAGCGCACTTGGTCCCTCTTTGGCCCGCGTTGGGCGAATTTGAGCGAATTTCCATGAGGGTTTGAAAGATTCCTTATCCATTGGATACCTCAAGGTTATCCACTCCTTTGGGTTCGTATTTGGATGAGGAAGGGAGTTAAGGAACATCAATCCCTTTATCCCTTCCTCTATGGAACTAAATTCTAAGTTTGGGAGGGCATTCATTATCACCACTTATGGCATAACTTCCTTCATTCACCTATAAAAAGACCACTCATCTAAGTGATCAGGGGCTAGCTGGGCTAGAAATTATTGAATTATAGGGAGATTCTGTTAGTATGAGACTTGAGTTGATTTCAAGTATTGTAATGATGTCAAAATGTCTTTCTTTTTATGAGGAGAGGATGTGATTGAACTGGAGGAGTGATGTTGAATTGAGCTATGGGTTGTAAATCTTCCTTTTACTAATAAAGTGTTCAAAGCTTTTTCCATATGCTTGTGTTATTCATTTATGCTTTCATATGTATATCATGTACTTGATTCCATGCTATGTTTAATCAAGAGATAATTATCATATGCTTTCATTGGTTGTTGTCTTCTATTTCTGTGCAGGTACTCTTAAAGTGGATTAAGTACGGAGAGGAGCGACAAAATCTGTCAAGGGAGATAAGGAGCAAGCGAAGGCTATAGGTAGGCTTCTTTGCCTCTTATTTAATCTATTGATCATAGGAAAAGTAGAGAACCCTTTAAATTGTTGTTCTAGACTTAGCTACTAGTATAGGGGTTTAAGCATTTTTCCGTAGACACTAAAACTTCCCAAAACAAATTGGCAACTCCGCTTGTGTCAACCTCGTTAAAAAATGAAACAAGGTATATGAGGATAGTTCTTTTACTATGTCAACCTCATTAAAAAGTGAAACAGACCATGAGGATAGTTCCTGGTCTTGTTTCGACCTCGTTCAAAAATGATTTTGGCCCATGAGGATAGTTCTTTGTCTTGTGTCAACCTCGTTAAAAAAAATGAAACAAGGAAGATGAGGATAGTTCTTTTACTGTGTCAACCTCGTTAAAAAATGAAACAGATCCATGAGGATAGTTCCTTGCCTTGTGTGAACCTCGTTAAAAAATGAAACCAAGGATATGATCATAGTTCCTTGTCTTGTGTCAAGCTCGTTAAAAAAGGAAACAAGATCCCCTGGAGCAAAGTTCCAAATCAAGTCTTTGATTAGATCTCATAAAATACCAGTCGAGTCTTTCACTTGATATCATAAAAGAACCTTCATTCCATCCACTTGATAGCCACGAGTAGCCTATTTAGGTGAATGTAATGAAGCTTTGGGGGCATGCACCTAATGGTAAAGCTAAGTTTCTTTGTAGGTTATGTTAAGGGAATCACCCCATTCACCTTTGTCCCTATCTGGACAAAGCCAAAAAGGTGTTGGATAACCATCCTTCTTCACTACAACGACTTCCATCTAGTTACCGGAGACTCTACCTTTCATCATACTGGGGGCATGTAAACTAATTCCAAGCATAGTTTTTTGCTTCAAGCTTGTGTAAACATGAAATTGAATCCAATCATAGTTCCATATGGTTCAAGCTTGTTTAAATATGAACCCATTTCCAGTTTAACCCTCGTGATTACCATTCTATCAACCACTTTCGTCAAATGAGCCTTGGTTATTTTCATCCCATCGCCACCATCCCTTTGGCTGACCATACGCTTTCACTTGGTTGTTTTACCGTTTTTGAGGGACAGTTGCAATGAGTGGTCTTATTAGCCAGCCTCTTCACATTAATCAACATGTTTTGAGAAGTTCCGACATCACCGGAACCAGATGCTATCCTAGACACCACTCGTTCCTCAAAGTGGAGTCCTCTTTAAGCTCTTTTCAGACTCTCTAAACATGAAAAGATTACCGAGCGCTTGTCCTTTCCAGCTCGTTAACAGATTGGAAATGATATCTCTCTTGTATTATTTTATGCTTTTTCGGACTTGAGAGATTAATCTACGAAAAAAACTTGTGGAGTTTCCTTTTCGTTCCTTTTCAAACTCCCTAAACATGAAAAGGACCAAGTTATCTTTTTCGTTAAACTCGTTAAAAGCATCAAATAGCGACAAACTTGTCCATCTAGACAAGACCGAGTTTCACCTTTGCTAGACTCGTTAAAGCATCAAATAGTGATGGATTTGCCCGAAGGGTGAGATTATACAACAAGCATATGTTATTTTCCTCATGCTTGATAAAAATTAAAGAGGTACTGGTCAGAAATGACTGGAGAAAATGGGAAAAAGCCGAGAAAACTTTATGGTAGCAAGTCGCTCTTGAACATGACACTTTCACCTCATCACTGTGACTATGTGGGTTGGGTCATTCAGCTTGATGGTTATCACACTGTTGGTCTATCATACCATCCATTACTTTGTTTTGGGTCAATGCTACCAATTCATCTTAGTGTCACTGACATGTTCAAGAGAAGTCATTCAGTTCAAACTTCATCCTTTGCAATACTGTAAGCCTTCATTTTCATGACCGCCATTCCTGAACCTTGTGTCATCAGTCGATTTTTCATCTCCAAAATCATTTACCTCATTTAGTGTCGTTGATGTGGGATACATCAAGGCCCTTCTACAATGAATCGCTTCTTCTCGACATCAGCACATCATCCAAGAAGTTGACTTAGAAACACCCTTTCAGTACCTTGAATCTTGCATACATCAATGGAAGGTTTCTCTCTTCCGGCGATAGGTTGACATCAATGGCCTTCGACCGAAAGACTTTGTATGGTGTTCGACATCAAATCATTTATTCACACCATGTAAAATGTACTGTAGTACCTTGAGGGTCATTATCATTATCGGTTATTCCTCTCATGTCTGTTAACAGATTACATCATTGGATGGTAATTAGACGATGTCTTCCCATGTTTGACTTTAGAACATCTATTCACATGGTTAGACTTGTACTTGAGCGAAAGATTGGATGACATTGAAGACCCCGAATCTAGTTTCATCCATCCAAGCTGCGATATAGTTAGGAGTACTATATCAAATGTACAATGGCCTCACATTCATGGTCATCCATTCATGGGTCTATATCTGTAGACGACTATATTTGTACATGTAATGAAGTTTATAAGCTAAGTAAGGGTATGCCTTTCCTTAGCTAGTTCATGAGAAAAATCAAATTATCATGATATATGTATTGTAATTGATGCAGGTCACCTTCCTCTTCGAAACCTCCTCTCCACATGATAAAACATTTCACTTGACATACATATTTACGACTTCATGCTTTAGGGGGCAACTGTTACAGATCCATTTGGGCACATCAACCCCAACTTACAGATCAGTACTATTAAGGCCCATCAACCCCTAATTCAATTGTTACGTGCCCTAAAAAAGTCAACCATCAGAATGCCTAGCTTCCCAAGAAGTTCCATGACTGAACTCATCCAGAAACTGCATCTAAGAAGATCAGCGCAGGTAGGCCTCCATTAAGGTGCGCTACAGTGCAGCCAATACACTGTCAGTGTGCATTACAGTGCATTTGGTCCCTCTTTGGCCTGCACTGGGCAAATTTGAGCGAATTTCCGTGAGGGTTTGAAAGATTCCTTATCCATTGGGTGCCTTTAGAAGTTTCTCAAGGCTATCCACTCCCTTGGGTTCGTATTTGGATGAGGAAGGGAGTTAAGGAACATCAATCCCTTTATCCCTTCCTCTATGGAACTAAATTCTAAGTTTGGGAGTGCATTCATTATCACCATTTATGGCATAACTTCCTTCATTCACCTATAAAAAGACCACTCATATAAGTGTTCAGGGGCTGGTTGGGTTGGAAATTATTGAATTGTAGGGAGATGTTGTTAGTATGAGACTTGAGTTGATTTCAAGTATTGTAATGATGCCAAAATGTTTTGCTTGTTATGAGGAGAGGATGGGATTGAACTGGAGGAGTGATGCTGAATTGAGCAATGGGTTGTAACTCTTCCTTTTACTAATAAAGTGTTCAAATATTTTTCCATATGCTTGTGTTATTCATTTATGCTTTCATATGTATATCATGTACTTGATTCCATGCTATGTTTAATCAATAGATCATTATCATATGCTTTGATTGGTTGTTGTCTTCTGTCTGTGTGCAGGTACTCTTCAAGCAAATTAAGTACGGAGAGGAGTGACAGAATAGGTCAAGGGAGATAAGGAGCAAGTGAAGGCTACAGGTAGGTTTCTTTACCTCTTATATAATCTATTGATCATAGGAAAAGTAGTGAACTCTTTAAACTGTTGTTCTAGACTTAGCTACTAGTCTAGGGGTTTAAGCATTTATCCGTAGACACTAAAACTTCCCAAAACACTTTTGTATCACATACTTCCGTATATGCACAAATTTCATATATGCACATACCTTCCATATGTGCGCAACGTCCGTATATACACATATACAAAAGTTTCACACATATGAAAAATATGCACATATACGAAATTTGTGTATATATAGAAGTTGAAGTTATGCACAGGTATGTGCATATAAAGAACACATGCACATATATGAATGTTGTGCATATATGAAAGTTGCACATATATGAAAGATATGCACATATATGGAAGTTCTGCATATACAAAAGTTACATACACAAAAGTTGTCCATATATAGAAGATATGTGCATATATGGAAGATATGTGAATATACGAAAGCCGCATAGATTTTATATACGTGCATCTTATGTATCACATATATGCACATATATGCACATATTTTCTATATATATATACAACTTCTATATATGGCATATATGAAAGTTGCATATACGGAAGTTGTGCATACATGGAAATTACGTATATATGGAATATATGTGCATATATTAAAAATATGTGCATATACGAAAGATATGCACATATATTGAGGTTGTGCAGATACAGGAAATTTACTTGCACATTGTGTATGGATTTAGTTGAACTGGATATCACTCTCTGCTCTTTGGGCATTTAGTCACTTTTAATGTTAGGGGTGTTACTAAAAACATATGGTAAGACTCACTTTCATTAAGTTGTATTCTAATTCCAAATTGGAGTGATTAGCTCACTCTACATGTAAGAATGAAGTAAAATGGTCACAACCATTAACTCTTTCCAAGGACACCTCACCAATATCAAGTAATACGCATATGAATGAAAAATAATTCCATGCACATTACAAATGATGTCCAAAGAAAAAGATTACTATGCACATTACAAATGATGTCCAAATAAAAATATTACTATGCACATTACAAATGCACTACCATGATGAATGCATACATGCTGGTATAGTGATAAAGAAACTTCATGCATTGAACAATGATATGACACCCTTGGCAAGTACATAGTTGGTTTGCCTACACTTAATTTCAAGAAAGGTTTTATGACTAATAAAAAAAGTTGTGCACAACTTGATGGTAAAAAAAAAACTTAATCCTAATAAATAAAAATAATTAAATAACATTCAAATTAAAATCCTTTAAATTAAACATTTAACGTTGCAATTTAATACTTATATAACAAGGTCCACCTAGTTTTTCGAAAGTGGCATTAACCAAAGAAATCAATGTTAACTTTGTGTTATAATATTTTTAAATTTTTAAAATGTAATTTATTTTATATTTTATTGATGTGAGATCCAAAACATCTATGCATATTTGTACTAATGCATTCCAAAGTCACTCTAATTGGTATTTGATTGCTAATTAATAATTATAATATAAATTCAATGTGCATAAACAAATGTAATTATGAATATTTCACAAATTTTTAACATAATTTGCTTAAATAATGACCAGAATTTGAGGTTACATTTAATATTTATATTCCAGTAATAAGAAATAAAATAAAAAACCTCAAATCATATTATAAAAAAATAAGATTGTGTCATATTCTAAAATTGTTATTTTTGCCTCCGCTCTTGGCTTTGTTAAACTCTGAACAATTAATTATAGTTTATGAATGTATATTGTAATGACATTAGCAGTTTATTCGTAACATTAATTACAAACAGTGAGTCAATGAATGCCCATTTTGAAAAACAATGGTAAACATTAAAAAAAAATATACGAAAATGCACTCATCTCTCTTTTTCCATATTCACATATTCCATCTCATTGATAATAACAAACATGTTGAGTCATAGTTATTTTATTGCATTCATAATTCTATGTGTTTACATGTTAAAATTCATGACATGGTTATAACATTGTTATCTAATATGATTATTGTTTAAGCACATCTACTAACATCTCAATTGCTTAGTATGTCGATGAGGGACCTATCCTCCCAGAAGACGTCCTGCCTATGGAACTAGAGCGACCTTGGCTAGACCGATTGCGCATTGCCGAGCCCCAAAGATTCCCATGCCCGCGACCACCCACACCTGCATCACCACTGAGCTACGAGACCATTTTTTGACGACCGCCTACCCTAGAGGCAACAGACGAGCTGTGACCCCACGGGAGCCATGACTGCCATGACCAGAGCCTCTCGCTCCTTGCCTGGAGCTACCTTCCTGAATAACAACAACATTAACCCGAGCCTCGATGGAAGGGGAAGATCCTTCTGGCTTCACTGAAGAAACTAGGTATGAGGAGCAGGGAGAGGGCACCAAACGGACTTGCAAAACTGGAGAGGAGGGATACCATCGGCTATCCAAAACTGACCGAGATGAACTACAAACAAGAGAGAAAAGAAGAACCAACACCAAGAGCGCCGCCACCCTGAATTCACCACCCAATGGATATCAACCACCCAGAACCAACTGAGATGGTTTGTGGACCAAAGAGAAAAGGGGAACCCACACCAAGAGCCTCCCCACCCCGAACTCGCCACCCAAGAATAGCCAGTCTAGGCCAGAGAGGATAGAAGCCCACAAGGCCGAAGTCGAGCAGAAAGAAGCAAACGCCCCAGGTGAGATTGAAGGGCAATAGAAACCTAGTGCTCGAGACAGAGCGAAACAATGAGGGAAGAGATAAAACCAAAGTACTCAGTAAACATAAGCCATAATGTAATAAAACCCAAATACCATCGACACCCTAAACCTAAAGTCACCACCCCGAGAACAACAACACCTCCGACATGCACAAAATTCGGAAGGTAAGAAGCGAAGACTCAACACCAGTCAATCCCAAAACTTCCTCGAAGTGACCAAGGTGGAGAACCATAGGAGTAGAGGTAAATTAAGAAGGGGGCTGACCAAAACCAACGAAGGAGTGCCCAACAGAGAGACCTGAAGGAGGAAAGTTTCTTAGGAAGATGGAATGAACTAGAGGGTGATGGTTGAGGCACACCTGTGGTGGACCGAACATACCGCCACCCTGGAGGAGACGTCGAGGAGGATGGGAACAGGGAGGGAGGCGTAACACACAACATAATATTTGGAAATTTGGGGGAATGATCATTGATGGGATATAGCCATAGGAATAATGAAGCCATAACATCAGAGAAAATGCAAGTTGAAGGGACATAATAGTTCACGCACATGAAAATATTCATAATAACTATGGTGTGGTGGATAAGCTGCTTCCCTACCCTCTCCTGCCTTATACCTTTTACACTTGGCATATGTCACGTGACGGGTGGATGCTTTTTTCCAACACCCTCACCGGGAAGGCCTTTTCTCTCTTGATGATGTGGCTGAGCGTGTCCATCATCGATGAGTGATGAGGAGGTGGCTAGTCAGAGAGAAGCTCTTGATTATCATGATCTGAACCCTAGTTGTCTAACTTGTCAACTGCTTGTTTTCCTTTCCGCCTGATGTGCTCCATGATTATGTAGTCAAAGGAAAGTAGATAAGCTTGACTCCATTCACAAATGTGTTCCAGGTGGCAACTCTTGACCACTTTCTCTAGAGGGGAACCATTGATTAGTTGAGATATGAAGGTGATGGTCAGTTGTGAATCCCCTAATTCTTGGAGGCATGAGATGCCTAGTGCTGATGTGAGATGGAGACCGTTTTCTAAGGCCAAGAATTTTGCGACATTATTGATGGAGAAGCTGCAAGCCGCCGCAAAAACTTTGAGAGTTTTCCCCTCCGCATCCCGAAGAATACCCCCTAGCTCAGTAGGGCAAATATTTCCTTTAGATGCTCCGTTATAATTTAGTTTGACAAAGCCTCGAGGAGGAAAAAGGAAGTTTTCTGCTGAGGGTGAGGGCCTCACTTACTATGTGTGTGGGGCTAGGGAGGAATTAGGGGGAGAAGAGATCAAGGTCCCGAAGGATTTGGGCCTCGCGTCCATTCGCTTTCCAATCATCATCTTCCTATCATTCCATGAGGATAGTATCTTTTATATTACGCTTAGTCGTTGACCAAATATGGTTGATTTGCATAGGGGATGAGTGGAACACTGCTTTATTCCTAGCTTTCCATAGGTTCCATAGAGTGAAGCTTTGGGTTAGGTGCCAATCTATATTGACTATTGGATTTTGGTATAGGTTCCTTCGACATAGCTCTAGAGATTTCTTTAGGTTGTTGGCTGATCGATCCTGAGTGCCAATTTTTTTTTGACAAGCTTCTAAAGATCTACTGCCACCAAGCATGAGTTCAAGAAATGATCTACTATTTTTTCTTCCGTCATACTGAGGGGGTAAACAAGATCGACCTTCGAAGCCTTTATTTATGATCCTGTCCAAGTTAGGAGTTTTCCATGAGCAAACAGCTAGAGGAAAAATGCAACTTTAGGCAAAAGCCTTGAGTACTATATTTGTTTCCACAGAGGATTAGGGTTGGGCAAGCCACTTGTAAATAGAATGGTGCAAGATTCCTTTAGAGAGAACATACCATTAGATCGGTAGCCCCATCAAAGTTTGTAGGGGCCATTAGATGACAAAATACGATGTTGTTGAATACATTGTAATATCTCGGCCCAGGGGAGGGGAGGATCATGGTTGGGCCAATCAGACGAGGTTCAATCCAAAAGTCTTTGCCATAAACTGCCCCTAGATTGGTTAAAAAAGGCCTGACTTTCCCTAAGATATTTCTAAAGTGCCAACTTAGGATGTTTCATCCATGCTTCCTCCCAAAATTTTGCCCTGACTCTGTTTTGAACCTCCTAGAATCCATGATTTTGAATTAGATGCCTATTTTCCTTGGCCAGGGTCCAAATGGAAAAGCCAGTTGGTAATGGTTGAGGATCTGACAAAGGATATTGAATATAGTGCTGACCATATTTGTGAGCTCACAACGTTTTCCATATTTCTTATCCTCCTTGGATCCATCGCCACTAGATCTTAGCGCTTAGCACTTACGATAAAGTCTCAATACCTTTCAATCCTAGACCTCCATGAATTTTTGGCTTGCATAGCTCAGGCAGCTAGGGACCATTTCCCGCCTATCTGAGTGCCTGACCATAGGAAATTGCGGAAGATGGCCACTAGGTCCTTATAAATTCTCTTGGGGGCTTTAAGAGTCGAGAGTTGGTAGATCGGGAGAGATTGCAAGAGAGATTTGAGTGGGTTGAGTTGTCCTGTAGAGTTATTGAGTTTGGAGGTCCAGCTAGAAAGCTTGTGCTCTAAGCAGAACATAACGTCTTTCCAACAAGAAGTTCTCAAGGAATTAGAGACTAGAGGAATCCCCAAGTAAGTGCTAGGCAGAGCACTAACTCGGAAGCCCAGTTTTCTGGTTGGAAGAGTTTGGATTCCCCTGTGGGTGTTGAAGAAGAAAATGTCATATGTATCACCATTGATATTGTACCAGAGCCTAGTTGAAAGGTTTCAAGGATGGAGTTAAGGTGTCGAGCTTCATGCATAGTAGGCTTTCCAAAGAGGAGATTATCACCCACAAATTTTTGGTGGAAAACGTGGGGGGAAACCACAGAAACGTTCAGCCCTTGAACGAGGCCACTGAGGGAGGCAGTTTTGATTAGTCTTCTCAATCCTTCAGCTACAATGATATACAGGAAAGGGGAGAGAAGGTCCCCTTGCCTTAGGCCTCTTGAGCCTTTAAAGGGCTTGGAGGGAGAACCGTTGACAAGAATAGAGTAAAAAGGGGTTTCAATCATGGATTTTATCCATGAAATCCAAGAGTGAGAATATGAAAGCACCGAGAATGGAAAGAAGATAGTTCTAATTTATGCGATCAAAATATTTTGGGATGTTTATTTTAATGAGCATACCTGGAGATTTGGACTATTTTAAATAGTGAACCATTTCATGTTCATTAATGATGTCATCCATTATTTGTCTACCTTCTATGAATCCTGTTTGCTCTGGGCTAACAATGTGTTTCATTAGGGGTTTTAGCCATCAGACCATAATTCCTGATATAATTTTGTAGATAACATTGCGGAGGGCTATAGGTTTGTAACCATTGGGATCCACCGCTTCTCCTTTTTTTGCAACACGCGTTAGAAAGGTTTCATTTAGACCAGATGAGATTATGTGGGAATGATCAGCTTATTCAACCAGCGCATTGATCTCAGCTCCCAGAAAGGGCCAATAGGATTTGAAGAATTATGAGGTGTAGCCATATAGGCTCGGAACCTTGTTTGAGGGAAGGTCATGAACCACTTCTTCAACCTCCAAAAATTAGATTTTTCGCAACAAAGCTTCATTTTTCTCCTCTATAACCATTTGGGGGATACATTTTCAGATCTTTGAGATGGATTCCCTTCTATCCTCTTGGGGCTCCTAAAGGATTATCTGAAAATGGTTGATTAGTTCTTCAAGGATGTCTTCATTATGGACTATCATTTGGCCATTTTGGATATTGAGGGATAAGATTATGTTCACCTGCCTATGTTTGAGCATTGTGTGATGGAAGAACTGTGTGTTCTGTTCCCCTTCTTTGAGCCACTAGACTCTAGATTTTTACTTCCAGATAATTTCTTCCTACTTCCATCATTGTTCTCAGCCATCTAAGACCCGCCCCTCCTAGGCCTCTAGGTCTTCTATCTTGCCATTAGGAATTATTTTTTGTTAGATATCCTTCATTTCTTGTTCCAGTTCCTTTTTGTCCTTGTGGATTTTTCCAAAGTCATACATGTTCCAGGCTTTAATACATTTCTTTAGCTCTTTTAGCTTGATCTAGAAGGTTTCCATTAAGTTGCACCCAGAGGGGGGGATCTCCTTCCACCATTCTTAAAGTTTTTGAGGAAGTCAAGTCTTTCAAGACAAAAGGATTCAAAATGGAAGGGCATGTTCTTTGGATCCATTCTAAGATTGATTTCTAGTCGGATAGGCTAGTGATCAGAGCCAAGGTATGGGAGGATGGAAGCTTGGAGATACAGATCTTGTTGGAGAATATTATCAGATAAAAGAAAATCATCAAGCTTCGAGGTGATTTTGTGCTTACATCCCCGCCTATTATTCCAAGTGAAGGTGTCATTGCTGAATTCAATATCCGCCGTATCAAGGTCTTGGATTATTTCATGAAAGGATCTTGAAATGCGGTCAAGTCTTCTAACAACTCCTTTATTTTCTCGTAGATCCCTGATCATGTTGAAGTCCATGACAATAATATAGTTATCGATGGCCATAAGCCTTTGAGTGTCAGCAGACTAGAAAGGAATTTGGCCTTTTCACCAGGGATTGTTGGATCGTAAACCCCTATTATCCAAACTTGAGTTGCGGACCCAATGCATTCAAATTGGCTAGAGAAGCTACGGGGAAAGGTGATCTAAGACCTGAATTATATGGGTATGAAATCCCAAAGGAAGCCCAACCCTCCAGCTATGTCTTTTATATCCAGTACCATGCAGTCTCCTCCTGGCCAACAATGACGCCTTATTTCTTCAAGCTTCTCTTGCGACAACTTAATCTCCTGCAGAACTATGATATCATGTTTCTCTTGATGAATCCTATCTTTAAGGTGCCTCAATTTACCCTTGGAATTGAGGCCCTGTATATTCCATGAGATAAATTTCATTGGGAAAGAGGAAGAGATCGCTAGTGGTACTCCTTGAGGACATTTGTTTGTCCTGAGTTAATCAGGATCGCTCCATCTTCCTTGATGACCTCCCTTGTGGGTTTTTTTCCTTTTCTCCTCTTTTCCAACCCCAAACTCAGTTGCATGTGCTGAGTGGAGGCTTCCCCCTCACGAATAATGAGGGCGGATTGAGGGGGAGGGTTAAGGGGGCTTGCCGCTATTCCCATTCTTTGAAGATTTGGTGGAATTGATCGAGCTGCTCTTGAGGGATTTTTGCATAGTCATCTTTAGCCCAATTCTCGAGGAAGGCCACCATGACATGTTCATCTGAGTTAAGTTCATCCAAATTGGTGTCTGATTCCAGTGCTTGTTGGACTTGGGCAAGGACCTTTTTGATATCTTTGTTGTTAGATTGAACCTCTAAGGATTTTTTCTCACTTATGTGCTTGTTTTCAGGGTTTTCCAGGTCGACTTCAACTTCCATCTCCTGCTGTTGTTGAGGAGCCTTGTGTAGGCAAGTTGGATCCTTTGATTCCACAGGAGCTTCGAGGAGGGTGAAATGGTTCATGGATGGCCAGTGAGAGGTATTATGTGGAGGAGGTGGGGGTGGGGGAAGCGCAAGAAGGAGGAGATTTGTTATTAGATGTGCATCAGCCAAAGATTTCCTGGAATCTATTCGAAGAGGGAGGGGCTGATGGTATCAAGTTCTCCTTGCGTCGATGGAGGAAATTCCAAAATAGGTGTCCATATTCATGGTAAATGAAGAATTTGAATGGGACGTGCTCGTAGTCCAAAGGCTGAGACTAGCCATTTTTTTTGTATTTAATCTCCAGTTATTCCAACAGTGGTTGGGAGATATTCATGTATACACATATCTAGGCATAAGAGGTGAAACGACGCTGTCTGGTGATTTTTGAGATTTGTACAAAGTTGCCAATGGAGTTGCCGATTAATTCCAGGATGTCCTCTTCCCATAAATCTTTTGGTAGGGAGTAGAGTCTGACCTAGATTGGATCCATCAGAAATTGTTCCTTATCCGGGTTGTAGCAGGGCTCCCAGTGCCGCATGAAAAGCCTAACATTGTTCATGAAATAGGGGCCATTATGCAAATCTCTTCGCTTGTCCTCCAGTTCTTCAAAAATTACCGTGAAGAAGCCTTTGGCTCTTAGGCGAAGTTTTATCAAGGATTTTGATTGCCATTTTAGTTGAATCTAACATAGAATATCTGTTTCCTTGGGCCAAATATCCATAAATTTGTAGAAAATGGCATGATATTGCATAAACTACCAATATTGAGCCAAATGGTTGCTCGGGATAACCACCCAAGGGTTTTTTGTTGCCTTTGGGAGGCAGCCGCCATTAAACTTGGATTTCTAGTGTGCCCCTAGAGCCGGGGAGGCGAGTTTCTTGTTCTTCTGCTACCATGTAGATCCAGAAGGGCCAGGAACAGACCGCTGGTTGCCGAGGAGGGAAAATTTGAAGGAGTGGGGGAATCCCCCTTCCCTAGGAGGATCGTACATGGATCCGATTAGTTAGATGGGAGTGTGTCAGAGCTGAGGGAGAGACGTGTGTAGGGAGAAGATCAAATGGCCAGGATTTAGAAATCTACAAAACCCTAGCATGCTAGAGCTCAAAGTTGTTTGTGAAAACTCTAACTCTTAAAACTATATAAAATAATAATATTTATTTGAGATACTAGAATTCCCACCTTAAAAATATTTATGAACCCCTAATAATATCAATTCAAAATTAATTTAAAAATAGATAAATATAAATAAAGGTAAAATAATTAATATTTATTAAAGATATATAAAAGAAGTTACAAGTTCAGTATCAATATTTACGAATGTTGTAAATATTTTAGTTATATTCTTTCCGAAATAAATTTCAAAAATTATCAAAATATATATATATATATATATATATATAATTATTTGTTAAAAATTAAAATTATTAAAACTTTTTATTAATATTAATTTAATAATTATTAAATTTATTTTTGAATTTCATGTTATTAGATCGAGTTTATAAAGATATTTTACTATATATAATCAATTTAATATATATAGATATATATATATATTATTTAAATTTCAAATAAAAGTTATTAATTTTCTTGTGGTTTTACCTTCAATAACTTTCTGTTCAAACTGAAGAAACAACTAAGAATTTGTGAGTTGTTGGGAACACTCATTTAATTCTCTGACATAAGATGTATCACCTTGTAAAACAAAAATAGCATTCACATTTTTAACACAAAATCCACATGTTATCCATTTGTTGACCGACAAGTGATAAAAACAAAAATAATATTCACATTTTTCACACAAAATCCATTTGTTAACCCGCAACTAAAAATTCAAAGCTGCTTATTGTTAACCTCTCATAAATTATGTTGCCACTTCTATAAGTTGTTAGATAATGCCCTCCTCTTACCTGGAAGTCTATTGTCGCTCCCAGAGACAACCTCAGATTGCTTATAAGACTAGTGCCTGGGCACATCTAGATTATGTGTGTCTCGTAAGATTCTCAAGAGATTGGAGACATCACGTATATTTTATAAATATATATATTTAAGTGGAATGGGTTGGTTCATTCATCTAAAGGAGTAAGCCATGGATTCCTGGTATTTATTCACATATACAAATCGTTGAAATATATGCATAAAACAGTGGAGGTTGAATAGTTCCAGGACTTACAATTTAATAAGCTTTTGCAGAGTTCTGAGAGAGGATAGGGAGAAGGAGTAACTCATCATATAGAGCTTAAAACGTCAAGAATTCTACACTTATCACATAGAGCTTGAAGCATTAAGGATTTCTACACTTATTTGAGTTACAGGTAGAAATAATGGATAAAAGAGGGACTGAATGATATGATTCATGCATCACAAATTTAAAGATATAATTTCAATAATCCATACAGGCACATGCATTAATAAGTCAATACAAATGAATGTGTGTGGAAGTATGAAATATTTCTAGCAGCTATGATTGCATGAATTCAGAGAAGAAACATGAACATAATGGGTTTTAACAGAGGGATAACATACTGCAATACTTGAAGGGGGAATCACCACCATTTCCTTGATATTCTGAAAGATCTGTATTATAAAGTCATACAATTTGAAAATAACATGTAGTTTTTTCCTTAGAATTGATGAACCTTTGTGAAGTGTTTCTTCCCCCTATTTATCTGGAGAGGGGGAGTGTTGAACATTCATTACATCAAAAATATCTGCGGAGGAGTCTCAGCTGTCAGGTTGACTAACTTTCTTGACCAGGGATGGCTCTGTGGCCCTGAAGCATTACAAAATATTAATTGCCTCATTAAAGGGTAGCACCTTACAAGATAACAAATCAGTCAATCAATCAAATGAACAATGTTAATAAAATATCTTCATGCCCATCCCTGTGATCGCTTCTACTTTAGGTTGTAGTTTGTTCATGGTATGCCCTCATGTGTTGCTCAACCAACTCCCATCCTTTCTTCCTTTACTACTTGAACCATTCATCCTTCAAAGTTGGTGGTGGGCACTATGTGTTTCATGCTGCTGTACTAAACTAGAGGACCGCTAGGCAGTACTTCGTCTTCCCTCTGTATGGGAGCACCATGCTGGATCATCAAGTCTCCCCGAGCTACCAAGTCCTTGTTTATTTCTATGAGCATCGACCCTAATTCCGTGTCATAGAGGGCCTTTCTAGATCAACCCATGCCAGGTTTTAATGCTCCATCTTCCTTATTAAATAACATAGCTTCCGACCCACCACGCCTTTAAATTTTTACAATACCTTGTTGTGGGGTTCTCATATGAGGATTTTTTCACTGAAAAACCTTTACACGATGGGGCCTTTAGATCCACTCCAATCCCTTTTTCTTCATGTGACCGGGGCTATGACCAAGTGCTTAGTCCCCGGGCGCTAGGGCCTTTATACTGTTATCTGGGGGCCTTTTTCCTTTGTTACTTGGAATCCCACATACCAGCGATTTATATCACTTTATATTTGGCATTTCCCCTTGATACTTACGATCACTGAATTGTGAGATTGGGCCCACCCAGGATATCGCAATCTGAACCGGACTTAAACAGGAACGCAACAAATTACAAAGATAACCATAAACACAGATATGCAGCGGAAATAATACTTCATTTCATTACTGTAAAATACTGAAATATGCTTACAACCAGAAATGGAAATAAACCAACTAGGGCGATGGTAGCTTATCTCTGAGAAGAGATGTGGCGGCTACATGCCTCTGAACTATGTTACAATGAGGCTCGAAGGCCTATTTATTGTTGAGAAACAATGGAAAACCTTTCACATCCCAAAACCTAACCCTAGAATATGAAACGCCAAATTGTGGGCCCCATTTGGGTAAATTGGTACATCAATTTCCCGGGGTCGTAACTTTGGCATACGATCTCCGTTTGACGCGTACAATAGGTCATTAGAAAGATCTATCCAAGCACTACCGCTTTGAGAGGCAACATCCGTCCATGGACCCATGTTGCCCCAGATTTCCCAAAAAATGTCGTTTAGGGCCTCAAAACGGCTCCGGAAGTTTAGGACCCGAAAAACTGCTAAAAATAGTAAGTTGTGCTACAATTAAGGAAAATGAAAACACTGAAAGAGACAGTTGTGGGGGTCCAAATGGGCTCGGTGGGTGGCCACCAACATCCACCTGGATCACAATCGAACTGTAGGAGAGAGTGTTGAGGATTAGTGGTTTTCGGAGGGGGGGCATGAGCAGTAAGTGGTAAGTGAGTGGGGGGGGGGGGTGAGAAATGATATGAGAGGGACATGTAGTGGAGAGGCCTAGTGGGGAAACCACTTTTCATACCACCCCCCATTGATAAAGGGAAACATGGTGGGGTGGGGCCGAAAAGGCCTAGGAGTCGTTGATCTGGGCGAAGTCAATCTGGGTTGTCTAGAGATGGGGGGTGTTGAATGAGCATGCACCTTTTGAAAGGGACAAACCCGACAACCCTTTACACCCATTGTATAAAATATTGCGTTCGGTGAGTTCCCACATATCGCAATCCCAATCTAGGAAGGACTTCAGCAAAGGAGGAACCTTTGCTTTGTGTGATCACTGATTGCGAGATTGATGACATCATAAGTGCCACGTCGAACTTCTTGAGTGGTGACATGTGTCACCCAGATATGGCCCCATAGGACCCCTGAAAATGACAGATCAACATGCCACGTGTCCTTCGTACTTCCACGTCATCCTGACGTCAGCTACCCCATGGATTCTTTGGACCAATAGGATTTTGCCACGTGGCCCCCTAGAGAAGAGATAAAAGGGCCCATCCACCCTTGGTTTTTCCTTGAGTTCCTTTGTTAAATAAAGTCGACCCCTCCCAACGCTTTTAACATTAAAGACCAATTTTCATCTATTTTCATGACCAAGTGCTTGTGTGCACCCCTATGCACTTGCGATGGCCGATATGCGATATCAACGATCTACGTCGTGAACCTCTGCTACGCTATGTGCCATGGGGCCCCTACCGCTGAATTGCGGTTTGCGATACCAGCGATCGACCCACTGCAGGTTTTGTTGCCTTCTACTATTGTTGCTCCAGAAAAGCCCAAATTGTGATTTGCGATGAGCCTGACCCTTAGCCATTTTTCTTTGTTTTTTGGCTTTGGAAGGGAATCTTCAATCTACTCTAACTTCTGATCCAGGAGTCTGTTTTTGGACTTCCACCTATTGTTGGAAAGCTCGTTCTGAGCACTATGTAATGGAGAGGTTCCAATTTGGATTTGAGTGCTCCTATGGCCTAGAATATGGTTAAATTAGATCAACTGGAGACTCATAATGCAGTGAGCAACAAAAGAGTCAATTAAAATTTACACATAAATGAGGGCTTAAAAGAGAGTGAAAATAGACAATGATGTAACCTTGGTAGGGTGAAAATATTCACCGATTCTAGTCGTTGGACTCCATCGTTTGATAGATATGGTGCCACTGGTGTTGGCATGCTTCCTTAGTAAATTTAAATGGCTACAGAAAAATTGGACTGCATAATGGTAAAACAAAACGAAGAAAAGAAATATGCAATAATTTTTTAAACAATTCAAAACCATAAAATTTTAACATTTCTTCAATCAACATTTTCATTAAAAAAAAATAATAATGAAAAGAAAGGTTATGGTGAAATATTTGTAGACAATGAATCAACAGCCAACTGACATAAAAGCTTACCCAAAATTCCAATATCGTAGCCAAACAACAAACCACCACTACCATTGATGATATAAGTTATGATAACATAAGTTGTTATGCGCATCTCAAAGTCTTCATCTGCAGACCCTACTTGGCATGTAAGTCTGTTGGTTATGATTTGCGCTGACTGAGGTTTGATCTATATTGTGCACCAACAAAGCTCTTAATCACTGGCCCTTTTGGCAATGACATGCAAGCAGATCGTAGTATCACCTGAAGTGACTATGGGAGGATGCATAACCAGGTTTCTGCAACCTTCAGGGACATGGAGATGTGGTATTTTTATGTTTTCTTTATTCTTAAAATTCATAAAATCACTTCACCACATCACATTAACCACTTAAACATATCATATAAAGCCATAAATCATCATTGTGCTAAAAATAAAGTGCAATTGTAATAAACTGCTACGCTACAACGGATTATAAGAAAATATACACATGAAGACACCAAATTACTGTGGTTTAGCCCAATGTTGGGCTACGCCCACAAGAAATTTTTTTAATATAATGATTCTTTGTACAACAAACAGTTCTTGACCTGCACACTAAGATGCAGGTTGTCTGCGCACCCAGCTGCAGAATCAGGCCCCTGTGCACTTAGCTGCAAAGTCTCACCTCTTATTCCAGCTACAGATCAAAAGAATTCGACCATAACATAGATCTGTATGATAAAATTGATTTTTATTCTTATTATTTGACCCTATATATACTATTACATTGAAGGGTACATCATTACAATACCATGGTCCAAAGACCATGAACACCCTAATACAAGCAGCTATGTTCCAAAAATCCATTGGTCTTTTACATAATTACAAAAATAAAAGGCTTTGCCCTATCCTGAAGCCCTTATACTGCACGGTATATTGAAACTTTTTCATTGTGTGGTCAACTTCACACTCCACTGTGTGTTCCAATGTGCGCTCTGATCTAGAAAACATGAATTATTTGCCAAAGTTAGGCCAAGTTGGCCTCTCTCAACAAAATCCTTCACCAACCATTTTTTATTCTATACACGCTACACTTAAAACAAAACAACAAAATACTTAAAGAGGACTTTCATTAGTTTCGTTTGGTCCGAGCAATGGGAATAATAGTTGGGTATTATTGGTTCCACTTGATTTCGCTTTGATCATGACCATGCACATTCATCTCATTAAGGCTAGCATTGTTTTCCTTCGGATTTAGCACTTTCATTAGTGTTAAAGCTATATCATTTTCCTTCGGATTGAGCACTTTATTAGTGTTGAAGGGTTTGTCATAGTTCTAATTTTTCCTTCATACAATTTATTATTCTTGAGTTTGTTTCTTCATAGATTTTATCATTCTCCAAGTTTTATATTAGGAAGAGGTCAAAAGTTGTAAAACTTTTTTTAATTATTTTTCTCTTCAACATTAGTGTGTATAGGGAGAGAAATACCATACCATGCCGCTTTTTGTATTTTGCCTATTATATATTCTTAATATAATACCATGCCGCTTTTTCCTTCTGAAAAAAAGGGAGAGAAATACCAAATTGGATGGTTTATTCAAAATTGGATAGAATGGACGTCAACCCATTGCGGCAGCGGTCTCCAATTTTGGGGGTTTAGAGGATATCTACCTTTGGTTTTCCACGCCCTTTCTAGTTTTGGGGTATGAAATTGGCTACGACAGCTAGTTCTCCTAGCTTTCTGCATCGAAGAAACATGGCGCCATCACCTGCGCTTCTTGGGCCAACACTAACCCTTCCTCTTCCGCTTCTTTAACTTGGCAATAAATGTTGTAGAGGCACTGCTGGAATTGACAAAATTGAAGACTCAACAAAAAGTTCTTGCAGATTACATTAATTTACTGGTCAATGTAAATTATTGATTAGTACAATGCCTTTATATTAAAATTAAATTATTAATTTTCAATATTAAATTTTAAACAATACTTTAGTTCTTCTAAGATAAGGTCTTCTTTATACGTTGGAGCATCTTATTATCCTTCTTGTTAATGGTAGGATATAACACAATTGATTGTGTTGTCCCTTCCATTAATGGTTGGTTGACCAAAAATTAAAGAAACAAATTTTAAATTAAATATTAGAAAATAAAAAACAATTTATTTTAAAATTTTTAAAATCATATTTATTTACGTTCTGATTGGTTGAGGGCCTTTGAATATTATTATATAATGATGTTCAATGTATGATGAGCAAGATCAATCGTCTTCATATTGTTCGTTTGTAGGAAAGTAGAGCTAATGTAATACGCCATTATGAGCATAATATTTACCTTGACATTTACTATCTGATATTTCAATAAATAAACTTGCGTGAGCCTCCATACCTTAAATGCTATGTTGGACATCTTATTCCTAGTTCGCATGATATATATGTGTATAAATTTCTCCCCAGAACACAATGTTTCCATACTAAGAGTCACAGGCGACTACGTTCCACCTTCCTTTGAGACATTAGATTTACTCCAGATGATTGACTACCGAATATTTGAAAGCATCACAGTCCTTTGACTGCTCTAATTCATTGCAATGTGTTGTTCCCCATGGTCGGTGCTTATTTCTATTCACCAACACGCTATTTTCCGATTATAGTCAGGTTTCCTGTTGTGCAAGACATTTATTCCACATTAGGACCAACCTCTGATTGCTGGCAATGACTCAATGTGTCGTGTGGAAGGACAAAATTGTAAGAATATTGTTCATGCTTCACATTGCAGTGGTTCAATGAGTCAACACTATCCATGAGGGAATTTAGTTTCATTGTTTTTGGGTCTAACCCTTGACTGCCTCTCGGTCATGACTGACCTCTGATTAGTGGTAGCAAATCAGTGTACCACGTGGCAAGATATCATTATAAGAAGATCGTTCATGCTCCATGTGGCAGCAGTTCAATGGCCCAGGTGGTAGTAGTCAGCTGAAGGGTCAGTCAGATTCAACACTATCCATGAGGGTGCTTAGATCTATTGTTTCCAGTTGTGACCCCCCACCTTCATGACTAAATTGTAGGACGTTTATTCAGGGTCATGACCAATGTCTGATTACTATATATATTATTATTATATATTATTATTGTATTATAATAATAATAATTGTATTATTATAGAACAATTTATATAATATAATAATATTTTCAAAACGATTACTATCCATCATCCACGTGGCAGCGAATCAATATGTCATGTGGCAGTGTAGCATTGTTTGAATATCGTTCATACTCTATGTGGCAACGGTTCAGTGCCCTAGGTGGCAGTGATCAACTTAAGGGTCAGTTAGAATCGTCCCTATCCATGAGCGTGCTTAGTTTCGTTATTTATGGGTCCAACCCCGGATCTCCCACCTAGTCTGGATCGGTCGTTTTTGCTGGTACATCATCCTGCTTGAACTGGGCACAATCCACACTTGACTTATATATATATATAGATATTATTTTTTATATTTATATTCATTTAAAAAATAAATAAATTATTTTATTTGCAAATTTTGGAAAATTGTTAATTAACGTAGACATTGTATTATATACTATATATAATTTTCAATATATATTTTTTGTATGCTAATTTCTAATTTTGTAATAAATAATAATAAAATTTTCCTAGGTAGCAGTGGCTTAGTGGCCAAGGTGGCGATAGTCATATGAAGTGGCTTAGTGGCCAAGGTGGCGATAGTCATATGAAGTGTGAGTCAGAGTCGAGCCTATGCATGAGCATGCCCAGTTATTCTGGAGACCGACTATGGATGTTTGATTACTATATATAATATTATTAACATTATCTAATAATAATAATAATAATAATTTGATTTAATGCACCACATGACAATATAACATTGTTAGAAGACCATTCACACTCTGTGGTCGTACTTTAGTGTCTCGGTGGAAGTATTCAACTCAAGGGTTAGTCGGAGTCGGAATTATCCATCAGGGAAACCACTTTTGTTGTTTCTAGGCCTGACCTGTGACCTCTAACCTAGTCGGGGTTGGTCAGTTTTGTTGATACATTAACCTACTTGACCAGGGTGCAGTCCTGACCAAGGCTAAATTTATATTATTAATATATAATAGTTTTAAATATGTGTGTGTGTGTGTGTTTTTTTAGCAATTTATATTATTATTAATTATTAATTATATTTTTATTGATTTTTAAAAATAAATAAATTATTTTATTTGCAAATTTTCCAAATTCATTAATTAATATAAACAATGTATTATATAATATATATAGTTTTCCATATATATAAATATATAATAAAAAATAAAACTATTAATTATCCTCCACATGGAAGTGGCTCAGTGGCCTAGGTTGCAGTAGTCATCTGAAAGGCCAACCAGAGTCGGGCCTATCCATGAGCATGCCCAATTTTTTTGTTCCTCGGCCCAACCTATGATGTCTAACCTTGTTGGTATTAGTCCCCTTTGTTGATACATGAACTTGCTTGACCGTGGCGTAGTCCCGACCCCAATTAAATTTAAAATGTTAGTATATTTTTATTAATTATTTCTAATATTTCTATTAATTTTTAAAAATATACCATCCATCCTCCATGAGGTTGTAGCTCAATGCTCCATGTGACAATACAACATTGCGACAAGACCGTCCAAGTGGTAGTAGTTAGCTCAAAGGTCAGTTGAAGTCAGGTCTATCCATGAGCGCAACCAGTTTTTTTATTTTTGGTCCCAACCCCTGATCTCCAACATAGTCAAGGCCCGTGCTCTTTGTTGGTACATCCTCCATGTGGAAACCAGTCAGTGGTGCACATGGTAGTAGCTGGGTCTTGCCCACCATAGAGAGGTCAGGTGGAATTCAACTCAAACACTAGTTGGAGTCGACGCTATGTGTTAACGCACACTATTTTATTATTTCTGGGCCCGTTGCCAAACTTCCCAGTTAGTCGGTGTCAGTTCCCTTCCTTGGTACATTAATGTCCTTGACAATAGGCTTGTCCTGACCAGACTACCTTCTAACCCTCAATGCTCTACTCATGTGCTTGTCTCAAGAAATACGTATGCTTCCAGGTCAGTGCTTCCTCTGCCACATAGTTATAGGGGGATCCCTAATTTTCCAATATGAATTTACCACGACTAGGTCATGGTATGGCTAGATAGATCATTGTTATCTAATTAGAACTATATGGTTTGATTCCCGCATAATTTTTCCCCATGATGTGATTGTGTGCAGGGTCTCAATGAGCATTTTGCTAAATTTTGGATTTGGTGGCTTTTATGAGGTCTTCCTCTTTGCTTGCGCATTGTACCCATCTAGCATAGATTTAGCTATGGTTTGGTTGTAATGGTTCTACAATCGTCTGAACGTTTTCTAGCATGCTCGCAAAGCCACAACTTCTCACTGCATTTCCCACTAGTGATATCCCTTTGGAGCTTATGGAAAGGCCATTGTTTATGAGCCCATGGGGTTCTCAAAGAGCATAAAAGGCCACATAAAGATTGGAATTGATCAAGGGGATGGGGAAAATATTTCCAAGGTTCAAATAACTGCATGAATGTTATGAATAGGCATGCATTGGGTATGTCTTCGGGCATGTCTATGCAAGAAATCTTTCAACAACCCCCAACTAAAAACTTGGGAACTCCTAAAAAGCATTATTTTTAGGTGATACACTAGTTGGTCAAGTCAATGTTAATAAAATATGCAACGTAATGCTTCTGGCCATAGGAATTTCTACAACAATGCAATGCAAATAAATTCCTTGGATTAGCTTGCGCCGTACTCAAAATAATACATTCCATCACAATCTAGATACAAAAGCCTTCATGTAAAGTTACAACTTAAAATCTAAGAGATAACAATTTTTGGCGTCTTTGCTAATGTGCCATTGCATTCTGTAAAATGGGGTTGTGACCCTCATGAGCTGACAAACCGAGTCGAAAGTTTGTTACCTATGTAACCTATTATCTTATATAAAATAAAAAATATATGTTAATATGTTATATTTAACCCCTTTTTTCGTCTTAAAGCTATAAATATAGGCAATAATAATTTTAGGGATATTAATTGAGTATGATTTGGACAACAATTGAAATTAAAATGGCATTAAGCGAGGTAGCAGCTAAATCAAACATATATAAATTCCATTGTAAGGTTGGTGACTATGATTTGGCTTGATTTGTACTAATTACACACTCAACCTTCTTCTTTAAGGAATTATTTATTATTTCTACAATTTCCCATTGAAATTTAATATAACAACACCTCTCTTAGAATCATGCTTTAATAGTTAGATTTATTTTGTTCAAAGTTTCCATGTAATATAAACATAAATATTTGAGCCAATTCAATGCCAACATACACATTAATGCATAAGCTCAAGGGAAAAATATTTGAGGATACTCCCATACTAACAGGGATAGCAAACATTAATGGCCCAAGCACAATTTTCCAAAGGAAGTCTAGGATCAAGACTTTTACTTTTTTTCCAAGTTGTTTCATTGCCAATTCCTGACTCGCGATTGGGCAGGGGAACTTAGAGAGAAAAGTGTGGAGTGCATTATGTGTAGCTTGCTTATCAGATTTTAAAAGTTGAAAAATTTAGGAAACTGCTATTAATTGCATTATCATGTTTTCGCTTCATTAAAAAAACAAAGATGAAAAATAAAAACCAAACCACTTTTCAAATACTAAGTATAGTTTTAACTAATCAAGAAAACATTGTAACTTTAACATAATCAAGAAAATATTATAATCTTTGAGTTTCATATTTTCACTTATTTTATATGAAAAAAATTATTTTTCAATACCACGCACAAAAATTCATAAAAATATACTTCTAATAATAATAATGACCAAATATCGAATTTTTAAGCTCTGAATTCTAGTGCAGTGTTCACTAAATTTTATGCAATCCTATGCATTGAATGAAATTACGCATAGCTTTAACACTTGACAAAAAATTATGTGCTATTGCCAGAAAAATCGAATGGCAAGTTTCCAAACGTTCATGACTGTTGCAATTATTAATATGGTGAATACTTTAGATAACGTTTAAACTTTCCAATAGTTTTCATGAGTTGATATCTCAGCCACTTCTTTCTTCAATTTCAACAAATAGTAGAATGTTTTACTAGTTATCAAGGTCTTCTGGTATCTTCAGTGGCATGAATATGACTTGACACGAAACTATCATGCCATAAGATTCCTCAACTCACTGTTATTTGGCACATAAATCCTGTTCCTGAATCTCACCAAGCCATCTATCGTGAAGTGATACTCGTCATCTCTCTCACCTTCACCTTGTTGCCGCAACCTCTTCTTCAGATGCTAGTATTTCTCATCATCCTACCCTACATGCAAAATCTTTTCCTGTAAATATATCCCATAAGAGCTCATAGCTGAAATATGATTCACATGCACTCTCCTACGGAGAACATTCACAACCATGTTCTCCTTAACTTTGATGTACCTGATCACAAATTCAGACTCACTGAGGGTAGCCAACCATATGCCTTGCTTAACATTTAGATTGGAATGGTAAAACAAGAACCTCAGTCCACTATGATCACTCAATTGAACAAACCTACTACCAAGGAGATAATCTCTCCACTTCTTCAATGCATGAATGATCGCTGCCAACTCAAGATCATGAGTCACATAGTTCTACTCATACTCATTCAAAGTCCTTAACTTATAGCATACCACTTGTCCTTTCTGCATCATGAATCCTCCAAGTTCCTCCTTACAATCATATATACAAACTGCAAACTCCTTATCAGTAACTGCAATCTTCAAAACTAGAGCATTGAAAAACAAATGCTTCAATTGCTCAAAACTAGTTGCACACTTAACAGTCCATTCAAACTTCTTCCCTTTCCTCTGCAAATATGTGATATAATAGTCAAACTTTGAGAAGTTCCTTATGCGCTGCCTGTAATAACCTGTTATTTCCATGAATGATATGACGTCATCCACATTCCTAGGAGTTAGCCACTCCTTGATAGCTTTAATCATTTTTGGGTCCACAGGTATCCTTTCCTTGGAAACAACATGTCCCAAGAAATGAATTTGATACTGAAAGAAAATCCACTTGTTCAGCTTTGCATACAACTTATGCTCTCTCAACAATCTTAATATTGCTACCAGGTGTTCTGCATGCTCTTCTTGATTCTTTGAAATAACAATATATCATCAAAAAATACTATCAAAAACTTGTCCAGGTAAGGATGCAATACACTCCTCATCAAACACATGAAGCTAGTTGGAGCATTAGTAAGGCCTAAAGGAACCCCCACAAACTCATAGTGCTCATACCTTGTACGAAATGCAATCTTGTAGATGTCTTGTTCTTTGATGCACACTTGATGATATACTAGTCTCATATCAATAATTGAAAAAAATGTTACTCCCTTCAACTGATCAAACAAGTCATCAATCCTTGATAATCGATGTTTATTCTTGATGGTCACCTTATTCAACTGCTTGTAATGAATGCACAATCTTAGATTACCATCCTTCTTTCTTACAAACAACACTAGTGCACCATAAAGAGATAAAAATTGGCCTTATGTATCCTTTATCAATAATTTCTTTGAGTTGTAACTTTAGTTCCATCAATTAACAGTGTAAACTATTGAATGAGAAGTCTAGCCGAAAAACCCAAAAAAATCATGAAAAAACAACCCAAAAACGAAAAGTGTTGATGTTGCATCGACATTTTTTTTCGAGGGTAAATTTTCAACATTTTTTAAAATGGAAGTAAAATCCAATAAAAGCCAATTTGTTTTTGCAAAAAGGACCTGGAAAATGAAAATTGTTGATGCTGGCATAATAATATTTATTTTTCTTTTTTTTTTCTCGGGGTAAATTTTAAACAATTTTTAGTAATGATGTTAAAGTTAAAACATCATTACTATGAGAAACCTTAAAATTCCAATGATTTTCAGGCATAACATTAAAGATAAAATAGCATGTCTCTAAAAAGCCTTAAAATTCCAACAATTTTTAGCCATGGTGTTAAAAATAAAATATCATGACTCAGAAAAATGTTCAATTTTTGAAAAATTTTCAGCCATGGAATTAAAAAAAAAGATCATGATTGCAGAAAACCTTAAGTTTTCAATATATTTCAACCATGGAATTATGGAAAAATTATATGACTAAAAAACTTTAAAAATTAACACCGGAATGAAAGAGTCATTATAACTAGAGTAATTTATTTTTTAAATGCTAAAAGTATAGCTATTTTAAAACCTTACCTTAAGCCAACTTGACACATTGCAACAAAAAATGAAAAAGCAACCATCAAATTAACACGCAGTGTAGGAAAACTCGACCCATTGCAAAGAAAACTTAAAAAAATCATCAAATTGATGCATTGTGGGGGCATACTCGATCCCAAAAAAAAATACTAATAATTTGACACATAATGGGATCAGGTTGCTATTCAAAGATTGACTAAGATCTTGCGGAAAAAATAAAATAAATATATGAAAATGAAAAATACAAAACAAAACAAAAATTAAAACATTGAAAAAAAATTAAAACAACAACAAAAATAACAAAATAGTTAAGAAAATAATAACTATTAAATAAAATATATATTAAAACATTAAAAAAAAAATGTAAAAAACACATAATCAACGTATAAACATTAAAAATTAAAAGAAAACACAGACATACATATAATTAAAAAATATATAGAAAAAAGAAAATATTTCCAAAAAAATATAATTTTAGATTTTTTTTTTAATTAACACAAAGAATGAAAATAAATAATAACATAATTAATATATATATATATATATATATATATATATATATAAATTAAAACAAACATTAAAAATTATTAAATAAATAAATAAAACATTAAAATAAAATCAATATATATATATATATTAAATCATTACAATAAATAAAAAAAATACTATAAATAACATTAAAAAGCAAAAATAGAAAGCCAAAAAAAAAAAAAACCTGAAAAAATTTAAAAAAAAAAAAACATGAAAAAAACTCCTTAAATCTTCTATTGGTCGATTTCAAGAATGGGCAAAGCTCGACCCAGCTGTTGTGGATCATGACCCCTAGGGCAACTGGCTTGGTTGGATCACTTTTACTTTTATAATTATTTATTTATGTTTTTTCTTTCAATTTATTTGTTTAATTTAATAAGTTTTTCTTTGTAATTTTTCCGAATTGAATGTTTTAATAAATTTTTATTTAGTTTTACTTAAACTTTATCTAAATCTTTTTTTTGTGGGGGTGGGAAAAACAAAACAAACAAAACAAACAAACAAACAAACCAAAAAAAAAAAAAAAAAAAACAACAACAACAACAACAACAACAACAACAAATTTTATCATTTTTTTATTATACAAAATTCATGAAAATTTAATAAAATTTGTTATTTTTCTGATTTTTTTGTTCAATTTGTTTGTAAAAATATTTATTTCACAGATTAATTTTAGCGAAAAGGTCTTGAAATACGTAGTTTCTATATATATATATATATATATATATATACAAAATGTGTAATTTTTGTTGAGTGTTTAAAATTATTCTTTTTTAGTGACAATTGTTTTATGCGTACCGAAGTATTAGTTAATGATATATAAATTATTTAAGAAATTCTAACCTCAAAATATTAATTGTAAAAAAAAAAAAAATCCCATTATAAAAAAACATTGTAAAAAAGAAAAATAAAACAAGTTCAGAAGACCCTTAAAAACAATCATATTATGATGAAAAACCCTTTAAAACGATCATATTATGGTTAAATAATTAATATTTAAAAAACACTGTGCATAATTAGGACATAAGAAAATTTTAAGCATAAAAAATATGCTTTAAAAAAGAAAAAGGTTGATGCTTTTGAAACCCTGCATGAACTCGCATGAAAATCACCAACATTTAAAAAACATTGTCCATAATTATATTAAACAAATTAAAGTGTCAAATATAAGCCCTATGAAAAAAAAGGGTTGATGTTGCATCAACACTTTTTCAAATCAGCAAGAAAGTCACTAACATTTAAAAAAAAATTTCATACTTGGTACATAAGAAAATTTAAAGTGTCAAAAATATGCTCCAAAAAAAAAAGGTGTATTATGAATAGCACTTTTCAAAATCAGATGATTCTTTTCTACCTCAAAAAATGAGCACTCGATACATTTCCTATTTCATAGTTTACAGTGTTAACTCCGGAGTACTCACCCTGTAAAGTGTTTTAGATGTGGTGTTGCTCCTGGTATCAACTTAGTAGAGAAATACACATCCCTATGAGGCGGTAACTCTAGATTCTCTGCGAGAAACACATCGTGAAACTGCTGCAAGACATGATACTTCTTCAAGACTTCCTTATCCTCAAAATCTTCCCCTTTATCACTAGAAACATGTACTGCAAACAAAAAGCATAATTTCTTGTGGTTTTGTTTTGTGTGCATAGATATAACCATTCTCACTAAGGAAGACTTCTTATTTCCCTTCAAGATCCTCTTCCAATCATCATATAGGCACTCAATAGCATTGTCACCACAGTCCAACTTAGTCTTGTGAATGAACATCCAAACCATGCCCAAAAGCATGTTATATGAACCGAAAGGAAACATATTTATATGTGTTGATGTAGGCCTACCGCTGAGCTCAAATTCACATGATATCACCAATGATGAGTTATTTTGTTGGTCCCTATAGCAAATTACACCAACTAAGATTTTACATGTACTTATTTATTCAAGCAACACTTATCCAGTTGATCAGCACTGATATAGCTTTAATTCGATCCAGGATTAATCAAAATGGAAACAACTTGATCATAAAGCTTACCTTCCATCTCGATAATGGATGCTTGATGACCTGATTGTCTGCAGTACTGCATAGATCCAAAGAATACTCTGACCAACATCTACCATTGTTTGTGCCTCTGAACCATTGTAAATCTGAGGCTTTCCACCCTGGTGTGATGGACAATCTCTCCTACAATGCTCTCCACCACAAGTCCAACACCTCAAATACTTCTTGCCATCACCCTTATTCTTCTCCTTAGGCTAAGACCCATGTCCTCTCTTAGTTTCATTAAACTTCTTGTAAGGTGCCATGTTTTCCTTATCACCTGCATCCTGAGGTGTTCCTCACTTCTTAGCCCACTTCCTTTAGTATTTTCATTCCCTTTCCAGTCACACTTGAACTCAGGTTTTCGCTTAGCCTTATCATAAGAATGCTTTAGATTTCTAATGGCTTCCTCCACTACTAAGGTTTGTCAAACTCAATATGCTCTTTGAATGCTACTGGAAACCCACAGATGAACCTTTGAATCTTTGATTTATCATCCTTAAGATAAGGCACATACCTCAGCAACTCCAGGAATCTGCTAGTGTACTCATCATCCATCATGGAACCCATCCTCAACTCATATAAGTCCTTGGCCCTTTCATCATAGTATCTTTAGATAAGTACTTCTTCTTGAAGAGTATTTCGAACTAGTCCTAAATCAACTCCTCTTCTCTAATGCCTCGTAAATGCTTTGCATCCTCCCACCAGGTTGTTTCTTTTCCTTTAAGACTAAAGGTAGTTATCTCGACTTTCATGATCTCTCAATGATGATGTAATCTGAAAAACTTATTTATCCCATGTAATCATGCTTTTGCATCTTATGATTTCTCCATCTATCCCTCAAAAGTAGGAGGTTTGGATTCCTTGAGCACTTCTGGAGAATACTTCTTCTCACTCATTTTTATAAGGATGATGGCAGTGATGACAGTGACGTCTCTGAAAACCAGAAATAATATAATCCATAAGTGTTACCCCTCCTCTCAGGTGTATCCAAGAATCTTCCACCTCTGACTGTATCACCTCAGTAAATCATGTATCCTTTCTAAGACCTACTACCATCTGCATCATTAGTTTTTTCTTCATGTCCATGGCTAAACCCCAGTTGTCCCTACTTCTGCAAATATTAAAGGCTCTAAACGAGGACTACATTAACTTCTGATTTCTTTTCTTGAGCTCAAGAAAACCTTTCGTGCACCTCAATCAACCACTCATGGTCTACCTTGCAACTCATAATTTTTGTCTTTAAACTTCTCAATGTATCTGCCAAACCAAGAGAATATCCCTCTTCGTCTTGCTCAACTAATCTCTCCCAACCTACCAATGTCTCTTCTGTCTTGTACAAAGAGTGATATGAATTGTACTCAACTATCATGCTCTTCATCTCTTGGCCTTCTATTCATTCAATATGCCATTGTTAGCTAATTAAAAACAGAAGTAAAATCATACCTTAATGCATCTTAGGGGAGGCTATTGCATTTGCATAGGCCAATCCAAATTAGCACGATACAATATCAAAGCATATCAACTCATACATGAATAACATAACCATAACCATAAAAATGCATGCAGAGTAAACACTTTGAAAGCTGACATGCTTGCATAAGAATCACATTTACCCTGAGGTCCAGTGTGGAAACCTCCCTCTCATACCACCTTGTAACGCCCCACCCCATATTTACCTAATTTTACAAGCTCTAGAGGGTAAAAATGAGCTGAGTGTTACTATGATATGAACTGACCACCAAGTTTCAGTCAGGGAAGTGGGGGCTACTAACTAAAAACGTATTGTCAACCCGAGGGACCCCAGATCACCTTAGTGTTTGATTGATTAGGTGCTAAAAAATTTGCTCAAAATTCAAAGTTGTCAGATCAGTGAGGAACTTGAATGATTGCGTAGTGCTCGTCATCCTGAATCTAGTGCAACTCGTTTCATGCGAAACAGACATTGTATGATCCCAGAAACATGTTCTGTTGGTTTTCCCAAATAGGGGAATTTAAAAAAAAATATGCAGGCAACCCAGTCAGCAGCCCATACTATTAATGTGGCACTGGCTGGGCATGCCTATGTGTCTGGGTGACTGTGCATTGATTTTTTTCCTCCGACAAATTAGATGGTGCGAGGTGGCATGATTTCAATGGTGCTGCTTAGGGCGATTTTCATTGGTGGGTTGGTGGCCAACCACAGGTTGCCACATGGCCAAATCGAAGGCCGCCATGTGGTAGCATGGGGGACACCAAAAAATTGTTAAGGGTCTAAATGGACTGGGTGGGGATCAAACACTAGACCTCTGTCCAAAAAATATTTCCAACCACCAACGCACCAATATGTTTCATATTATACATTGGCATAAAAATGTTACTTGAAATTTTAAAATGGACCATTCGGAAAAGGGGCCAGCCCATGGGGGGCAGCCACTGGGCACATGCACTCAACATCACTACAGGTGGAGGATTGGGGGCCCGATAAGCGGGAGTGGTCGGTTAACCTTGGCCCCTAGGCACGTGGCCTCCACACGACCATTTTTTTTGGAGTTAAGGCCTCAGAGGCCGAATTAAAATGCCCACAAAATGCACTATATTTTGGGCAAAATGACACTCTATTAACTGTTTGGGGTGAAATTGTAGGACTGATGGCAGATTTGGGGGAATTTGTAGAGCAAATAGTGCAAGAGCTAGGGGAAGCCATAACTTCTTCATTTTTTTACCAATTTGGGAGCAAGAAGAGGCTGGACAACCATTTTTGGGCATTTTGGAGCCATTGGAGCAGGTTTCAGAGCTGTTTGAGCATTGTAAACTGATGTATTCACACTTTTGAGCACAATAGAGAGGGTCAAGCCATTGGAAGTTAGACCAAGGAGGCGTAGCCTAGGTGGGGTGAACTCCTTCATCATGTGATGTTGTGATATTGTTTTGGTGATGTTCTTATCTGTTGTATGTTGTTGTTTAGTCATTTGTTTATGTTAATTTGTACAAGAAATTTACATAAAAACACTCAAAAACTCATGATAAAACTTGCAATTAACATCATGAATCTTTAAGCACTTTTACATCTTCTAAAGAGGAATTTAGCACAAAAAAACTAATTTTCCCATTCAGATCAAGTTTGGTATTAGAGCGTTGGTTTTCTTTGTGCAAGGAGGACTTAACCGTTTTCAAGTGAATGTGATGCTTACAAGGTTGAAGCTCAAGAGAGGAGAAGGAAAGTTGGTTGAAGGTCCTGAACTTGGGACAAAGATAAGGAGAGAAAGATTGCCATAATCTCCACCACTAGTTCTACTTCAAATTGCAGTTGAAGCTTCAACATGCATGTCACATGAAGGAGAGCTTGCAAATATGTCAAAGGATGAGAAGGTTTTTAGGAAGGCTTTCTTTGACATGAAAAATATGGTTAAAGTCCTCTATGAAGAGAGGAATACAAGATTGGAAGGTGAAAGCTCCAAACCTTCAAAAGGAGAAGGTTCTCCAAGAGGAGGAGGTAATGGAAATGGAGGTAAACCTCCACCATCTCCACCATCATCTTCATCTTCATCTTCACAGGAATATTCATCCTCTTCCACTAATAAAACCCTTACTCATACTCATCAACATACCTCAAAACAAATTGGTAAAACACCCCTGTTAAAACTTGATGTTAAATTTGAACTTCCCATGTATAATGGTGAAGTGAATGCAAAGACACTTGACAACTGGGTTCATCATTTGGAGGTCTATTGTAGAAAATAAAACCTTCAAGATGATGACACAAATATTCAATTAGCTTCCTTGAGACTGGAGGATGAAACACTAATATGGTGGGATGCCAAGATACAAGAAGAGATAAAAAAACATGGTAAGATATCAATTTCTTGGTATGATTTCATTGCTGCAATTAAAAGACAGTTTTACCCTCTAGCATATATGCAGAAAGTCATCATGAATTGGCATAACTTTAGACAAATTAAAGGTCAAAATGTGCAAGATTACACCCAAGAATTTAGAATAAGGTCTCTAATGTTTGGTGTAGATTTGCAATCACAAGGCACGTTGTTGAAATATATAGGGGGTTTAAAAAGTTACCTTAGGCATATGATCCTTATGTTTAATCCTAATAGTCTAGATGAGGTTTGTGTGTAAGTCACTCATCTTGAGGCAAGAGTGAAAAATATTCTAGAAGAGGTAGAATTTTTTAAAATCCAAGAAGCCTTTTAATGCATAAAAAAACGTTATAGTGCCATATCAATTCATGTAAATGGTTTTGGATATTGTAAGTGTGTTTTTCATTTGACGTTGTATCAAATGAGAAATTAGTACGCTTGTAAAAATGAAATTAATGGTTTTCTCATGGATGTGTTTAAGTTCTTTTATTTAAATATTTTTAATCCAAATAAGTTGAGTATCACTCGATGTCATAAACATTAGTATTATTTAAAGAATTGCATTTGTGACTAACCATGGTAAAGATTTTTGCGTCGGTCTTTAATGAAATAGTTTCTATTAGTAGTTTTACATAAATATTATATAATCTATAAACTTTTATTATACAATTTTATATGTATGTAGAACCAATTCCAGTACCTTTATCTTGTCTTCTTTTTATCTCATGAACAAAATTAGATGATTGTATCACTATAAAGAATAATAATAATGTTCCCCAGCGTTGTTGGGAACCTTTTGTCTAGATGCATTTTCTTATGTTCTTATTTCCTTTCTTCTATTTTGTTCTCGTTGTCTTCTTTCCATGTTTTTCTATTTGTGCGGTGTAGGATAGCCTGATGAGCGTGTTTCATTTTTTTAATGAATGATTGGTACCTAGCTTACAAGATGCATCCTCAAAATAAAGTTTGTCCCCATTTGAAAACACACTCGAGTTTTATTATTACTGTCAAAAGATTACACTTCAATATAGGGCGCCCAAATCTTATGTTAATTTTGCAGACTACATTGGTAAAATTTTAGAAGTGTGTAACCTATCAGCTATGAAATTAGATGTTTCAATTTTTAAGAAACTTCGCTTCTGAAGGTTTTCTGTGTTTCAAATTTCAAAGTATCACTTTTATTGCTCAGAGTATGCAAATTGATAGTGGGTTTGGAGCTTTAACGCTCGACTTCAAAGTGAGCTCCCTGTTAATCTTAGTAGAAGTGTATTAAGTTAGGAGGGACAATTGAAGCCCGATTATTTCAGTAGCCTGAAAGCCAACTGGGTACATGAAAGAAGCAGAAGTGTATTAAGTTAGGAGGGATAGTTGAAGCCCAATTATTTCAGTAGCCTGAAAGTCAACTGGGTACATGAAAGAAGCTGTAGATATGAACTTTGGGACGTTAGGTTAAGGAAGATGACAGTCACAGATAACGTCTTGGAATGGAGGTATGCTTTGTTTTGCAGCTAAGTAGTTTTAATTAATCCTGGATTTTGATATTTAACCCATTAAAAAAAATGATGGGAAAAGGTGTAAACGAAAATGTGAAACAACTATGGGTACATACAACTTTTAAGCTAATGCCAATATTTTCCATGGGACTATCTTATTTGGGTAGGTGGCATATATACATGTGTTTCACCACCCATCAATGAAGGGGTGAATTGGCGGGAATTTGGCACTTAGAAAGAAATTATGTAAAAAAAATAATTATTGTAATTACGTCGTAAGGCATTCCCCTCTGGAAAGAACTTCCCTCTTGTTCACCTTTCATCACTGTGCCCTATTAAATTATATGTTAGACGATTGGAAAGTGTTTAGTCGTTCGATCATGTGAAGGTAGTTTGAAAAGAAGAGTTATTAAACCCTAACCCATCACTACCGAACGATTTCGACTTCGCGTCGTAGATTACAGGCAACACAGGCTCATAGGGGCCTACGATGAAACAATATTTCATCCCTCCCGAACGGTTTCGACTTCACGTTGGGGCCTATGAGGAAACAATATTTCATCCCTCCCAAACGGTTTTGACTTCGCGTCATCGATTGCAGGCAGCAAGGTATCAGGTAAACCCTTTCCACAACAATAGTTTTTTTGCCTCGATGCATCAATATCATCAAATTTAAGAAATTCAAGAAGAGGGGGAGACTCTTCATGGATGCAATGGAAAAATGGAAAATAGTGGTCATAGCCATAAACATGGAAAGTTCCATTTTGTGCTCATACATGGTGCGGACCATGAAGCTTGGTGATGGTACAAGCTCATCCATCCTTTGCAAAAATTTGGGCATAAGGTTTACAAACATGTATATGCATCTACTAGATGGGGAGAAGTAGGCAAAGGGACCATGTTTTGACAGCTGATGGCAGAAGGAATGAGCTCATATGGAGATGGGTATGAGACTGTTTTGTCTGAGAATCCATCCACAACAGCTCTGGTTTCTGGTCAGTCTCATAAGTTGGCCGAACTTACTCATTTATTTACCAAGATGTATGAGTATAAGTATAAGAGGCAGGCCCATGCACATCACCCATGAAATTTATCAGAGGTTGATGGCTAGCCATGTCAAATCCATTGATGGAAACCATCTTCTGGAGGTTGGTTTGGAAGGTTTTTATGGAGAATACAAAAGAGAGATCAATCTAGGCTTCTCTGTGGGCAAAAATTTCATCACCAATAACCAAATCAGAGGACTTGATTTTGCAACAGTTCATTCCTATCCTGACATATGGTAAGTCTCTATCTTTTCTTCCCATGTTTATACTGTATAGGAGTGATTAAAAGCTTGAGATTTATAGGTTTTTACAAACTTAGATCTGTTCTCTGGACTTCTATCTATATTTGAGATGTTGGGTTTTTACAGAAATTGATTGAGTCACAGCTACTGTTGCATTCATTCATGTAATCTTATAGGTAGGTAGTTCATTATTATAGTAACAGGTGTTCATTGCTTAATGATATTTGCACAATCTCAGGGTGATCTAGGTGGATATTGGTGGCAACCCGCCTATTCCACTTGGACCCCCACCATTGTTTCTTTCCGTTTTTTAGTTTCCTTAATTGTAGCATAGTTTACTATTTTTGGCAGCTTTTTGGGTCTTGAACTTCCGAAGCCGTTTTGAGGCCCTAAATGATGTTTTTTTGGAGAAACCACTAGTGGCTAATATGAAGTTTTAACTTGGTATTTGTTGTCAGTAGTTGTAATCCTTAGATAGATATTTCTAACGAGGTACCGTGTGCATCAAATGAAGATCATATGCCAAATTTATGATCTCGGGAAGTTGATGTACCAACATACCCCGACGGAGCCCATAGTTTGGCGTTTCATCTCCTAGGGTTAGGTTTTTGGATGTTTAGGGTTTTCCATTGTTCCTCAATAATATATAGGCCTTCAAGCCTCATTGTAACACAGTTCATAGGCATGTAGCCGCCACATCTCTTCTCAGAGATAAGCTACCATCACCCGAGCTAGTCTTATTTCCATTCTTTTTGTAAGCATATTTTAGTATTTGATATTAATGAAATGAAGTTTTATTTCTGTTGCATCTCTGTATTTACAGCTATATCTATAATTTGTTGCTTACCTATTTAAATCTGGACCATTGGTATCAAAGTGGTCTTCCCTTTTTTTGTTTTCTTTGCATGTTCCCAATGAGATCGGGGTATAAGGAGTTAGGGCTTGATCTGGTTGAAACTTTGTAAGCTCGGCCTCGCAAACCCTGATGTCTACCTATGGGGGAAGAAAAGAAAGACAAGGGAGCAAGATATCGTATCAAAATATTGCTTGAGGAGGCCCTCGAGAAACAAAGGAACGCGATGATGGATAACTTTTCTCAAATCCTTTAACGGTTGCCCATCGACAGCGCATCCACATCTAGCAGCTAGTTTGGAGGCACCACTCCTTTTAAGGTACAAGTAAACTTTGATATTCCCATATTTGAGGGCTAAATAGATGCAGACACCATAGATAAATGGTTAAATCTGTTAGAAGGATATTTTTCTGTTCATGATTTTCCAGTAGGGAAAAGATTACTTTTTCTCTTCTCAAAGTCATCCCCTACATCAAAGACTGGTGGGAAACATACTATGAGAAGAAGGATGAAAGTGCGCTCTCACTGTTTTCAGCCGCACCCACTTGGAATTTGTTCCAGGATGACATCAAGTAGCAGTACTACCCTTTCAGGAGCTATGAGGATAAATACATAAAATGGACAACACTCCAGTAGGGAAGGGACCAAGAGGTGCTGGAGTTTACCAATGTTTTTCATACCTTTCGCGCGAAGTTGGGTATCAAGGATTCTGAGAAGCATTTGGTACTCAAGTATTGGGCTGCCTACACAAGTACATTCTAGGATGAGATAAAGTTCCTAGACATCTCCTCACATGACATGATGTACTAATATGTTGTCAAGATCGAGCAGAAGCTTAAATAGAAAAATCAAGACTTTGGATCTGTGAATCCGAAGCAAGGGAAAGGTGCCCACAAACTGCAAAGGAAAAAGCCAAGGCAGGGCAACCGGGGACAACCCGCCAAATCTGGAAGCAAAGAATAACACTGTGAAGCCAAAGAAGGACACAAGAAAGTGGTGTGAGTTCCATAAGAGCTCCACTCACAACACAAGTTAGTGTTGGGCCAAGCAATCATTGGTGGACAAGCTGAAGGCTTCTGAATCAGATGCATGTTCCAACCCTGAGTAAAAACCTGACAAGGGGAATGAAAAAGGGAAGAAAATTATCGATGCAGAGCATAACACCATTGTTACCATGACGAAGATCCAGAAGGAGGAACCTGAAAATCCAGAGGAGGAGGAGCGCCTCTTCGACTCCCAGATGTGGGTAAAGGGTTCCCTGCTATAGTTCATTGTCGACAGTTGAAGCCAAAAGAACCTCATTTCAACAGAGGTTGCGAAGTGGCTGGGCTTACAAACCACAATACACCCACAACCATGCACCATCGGGTGGCTTCACTAAGGACGATATCTTCGCGTCAGTCAGTAGTATCGCCTTGCATATAGAATCAAGCCCTTCACGGATGAGGTATTATGTGGCGTTCCTCCTCTTGATGTTTTTGATGTATTATTAGGCCAACCATACTTGTCGAAGCAACATGTTATATATGAGTCAAGGCCTCACACTGTTATTGTTACCTTGGGAAATAAGATTTACAGGATACCGGAGGTAGCACCACCTACTGCCATCTCTTTGGTTACTGCAAAATAATGTAGTAAGCTCATTTCCAAAACTGGGAAATTTATTTTCTTGATGATACGCCCTCAGGAAAAGAATAAAACGGTGGGCCCCTCCGCACGACAACAACAGATGGACAAGGTCATGGAGGAGTATGAGGACATCTTCACCTCCCCCGCAAGGGTGCCTCTGCACTGTCAGGTCAAGCACTCCATCGATCTAACCCCAAGTGCATCGTTGCCCAATGGGTCCATATATGAGCGCTCTGTTATGGAGAATGACAAAATCAAGATGCAAATTCAGGAGCTTCTGCATAAAGGTCACATCCAGCCGAGTTCATTGCCTTGTGGGAGCCCGATCGTGTTGGTACAGAAGAAGAATGGGACTTGGAGACTCTGTATTGACTATAGGTTGCTAAACAAGATCACTGTCTGGAACGAGTAACTGATCCCATAGATTGATGACCTTCTGGACCAACTTAAGGGGGAAAAATATTTCAGTAAGATCGACTTGAAGTCTAGATATCACTAGGTACCAATCGAACCCTCCGATGTGTGGAATACTGCCTTCAAAGCCAAGGAGGGCCTTTTCGAGTGGTTGGTTATGCCTTTCGGATTGAGGAATGCTCCTGTAAACTTCATGAGGCTAATGGATGACATCATGCGGCCCTTCACCAACTCATTTGTAGTGGTATACTTGGATGATATCTTAATCTTCAACCTGAGTTGGGAAGAGCACCTCCATGACATCCGACATGTTCTCGAAACACTGCGGTAACACAAGTTGTGTACCAATTTGGAGAAATGCACTTTTGGCATGACCCAGGTTCAGTATCTAGGATACATTATTGATGAGCGGGGGGTGCGTGATGATCCAGCCAAGATCCAAATCATTCGGGATTGGCTAGCACCAACAACTCTAGTAGAGCTCCGCAGCTTTCTGGGTCCTGCCAATTTTTACCATAGGTTTGTGTTGGGGTTCTCTCATATCACTTGGCCCTTGAGTCAAGTCACCAAGGGAGAAGCAAAAATAGAATTCTTTTGGTCTGAATCTCAATAGAAGGCATTCACAGATTTAAAACATCGCCTCTCACTGCAACAATTCTCACATTACTAGACTTGCAACAACTTTTTGAGATCGAGATAGATGCCTCTAACTATGCTATTGGGGTAGTCCTTACTCAACAGGGGCATCCAGTGGCATATCACAGTGAGACACTTTCATACACACTCTAGAAGTATCCCACTTGTGACAAAGAGATGTATTCCATTGTGCAGGCCTGCCGACAATGGAAGCATTACATTTTTGGGAAGGAAACAATCATCCACACATACCACAGACCCCTGCAGTTCATACAGATGCAAGGGGAGTTGTAGAATGATCGCCATCAGAAGTGGTCCACATACCTGCAACAGTTCCATTTGAATATAGAGTACAAGAAGGGCAACACAAATAATGTTGCAGACTGCCTCAACCGACCCCGATCATGGCGTTAACCACCATGCTTAACTCTTGTGGGCACGAGACTTCTGATTGGCCGCTTCTCTACAAAATCGACCCAGAATTCGACCACACATACCAGACACTCCTGGAGGGTTAGCAAGTGCCAGATTCTCACCTCTAGGATGCATTATTATGCCACCTAGGACACCTTTGTGGTCCTTCGAGTGAGTGTGCCAAGATGATTTGGGAATTGCACTACAGTCGGGTCGCTGAACATTTTGGGGTCCAGAAAATAATGGCAGTACTGCAGAAGTATTTCTACTGGCCGAATCTTCGATATGATGTCAGGAAGTACATCAGATCCTGCACTGCCTACATCATTTCCAAACCGACCATCAAGAAGCAAGGCCTCTATAATTCGCTTCCTACCCCTAGTCAACCATGGGAATCCATCTCCATGGGTTACATGTCAGGCCTTCCTTCTACTAAGCATGACAATGATGAAGTTTTTATGGTCATCGACAAATTCTCGAAGATGGTCATTATGGTGGCCTGCAAGAAGAATATCACAGCAAAATCCACTGCTAAACTCTTCTTTGAACAAGTGTGGGTACAGTTTGGGATCCCACAATCTATCCTCTCAGATCGGGACAGCATGTTCCTTAGTACATTTTGGTCCATTCTTTGGTTGATGTTGGACACCAAGCTCACTAATTCCATAACTTTCCATTCCCACACTGATGGCCAGACAGAGGTCGTCAACAGGATGATCGTACATATTCTACGCATGTACAACTCAAAGCATCCACGAACATGGGATGAGAGCCTCCCCTATGTCCATCATAGCTATAAACGGGCTCTCCACAGCTCGATTGGCCACAACCCTTTTCAGGTGGGCTTGGGATTCTAGCCACTATGTCCCATTGATGTGGCCATACTATTTGCAGCTACTCAAGAAGATTTGGCTCATGTCCAATTCGAAACCTACAAGGCAAACAACTTCATTGTGCACATTTAGCACATCTTCCAACAGGTCCATGACATCTTAGACAGAGCCAATACTAAGTACAAACAACGACATGATCAGCGTCCGATGCCACACAAGTTCCAGGTGGGCCCGGCATAGTTTGGCTACATTAGCAGAAGGAGCGCCTTGTTGGGCCCCACTGCAAGCTTCGGCCGCTCTAATATGGGCCCCACACCATCACCAAGGAAGTAGGGTACAATGCCTTCGAGCTCAATATTCCACCATTCCTTGGTCTGCACCCATTATTCAATGTGTCCAGAATTGAATCTCAATGTCCTATTTATTTTGACTTTTTTAGTTCTTATGTAATCATAACAGCCGCAAACATCTCCTTGGATATTAAAAGGTCTGCAAATGGTATGAATTTTGTCATGTCCTTTCTAGGCTTTGAATTCACTACATACTCAGATGTTGTTTTTAATATTAATCCTCACATTTCACTTTGTTGATAAGTTGTTTCTAAACTACAATATATGTCATAGGGATTCTGATTGCACGATGCTACAATCATCCTTCCTAACCATTGTAGCACATTTATGCAAAGTTTAAATTCCAAAATTTCTCTTAGAGAAACGTAAAGAAACAAAATTGAATAAAATATTTACTTCTTTCTTCTACAACCGTCCTTCCTAACTATTGTAGTGCATTTATGCAAAGTTTAAATTCTAAAATTTCTCTCACACAAACATAAAGAAACAAAATTGAATAAAATTTTTACTTCTTTCTTCTACGATAGTCTTTCCTATGCTACTGCCTTACTGCATTTCCTTTGCAACATGTGGTGCAAATGCTAGTTTTAACATTTAGGAATTTAATTATCGACTTGATTCAAGAAACTTTGTGAAATTATCGAGAAGTTTTTTTACACTTAGAGTAATTTCCCCCAAATAAATTACCTTATTTATTAGAAATCCAAATAACTAAAACCTTGACTTGAGATTCCAAAAAAAAACTAGAAAACCACATAATAAAATACTGGAATTAATGATAAATAAAAAATAAAAATACTCTACAACAAAAAATTAATTGAATTTATAAGGAGTGAAGTAAGTTAATGTCCACCTAAAATTAATGAACATTAGCCACATTTGTGTCAATTTATACCCTCTTTACTTTCAAATTATATCCAAGAAAATATAGAGTACTTGAAATAATAATGAAAAAAAAAAAAACATATCTAACATTGCCCATATTTGTGTCACTTTGTACCCTCTTTACTTTCAAATCATATACAGAAAGTATAGAGTACTTGAAATAATAATGAAAAAGGAAAAAAAAAAAAAGTGAAAGACATATTTAACGATGATTTCAGTTGAAATCCTATATAAAGACGTTAAAGGATCAACATTGTAACTTTTAACTAATATTTTTCAAACTAGAAAATATGGAGAGACAAATACAATCAAGTTCACCTAACCATTCCAAAATAATTAAGTTTATACAAAGAGAAACAACCTGCTAACACTTTATGCGATTTTTTTGAAATTATGAAATAAGTAGAGGCAAAGCTATGAAAATTTCACAGAACTTTTTAACGGGAATTATTTGAGATGTTAATATTTAGTTTACTCAAAACTAACTTACAGTTTCAAAAGATATTGTAGTCAAAACTAACTTACAGTTTCAAAAGATATTGAAGTCAAAATCTAGAATTTGGATGTATCTTCCTTTCCTTAAATTATTATTTTTCATCATTCAATATAATTTATAAACTAGACCATTTTATCTTTTTTAATAACTACACTATCATATCATGTTATTAGTTTTCAAATTCTGTCAAATATAAAATAACAAGAAGTAAGTTGGGAGATAGGGTTTTTATCAATTTGGTTTGTTTTGATAGTTATAAGGGAAGATTTTTATCTTTCCCACTCTGGCTCAATTCTAACCATATTCTAATTCTAGAAATTAAGAAAACGTGTAATATTAATTATTGAGTACATGTATTTTTATAACAAATTATATATTTTTAATAATAATAAAATTAAATTTGATTTAGAGAAATTAAACAATTACGATGATTTTAAGAATAATAATATCCATAAACACTGAATAACTGCATTGATTTCAATAATAATATAACCTGAAACAACATTTTTTTAAATATGATACTCTAAAAACTGATTTAGAGAAATCAAACAATTACAGTGATTTTAAGAATGATAATGTACACAGACACTCAATAATTACATTGATTTCAATTATAATATAACATGAAACATCATTTTTTAAAATATGATACTCTAAAAACTGATTTAGAGAAATTAATTACATTATTTTAATAATAACATGATGTAAAACAATATGATATATTGATTTTAGTGATTATACAACGAAAAATTATTTTAAATAATCAAATCATTGTAGTTTATTTTAATGATGATATACCACAGAAAACGGGTGCAGTAATTTTGCTAATAATATAATGAAAAATTATTCCATTCATTAACTGAGGAACTGGGAACAAAGAAATTAATGTGGTACATTGATTTTAACATCAAGGTAGTACAAATTATCAAATGATATAATTTAAATATAATTTTAGCAATAAGAGAGTATAAATCATTTCCACAATAAATTTTATAAGTTGATGTCTTGTCCTTTATTTATGTAGAAGCAATTTATGCATTCTTAATTACACAATATAAACATTATAAAATATAAAATACTTTGTTATATACAAAGAATTAATTAAAATAATACAAATAGATGTAAATAGAATCTTGACGAACACAAGGTTGGAGAAAGAAACAAAATATTGGAAAAAAAAGAAGTAAAGAAGGACGTTCAATGCAATTTTAAACATATTTAGAGTTAAAGGTTGGCAAACCATCTTCATTATAAAATTATATATTTAAATCTAAATGTTTTAATAGTATTCCAAATTAACTTTATATCTGAGTAGAACAAAAATTAAGAAGAGATAGTGACATTAGTCATTGTGTAATCTATTATAGTGATGTTATTAAATTCTCATGGTGTTGAATATTATTAATTTATTAACGTTTATCTTAAATTTAATATAACTTTTAAAGTGTAATTTTTAATATTATTTCTATTAAAAATGATATTTAATATAATTTTTAATAATATTATTTTTATTAAATATGGTATTTAATAAATTGTAAAAAACTAAATTTATCTGAAAGATATAGATATAATATGATAATGGTCTAAAGCTTTAGCATGAATGTCTACAATTAAAACTATTATACATCCATCGTAACAATGATAAATTTTATTATATTAATACTACGTTTTAACTCTATCAATCACAATGTCCTTTATACTCTAGCGTAGAAAGCCCTTCCCATTGTACAACCCATCTTAATTAGATTTATTGTACCCAAGAAAATATCAAATCCTAGTAGTGAAAGCTACTTTTTAGATTGAAGAAAACCTAATAGAAATTTTACGCCTTAAGATATTTTATCATTTTCAAAGAAGAAGTTGGGATAGATTTATTTAAAAATATATGTCCATAAAATAATTAAAATAAAAAATTCTTATAAATCAAATATTAAATAATATACTCGTTAATATTAATGCGAAGGAAAGATGTAAATTTATCAACTTCATTTTAGATATAAATTGAAATTACACATGTGAATATATCATTAAAATATTTTAATTTTTTTAGTTTTTAATTATTTTATTAAAAAAGATATTTCAAATATCAAAACAAAAGTTTTTTTGTTTATCTATTTTGGATAAATTGTGATCGAGGTATTTTATTAAGTCATTGATTAATATAAAATTATTGGTTCAATTACCCACTTTAATCAAAATAATATATTAAACATAATAACTAAGTTTAAAAAAAAAAACATATTTTATTATTTTAAATATCAAAATAAAAATCAATTACAATTAATATCCTTGGACAAAATTTGTAGAGAAAAATGTTAAAAATAGTATATCTCCTTTAGTTTTATCCTAATAAAATTAATATTACTAGCCTCTTCGCATAAAATAAAAAATATCTTTACTAGCCACCCAACACAATGCAACGGGTAGTTTACGTCATTCAAATTTCAAGGAAGGAGACCTTTATTGAATTTGCTTCTTATGCCCTGACAGGCTTTCTACTCAATTTGTACTCTTATCACTGTCCTTCAATTTTCCTCCATTCTAAATTTACTCTCTAAGGATTTTTATTGAATTTACTTTTAATACTTGTGTTGTATTTGTACATAGTTATATTTAATTATGCAGATTTTTAGAATTTCTATGTATTACTTATATTGTATTTGTATATAGTTATACTTAATTAGGTTGTATTTGTACATAGTTATATTTAATTATTCTATGTATTAAAATCTAAAAAATTATTTATATCGTATTTGTATATACTTAATTAAGTTGTATTTGTACATACTTATATTTAATTATGCTGATTTCTAGAATTTCTATGTATTAAAATCTAAAAAAATATAGATAATGTAGATTTGGTAATGTGAAAATATCTTTAATAGTATATATAATTTAATAGAAGAAATCAAGAATTTTTAACAAATTTTCAGTTTCTAATTTTCACTCCCTTTTCCTTGCTTTACAAATTCTCATAATTATCAATGGTAATTAAATATTTTGATTACTATATTTTAATTAGTATATCTTGTAGTGTATCAAATAAATATTTTAATTACTATAGTCAATAAAGTAATGTTAATTTTATTCTTATAACGTTCTTCAATTTTTCTCAATTTTAAATGTACCCTGAGGGCAATATGAGAAAAAATCCAGTAAGAAAAATAAAAAATCATGGTGCCATGGTGCCCGTGAAGCCGTTGCTGGACACGTCAAGCAGAGAAAGATTCGAAAACCAATCGGGAAGCCAATATAATGGCAGTGGTGATATTGAACAAACGGCGCTGAAGCTGCAAGGAAGTCGACATTTTGCCTCACGGCCACAGAGGAAGTAATAGATGAGAATCGAGACGGCTCTGATGTTGTAGGGTAGGACTAACCTCCTAATAATATCGTGCCTCGAAGGCGCTTTGTAAGAGGAGAGAAATAAGTATGCCAAACAGATTTCCTCCACAAAATAGACAGAAACACCAACAAAATAGAAGTATATACTAAATATAAAACAAGTAGAAGTTAATATCTATAGTACTTAATAATTTAATCATTATAATTATACTTTTATATTTATCATTATATTTTCTTCAAAATTATATAATTATGTCCATGGTGTTCTAATAAGCAATGACAGGGGTGTTCTTAAAATACTCCTAAGGTGTGTTCTTAAAATACTCCTATATTCTTATAGGTTAAGTCACTTATTCAATTCTTTATTTTATTGGGATAAGTTATTTATTTAATTTCTCATTTTATTAGGATATTATTTTTAAACATAAGTGTGGTGTATTTTAATGAATATTAAATTTTAGAAAAAAAAATTATATAATTATATATATTTTATTAGTTAATTTAAATTTTATATAACATGTCCAATAGATGTAGAATAGATGGTGATGGGTGTAATGTTAAGTTACTTTTTGATGTGATGGTCATTTGTTAGAAACTCTATGGGCAAAAATCCAGTCATGTGGCTTAGGCCTGCTGATATCCAGCGATAATTTTGACAACTTAGATGATTTCTCAAGCAAAAAATCAAACCTAATGTAATTTATAAATTCAGACCACTTACCAAACAAAAATATTTCTACATAGCATAGCCACTAAATATTTTTAAAATATAGTAAATCAAAAGATTATAAAGCAAACATAAGAAAATGTGACAAACATAATATCGAATGAAGAAAGCATGTCGCAAAATAAAACAAGTATAACATGCAAAGTTGTTGCTTAATACCTACTTCCTATGTAAAAAATATTTCATAGGTACTTTAGATTCATTTAAATGTTTATAGATTTAAAAACCTCCAAAATCATGTATATATAAAGTGCATAAAACCCCATTTTAAGATAGTCTTACATATAATATCATATTTATATCTATTAAAATTAAATTATTGTTATTATTATTATTATGTAAAAAAAAATAAAAAATAAAAATATATATATTTAAAATGCAACGTCAATATTTTTCATATAAAAATAAATAAATAAATAAATAAATTCAAAATTGTCTCAAGAAATTAATTATATTTAAAAAGAAATATAAATAGTTTATGCAAATAAATTAATTTAAATGAATATTGTAACCCAAAAATGTTCATATTTATTTTATATTAAATTCATTATCTAAGTATTAATTAAAAAAAAAAAATTTCAAATTAAAAATAATATAATATAATTTATGAATGACTATATTATTGTTTTGTATATTTTTATCAGTAAAATTATATAGTAAAAATAAATATTAAAATAGATTTGATAGTTGTACTCTTTATTAAATGTTATAATATTTGGTTTGGTATTTCATATAATGATAATCTATTTTCATAAGTAGTTAGATTTGATAGATATATTTTTTATTAAATGTTATGACACTTGATTTTTTTTTACAATTCAATTTTAAACACCATAAAATTAGTCATTTCATATAAATGAACTAATCAAAAAATAAAAAAAATAAAAACAAAATTTAATTTTTATTTTTAAAATATTTATTTTGTTCAAAACTTTAAAAATCCTTATAAAATCTATTTAAAAATTTCATAACTTTCAAAACTAATTGAAAATCAAACTTATACTTACTTTTCGAGCAAATATAATAAACCATATAGCATCTAACTTAGTTGTGCATACACGTAACTATTAGATTTTTTCATACTTTATGCTTAACAAACTCTCTAATATTTCGTTGTATTTTCCAAATGAATGGAGAGAGTGATGGCACGAAGAGAGAAAAAGGTGATTATGTGACCCTATTGAAAGGGGAGGTGAAAAGAAGTCTTATATAAAGGAAAGATGGAAGAATATATAAGCAATATATTTTTTTGTTAAGCTTGGTAGGATCCTTCATTTTCTATTATAAACGGAAAATTTACACCACTTATGTGAGATAAGTGGCCTCAACTTGCTTAATGGGAAACCAAGTCTGTTGGCCACCTATCCTCGTTATAAGCCATCCAAAAACAGTGAAGTAACAACCTTTTTAACCAGGGTAAATATGTCTTAGTTTCATGAAAAGGCACTATATGTCTATCTATCATAAGCATGCATAATGTAAAGTAAATGCTACCCGCATAAAACAAAAAGTGACCAGATTAAAAAATTATTCTTATTGCTCTTCTGATGTAGCTTCGACCGGCGCCGGATCTTTGACAGTTTCATTGGGCATCTCAGTTAATTCGATGATGCATGGGATGTGCCTTTGGATTCTATCCAGACAGATCTCCTGCTTATGGAGCTAGAACTGGATTCGCTGCAAATCCTATTTGTAATTGGGCATGTCTTGAAGGGATAGATCCATCCCCACTGATATTTGTTCCATGGTCTTCCCCAACAAGATTTTCATAAGCCAATAGAGATAAAGGGTCTGCTTAAATTGAGTTATTTTTCCTCTGGTATTCACAAGCTCCAGGACTAAGGTCCTCTAGTTCTCTATCTCCTCCACTGTCTCACTTTATTGCTTAATTTCTCCCTCCCATTCTTCCAAAAGATTACAGATGCCTATATATGTGCCCTCCTTGTAAGCTGCAGGGGCTTCACTGATGAGGTGTTCAATAGACTTTCGTCCTCTACGCGGTTTCAAAGTGCTTGGATCTTTGGCCCTTGTAGGCTCCCTCCCACATCTGCCACGACCTCTTCCTCTCGCAAGACGAGCCATCTCCACTTTGTACAAGACCTATTCACAGGAACGAGGTATTAACCTCTGGCTTTGAATCTCATTGTCGTCATTATCCTTAATCCTTTTCCTATCCCAATTACTCTCCGAGCAAGATGCAGGTTGGGAGATAGCCCGGTCAGAAGACGGGACCAGTCTCCTTATCCTAGCGTTCTTCTCACTTCTCCCTTCCCATTGTCGCTCATACCCCGAGTGATTGACAATCCCCTCTCTCGGCCAAGCAAGGGTCCCCATGCTCAAGTGAGCCTTCCTATTCCCCTCTGTCCAGTCAAACTACACTGCTCCTTTGCTTTCCTTATAGCTTGCCCATCCCCAGTGCATAGCCTCTCCCGTTCCACCCCAATTATCACATGAAGTATATAAGCTATATTTTAAATGCAATCATTTTTTATTTTACTCATTCACACCATATATCATTTTATTTATTTAAATTATTCACACTTGCAATTTTAAGTGAGATGTAATCATTTATTATGTTTTTTAATAGACATATTAAATATGATATAACAATATAATTCAAATAGGTTAAATATGAGAAAATAAAATTATTTATATTTTTATCTGTTATTTTACTCATTCACACCATATATCATTTTATTTATTTAAATTATTCACACTTGCAATTTTAAGTGAGATGTAATCATTTTATTATGATTTTTACTAGACATATTAAATATGATAAAACAAAATAATTCAAGAGAAAATAAAATTATTTATATTTTTATCTGTTACAAGTGAGATGTAATCATTTTTTAATTATTTTTAATAGACATATTAAATATGATAAAATAAAATAATTCAAATACGTTAAATATGAGAAAATAAAATTATTTGTATTTTTATTTCGGTTTAAAATAGATATTGAAATATTTTATGGTATTTGTTGAAATGTTTTTTAATTATAAATATGTTTTTAAATATAATGTGTAGATTTTATATTAAATATTAAAAGATTTATATATATTTTTTATATTAGAAAATATAAGTAATAAACACTATTTCTAATTGACATAAAATAATTAGATATACAATTTTTTTGGTTAATGAATATATATATATATATATATATATATATATATATATATATATATATATATATATATATATATAGTGTCAATCTATAAAATGTAGGAAATTGTATTTCAATAATAATAATAATCATAAAATGAATAATTAAGATGTAGTATAGTCTCGGCCTCCTCTAGGCTAATTAATTGATTCTTGCATTTCTATATTTATACATATTTCTTCTGCACAACCACCCATATGCGTTGAGTTTTCCCTTGTCTTGTGCTGACAAGTCGATTGTGAGGGGCAATCAACGTCTCGACGACTTGGGACAATCAACTTCTCCACACAAGCTACTTTCAGTTGAAGCAAACACCAGTTACTTAAAGCCTCTCACCCCAGATCGCTTATCGAACCCAACAATATGCTATCGTCGAAATCTTCACACCCTTGGTGAAAGGGACTTTGGTATATCCTTTGACTTGGAAAGTACAACTATTTCTGATGATGTTGCAGAAGAAGCTATTAATTTTATAAGGAATGTAAAATCAAGGGGTGATATTGTTGACCTTTCAAATAGAACATTTGCATATCTAGATTCATTGTCAGAAAAACAACAACTTTCTTTTGAAATTGTTTTAAGGCACTTTGTTGAATATGAGATTCGTGAAGCTCTTCTTATGATTGTTCAGGGCACTATATGCACTGGGAATTCTTTCCTTATCCATTGTATTTTTGAAGTTCTTTCTAATTTGTCAAGTATTGGAAGAAGCCCTTTGCTTCTTCTTGCCCCAACAAGAATAATTGCTTTTAATATACATGCAAAAACAATACACTTAGCTCTAAAAATTCCAATTAAAGATATGAAACCACTACAGGGGAAGTCACTAACAGTATTCCAAGAAGAAATGAGACATATTAGATATATATTGATTCATGAAATGAGCTTTCTAGGATCAAGGTTGTTTATGCAAATAGATGCTCAATTACGAGAAGCATTTCCAGAGAAAAGAATTGTCCTTTTGGTGGCAGATCCATCATCCTTATTGGCGACCTTGGCTAGCTTCCTCCTGTGAGAGATAAGCCTTTGTATGCACATAATACAATAGTGAAAGTCTTGTGAAACAAATTCAACATTGTTGTCACTCTTGACACAATCTTTCACGAGCAAGGGAATAATGACAAACAATCTTGTTTTCGTAGAGTTCTCAATAACATAAGAAATGCAGAACTTGTTGTTGAAGATTGGGAGTTTCTTATGTCACAGGCTGATATGAGGTTGCATCCTACAGAAAGGGATTTATTTAATGCAGCACCTCACATGTTTCCAACAAATAATTTGGTATCCTTCCATAACAGGCATATGTTAAATTCTCCAATTGCACAATGTATTGTTGAGCATTCAAGGTGTTCAAAATTCATTGGTGCTGATGATGATCAATTAGACTGTGAACTTTTGTTGTGTCGTGGTCAGCGTGTTATGTTGACATGTAATTTATGGGTTGAAGCTGGCTTGCTGAATGGTGCTCTTAGTTATGTTAAGGATATATTTTATACGCCTACCTCTAAGCCACATCAGCTTCCAATGTTCACAACTATTGTTTTTGATAAGTATGTTGGTGTTCCATTGGATGCAAGAAATCCAAACATTGTGCCTATCACACCAGTGATAAGAGGAAATCCAAAACAAATTCCTTTGAAAATGGCATGGGCGCTTACAATCCAGAAGTCACAAGGATTGACTTTAGAATGGGCATCTGTTGATATCGGGAATAAAGAGAAGCAAGGCCTAACCTTGATAGCCATATCAAGAATGAAATCAATAGATGATTTACGCATTGCACTACCTTTCTCTTTTCAGCGTTATACCAAGATGAAGATAGTGCATATGTTACAATTAGGAATAAAGAAGAGAAGTGATTGAAGTCCATATCTCTATGACATACGACTAATAACGCTGTGACCTTTTTATAGAATCTTCTTTTGAATTTATTTTATTGTCCTCTTAATTTACTTTTAATATAATAATCATTTTCATATATTTATGAGATTGATACATTCCTCATATTCATAGTAATATTTGGGAAAGTTGTTTACATCGTTTTTCATGTTGTTCTATTTACTTATCATTTTTTTTTTAAAGTGGATTCATATGACATTATGAAATGCAAAATGGAGGTTTTGAGTATTGGCCATCGCCATGGCCAATATTCATTTTTTGAAGATTGACCACGGTTTTATTTTATTTCTACGGTTTTATCCATTGTATTGTGAAATGAGGTTTATATTTGTAGAATTTCTTGGTTCATGTAACATTAGATTATTTTATAGCATGAGGTTTATAGTATTAAGTTTTTTAACATAAATGTAAATTGGATGTTATGTTTTATGTATATATACCTAGATATGTGTATGCTTATTTATTTGTGCATGTGTGTATTAATTTTGTTTTTATTGTTTTGTCTTTCAAATGAAGATATGGATAATAATATTGTCCATATTTGCATTCAATTAATATTATGGATTCATATTGCATCATGAAATGCAGAATGGAGGTTTTGAATATTGGCCATCATCATGACCAATATTCATTTTTTGAATATTGGCCATAGTTTTATTCTATTTCCACGATTTTATCCATTGTATTGTGAAATGAGGTTTATATTTGTAAAAATTGTTATATCATTTGGTTCATGTAATATTAGATTATTTTATAGCATGAGTTTTATAAGATTAAGTTTTTTTACATAAATAAAACTGAGGTGTTATGTTTTATGTGTTCTATATATGTGTATGTTTATTTGTTTGTGTGTGTGTGTATTGATTTTTCTTTTGTTGTTTTGTCTTTCAAATGCAGATATCGTGATCATTATCCTGTTGATTTGAATTGGCGTTGCTTTTGTCATCGGTCTAGTTGTGTTTTGGAAGAGGCTATTCCATAGATGACTTTTGATGGAGTGTTTCAAGTTCAATTTTGTAGTAGAATTATTTGATGTAAAGAAAACAAAAAATATATGTTAATTTCAATGTTCTTTCTCTGGTTGCAATGTTAGTGAAATTGAAATTTTTTGCTCGTTGATGTTGTTATGTAGAAAATTGTATATCTCTGGTCTTAAAATGTCCTATCTTGTCGTTCTTCTTTAAATCCAATGTGTGCAATTTAGATGTCTTTTTGCATTTATGTTCCTTTCCTCCAATGGCGGTGTTACTATTTTTTTTCTCTTGCATATGAAATTGTTTTTGTCTTTTGTATGGATCCCTTCTCTTTATTCATATCTCTCATAAATGAAAATATTATTGAGGTTTATAATATTATTGTTGGGCCTTCATGTTCTTGCTATTTATATCAATATTCTTGAGATTTACACTATTAGTATATTCATGTATTGATATTAATGTATTTATGCTTTAAAATTTATTTATTATTTATAATGTAGTGATATAAATGTGTTATTATCAATGTGTTGATGATTTATCATGTTGTAATGGTTTACAATGTAGTTTTTATATTGATTGTAGTTTATGATTATTATTATTGTTTTGTATTGTAGCATTGTTTACATTTATAATATTGATGCCATGGAATTTAGGGCTTAGTGGGTTTAAAATATTTAATATGACATATATTCTCTCATTTTCAAAACCAATCATCATGAGCCTTGTCAAATGTTGTGTTATAATGAAAATTTCCTTCACATGAAAACCATTATCAACCATGGTGAATGATGGTCAACCATGGTCCAATGTCGCATTGTAACAAATATTGTCCAATGTCACATTGTTTGTTTCTTTATTTATAATATTTATATTGGGGTTTAAACAAATTGTGTTTATAATATTAACCCATTGGGGTTAAAATATCAATCCTTTCCGTTATTAATATTAATCCCTTGCATTTTTTGATCCCTTAGGTTTATAATATTAAACGCTTGGGTTTATTTATTCTTTGAGTTTATAATATTAATAATTCCTTTCATTTAGAATTTATCCATTGGGTGTATTAATCCCTTGACTTAAAAATATTAGTTTCTAGGGTTTATTAATCGTTTAGGTTTTTAATATTAGTTTGTTGGGTTTATTTATTCCTTGGGTTTATGGATTGCATGGGTTAATTAATCATTTTTTTATAATATTAACTCCTTGGATTTATAATATTAATAATGTGTTGGGTTTATTCATCCCTTGTATTTATAATATTAATAATCCCTTGGATATATAATAATAATAATCCCTTCGGTTTATTAAACCCCAATATTAAGGGTTTAATTTGTTAGGTTTATAATGTTTATCCCTTTAGTTTATTTAGTCTTTGAGTTTATAATACTAAAAATCTCTAAGGATTATTGATCACTTGGGTTTATAATATTAATAATCATGCGATTTTATCAAACCTTTTTTTTAAATATTAATTCCTAGGCTTTATTAATCTCTTGTGTTTATAATATTGATCCCTTACGCTTCTTGATCCCTTACGTTTTTAATATTTATCCCTTGGGTTCACTAATTCCTTGGGTTCATAATATCAATCCCTTGGGTTTATACTATCAATCATGGTCAACCATAACCAACCATGGTCAACTATGGTCAATCATGGTCCGATCTTGCATTATGACAAAAATTGTCTCCACCTAGGGTTTATATACCTTGGGTTTATAATATTAGTTGCTTGGGTTTAAATTTATTCCCTTAGGTTCATAATCCCTTGGGGTTTTAGTATTAATCCTTTGGGTTTATTGTTCCTTTGGGTTTATAATATCAATCACTTGGGTTTATTATTCCCTAGTCAACGATGGTTTATTATGATGTCAACCATGGTCAACCATGGTCCAACATGGAATTTTGATAAGGATTGCCTCAATATGAAAATCAACAATGTTCAATCATGTTTATTTTAGTGTTTATAATATTTGTCTTAGGGTTTATATACATTGGGTTTATAATATTAATCCCTTAGGTTTAATATTATTCCCTTGGCTTCATAATACCTTGGGGTTTTAGTATTAATCCCTTAGGTTTATAATTTCAATCCCTTGGGTTTATTATTCCCTTAGGTTAGCAATATCAATCATGGTCAATCATTGTCAATCATAGTCAACCATTGTCAATCATAGCCAACCATGGTCAACCATGATTGAATGTCGCATTGTGACAAGGATTGTCTCACCATTAAAACAAACCATATTTATTTTAGTGTTTGTAATATATATATTATGGTTTACCAATGTTGGGTTTATAATATTAGTCCCTTGGGTTTAATATTATTCCCTTGGGTTTATTTTTAACTTTTGTTTATAATATCAATCATGGTTAACTGTCGTCAATCACGGTTTGATCTCACATTATGAAAGAAATTGTCTCCACTTAGTGTTTATATACCTTGGGTTCATAATATTAGTCCCTTGGGTTTAATATTATTCTCTTAGGTTCACAATCCCTTGGGGTTTTAGTATTAATCCCTTGGGTTTATTGTTCCTTTGGGTTTATACTATCAATCGCTTGGGTTTATGATTCTGCGGTCAACAATGGCCTATTATGAACTCAACCATGGTCAACCATGGTCCAACATGGAATTTTGATAAGGATTGTCTCAATATGAAAATCAATGATGGTCAATCATGTTTATTTTAGTGTTTATAATATTTATCTTAAGGTTTATATACATTGGGTTTATAATATTAGTCCCTTGGGTTTAATATTATTCCCTTGGGTTCATAATCCCTTGGGGTTTTAGTATTAATCCCTTGGGTTTATTATTCCTTTCGGTTTATAATATCAATCCATTTTGTTTATTATTCCCTTAGGTTTATAATATCAATCATGGTCAACCATTGTCAATCATAGCCAACCATGGTCAGCCATGGTTGAATGTCGCATTATGACAAGGATTGTCTCACAATGAAAATAAATCATGTTCATTTTAGTGTTTGTAATATTTATATTAGGGTTTACCAATCTTGGGTTTATAATATTAGTCTCTTGGGTTTAATATTATTGCCTTGGGTTCATAATCCCTTGGGTTTTAATATTAATCCTTTGGGTTTATAATATTAAACGATTGGGTTTATTATTTCCTTGGGTTTATAATGTTAATAATCCCTTTAATTTATTAATCCCTTGAGTTTAAAATATGAATTCTTAGGGTTTATTACTTCAACCATGTTTATTTAAGTATTTTTAATATTTATCTTAGGGTTTTTATACCTTGGGTTTATCATAATAGTCCCTTGGGTTTATCATATTAGTCCCTTGGGTTTAATATTATTCCCTTAGGTTCATAATCCATTGGGTTTATTTTTACTTTGGGTTTATAATATCAATCGGTTGGGTTTATTATTCCCCGATCAACCATGGTTTATTATGATGTCAACCATGGTCATCCATGGTCCAACATGGAATTGTGATAAGGATTGTCTCAATATGAAAATCAACGATGGTGAGTCATGTTTATTTTAGTGTTTATAATATTTATCTCAGGCTTTATATACATTTGATTTATAATATTAGTCCCTTGGGTTTAATATTTTTCCCTTGGGTTCATAATCCCTTGGGGTTTTAGTATTAATCCCTTGGGTTTATTATTCCCTTAGATTTATATCAATCATGGTCAACCATTATCAATCATAGCCGACCATGGTCATTCATGGTTGAATGTTGCATTGTGACAAGGATTGTCTCACCATGAAAATAAACCATGTTTATTTTAGTGTTTGAAATATTTATATTTGGGTATACCAATGTTAGGTTTATAATATTAGTCCCTTAGGTTTAATATTATTCCCTTGGCTTCATAATCCCTTGCAGTTTTAGTATTAATCCCTTGGGTTTATGTTTCCCTTGGGTTCATAATATCAATCCCTTGGGTTTATTATTAACTTAGGTTTATAATATCAATCATTGTCAACCGTGGTCAACCATAAAAAATCATGGTCAACTGTGGTCAATCATGGTCTGATCTCGCATTATGACAAAAATTGTCTCCACTTAGGGTTTATATACCTTGGGTTTAATATTATTCCCTTAGGTTCATAATCCCTTGGGGTTTTAGTATTAATCCCTTGGATTTATTGTTCCTTTGGGTTTATAATATCAATCGCTTGGGTTTATTATTCCTCGGTCAACCATGGTTTATTATGATGTCAACCATGGTCCAACATGGAATTGTGATAAGGATTGTCTCAATATGAAAATCAACGATGGTAAATCATGTTTATTTTAGTGTTTATAATATTTATCTTAGGGTTTATATACGTTGGGTTTATAATATCAATCCTTTGATTTTATTATTCTTTTATCACAATTCTAATTATTATTGGACCATAATTGTTATTATGAGGTAATACTATTATTATAATAATAAATATATTATATTATTACAATAATAACACAATATAATTGTTATTATTATTACTATTATTATAATTTTATATTATTATTATAGTAATATAATAATAATTATAATATAGTCTTTTGGTAGAACTCACATAAGAGAATTTTTTAATCTTTTGAACCAACAAGTGTGGTTCATCATGTGGTCCTACTGTTAAACCACACTTGTTGGTTCTGAAGAGTCAACCAAAAATCTCTCTTATGTGATTTCTACCGAAAGACTTTTCTTAATTCATTATAATCACAGAAATAATAATTTTATTATAATAATATAATAATAATATAATATTATTATAATAATATTATTATCAGTTACTATTATTTTTAAGTAATATTACTAATATTATTACGAGTTAATATTTTTATTATAATATTAATATAATAATTATAAATATATAGGAATATGGTGGTTATTATTTATATAGTTAGTAATAATCATAAATAGTTGGTCTTTAAAATAATACACATAATAATTATTAATGTAGTTGATATAGGTCTATTAGATATATTAATCATATTGGAAAATATGGTTGTATATATGTTTTATATATATTTATTCAACTATATCAATCATATTTGTAAATGTGATTGTGCATGTATATATATTTAAATACATTATATCAATCTATAAAAATGTAAATATTACATTTTTATAATAATATAATATGGATAATTAAAATGAAATATACTCAAAACCCCATCTAAGCTAATTAATTGATTATGACATTTCTGTCCACATATTTCTTCCCCACAACAACCCATATGCGTTGAGTTGTCCTTTGTCTTGTGCTGATAGGTCGATTGTGAGGGACAATCAACGTCTGGGCGACTTGGGACAATCAACTTCTCCGCACAACCTATTTTCAGTCGAAGCAAACACCAATTACACCCCAGATCGCTTATCGAACCCAACGAACCGGTGATCTGTGTCTATCGCTAAAGCACGGGCCGTGGAAAGAATTGCTAGGTGGGATTCGCTACGCTTTGCTCCGACCCTGCGCGATAAACCGGATCAAACAATGATAACAGTAACAATATACCACTGCATATTAAAATTGGCAAACAATAATAGTATTTAAGCAAAGTTTATTCGGCAAACAATAATAGTATTTAAGCAAAGTGGTTTCCGGTAGAAATGTACAAACAACCGGTGTGGTTTATTATTTGGTTTTGATGATGAATTATAGTTGTTGGGTCTAAACGAAAATTTTTGTTTGAAAGATTTTGGGGCTCACATAAAATTGAATATAGAAAATAACAATATATATTTATATATGAAAGAGCTTAATTTATTATGGATCACATAAACTTGAATACAGAAAATAACAATATTTATATATGAAAGAGAAAAACCTGATATCAAATACAATAATTTTTTGGATAAGATTTCTCTAGATCTTTCTTGTGCATCCAGAAGCGCAGTCAGTGTGATGGTAACCATGGACATCGATCCAAACAGAATGTTGAAGGTTTCAGCTGAGCCAAAGACGAGCAAAGCCCCACAAGACATCCGATTTGATAAGTTGTTGGTCACCGAAAGGACTCTTTAGGATACAACATATATGAGAGCTTATTGGATCTTCTACTAACAATTAAGTCACTTTCTCCCGAAATGGAATTTTGACGCTATTAGAGGAGAATAATGCAAATGTGAAATTTGTTGAATTTGAAAATGCAATTGAAAGGTATATTTCTAAGACGCAATTCATCTTTTGATTCGATATGCCGTGAATTTTTTAAAGTTTAATTTTGATTTATACAAAAAGCTTGAAAGAACTTACACATGAGAAAAGGACGTTTTTCCAAAGCAACTTTAAGATATCGTAAAGAAGCCAAAGCGATCATGCTACTATCACACATTTCAATTTTAGTATTCATTATATCAGCAAGAAAGATTACCTTGGAGCCAAATAACAACCAACCCGCATTGGACCCTGCACAACGAATAGACCATGCTTGGCCTGAGCTTATTGCTGATCCAGCAATGAACTTCACAATAAACTCACAAAGAATTTTACATTATTTTTGGGATTTGATCAAGCTGGAGGAATTGCATGGACTGCTAAAAGGGGTAGCTACCAAAATTTCAAAATATAACTAAAATTACCAAAATTTCAAAATATAACTAAAATTTCCCTAACTTAAAAAAACAATCTCATTAAACTGAAGCTTATTTTCCAGCGAAAAAGAAAAAGTGGCCTGTTTAAATAAACCACATTAAAACAATGCTTAAAGTCCAACACAAAGCGTGCCATTGGGATGTCGTACACCTACCCAAGTTAGGAATAGAGCCGTTGTGAACATTAAACACACGTCAGATCCGCAGACTTTTACTTAATAAGATTTAGCGCAGATGGTTCTGATTGTGAATACGTGCGAGACATTAATTTGAGTAATGCACTGAAATTTGTTAATGTTCCTGAGGTGCGATACATTAATTGACTGACGCACTGCAATTTGTTAATATTTTGTGCACGCCCTTGGGACATTGTGGCCTCCTTACTTTCTATGCTTGATTTTGCGACGTGGAATCGATTAAGATTGATCCATCAGAGTTGTAACTTTAGAGAATGGAGAATGTAATCACGAATGAACCTGCATGAAGCTTCCTACTGAGCCATGGTCACTTAGCACCTCAACTTCAGCATTACTGAAATTCTGTTTTCGGTTGATAGAATAACAATATGTATAATGAGGATCGATTCCAAAACTTAACATTATTCAAACTGTATTTCGTTCGTAAATCGTGATATGAATAAAACTGGGTCGATTGAAAAAACTTATTTTAGAATTACGGTTTGTGGTTATGTGAGATTGTAATGTGTAGTTGAGACGATCGTCAAAGATCAATGTGAGGAAAAAAGAGTACCCTATATCCCACGCCATTGAGAGAAAACCATAGAATAATCATTTAATCAATGTAAATTCTTACAAGTGCAAAACCCATGTAGTAGCTGTACAGTGACTTATCTGGTTCACTCAACCAGCAATTTTTTTAGACACGTTGTAAGAAGGGAAAGCGCATGAAACGAGTAAATATTCATACAATATGTGTAGCCCTTTATTAGTACCTTGCGTACAGGCTTATTGCAGACACCAGAATTATTTTGTTTATCAAGAACAGGAACAGTGTCGAGTATCTAGACTATAATCTCTATAGTCTATATTAACTATAATTTCGTCTCTTGTTTACTTGATACATTATAGTCATAATACTATTTCAGGTTCATTGCAGGCAAATATATATTAGTTAATATGCATTGCTTTAATAATATAAGCTAATTATATTAGTTAATATACATTGCTTTAGTAATATAAGCTAATTAGATTTATGAGAGTGGATATATATTTTAGCTTCCATAGCATAATTATCCTGAGATATTGTTCACACGTTTACACTATTATAATATTATATTTTGTACAAATATAATATCATGATAGATCGGATCTAATTTATTTATTTATAATTTTTTTAGAATATAAAATTTTAATATTTAAATTGTATTTTTAAACCCTAAATAGAATATATATAGGCTAAAATAAAAAATTTAACCTTAAAAGATTTTTTTATATGTAATATTAAAATATTTTATTTTAACAAATTTTTTCTATATATAAAGTTGGTATGCACATAGTTAATGTAGATTTTAAAATAGTTTATTTAAATCTCTTTTTGAAATATTTTTGAAAAGTTTAAGATTTAAACATCTTATAGACACATTTTTTTTATTAGAGCATATTCATTTTTTTTTTTATTATAGCGGACATTAAATTTATTGTTCAAATATTTTTGAAAAGTTTAAGATTTAAACATCTTACAAGCACAATTTTTTTTCTACAACATATTCATTTTATTTTATTATAACTGACATTAAATTTCTTGTTGAAATATTTTTGAAAATTTTAAGATTTGGACATCTTACAGACACCTTTTTTTTATTACAACATATTCATTTTTTTTATTATAGCTGCCACCACTAATCTCTTGTTGAAATATTTTTGAAAAGATTAAGATTTAAACATCTTAAAGACACAATTTTTTTTATTACAACATATTCATTAATTTCTATTACAGTGGACATTATATTTCTTTCTAGAACATAATTTTTTATTTTTTATTTTATTCCAAGTTTAAAGGGAACGAAAACAGACAGACTTACACATCTTTCATAGGTTGTAGAATGTGCCTCTCGACTCAACTAGTACAACCACATTAAAAATATGAATGTTGTTGTTAAGGCTTCATAAATATAACACAAAAAAACTATTGCAACTAAAAATTATTGCAACACTAAGAATGTCTAACCAATGCACACAGTCATCTTCAACTTGAGAAAAAAAAAATGAGTTACATATCTTATTGTAAAATAGACTATTTTGCTAAATAAATTTTGCTTATATATTAATTTCCTCATCTAATTAGAATATGAACTTATTAGAATTGGAATAATCTCAAATCTAGAAACTTGGTGGGCTGGGAACCATTCTAATTCAACTTGAGAAAAAAAAAAGAATTACACCTTATTGTAATTCCTTGATCGCATCCATGTTATCAACACTTTCAAATGCTCACACATCACAAAAGATGTGATATGGGTGGATGTGAAATTCTGATTAGACGGAAATTAATACAATATCGGGTCCAGGTCAAATCGGCAATCATTGAAGTAACACGACGGCATATCAAAATATCGACAGGATGGCATCTCGGAGGTGAATGAAATATCGCAATCTTGCAGGTGATATATATTTGGAGAAATTTTAGGCTCGAACACCATCTAATATGTCAATCTACCATTATTTTTAGCAGTTGTGTGGGTTATGCTTAGAGGTTTGTGCTTTCGCCCAGACCAGCACCATTATTTTTAGTAGTCGTGTGGGTTATGCTTAGAGGTTTGTGCTTTCGCCCAGACCAGCACCATTTGAAGAAAGATTTCCATGGGTTCAATTTCATACCAGAGAATTCGAGGATTCAGTCATGAGCTCGGAAGATACTTTTGATCCCCCAGGTGAGGAACCTTATGACGAGCCCAGATATGTGATAAGTGATGGAATCATGGGAATGACCATAATAGTTCTTGTTATTGTGGTTTGGTTCGTCTTTTTCCTGCACGTTTATGACAGATGGTTGTCGAGACAGCCTGCTAGATTTCCCAGACAAAGACGGTGGAGATCAACTCTTGGGCGTCTTCAGTTTCATTTTATAATAGGACAAGAACCACCAAGGCTGCAGAATGTGGGGTTGGAATATGCGATATTAGGAACTATGCTCGTACAAAGATGCTCTGGTGTGCATAGTCAGCCAGAAAGCATTACAAGAGAACCAGAATGTGCGGCTTTTGCTGAAATACAAACATATTTTTCATGTGGATTGTATCGACATGTGGTTTTGTTTCGAATTCCACTTGTCGCATTTGCAAAACTAGCGCCTAGCTAGAAGAGCAAGTTTTAAAATCCGCAAGAATCCAACAGGTTTCTGCTGCAATATCACAACCAACTAAATCCGCAAGAATCCAACAGGTTTCTGCTGCAATATCACAACCAACTATTACTTTAGGGAGCCACGACAATTTGAATTCAGAGCAAAGGCAGAGCGCAAGTTCTTTGGCTAGGCAGAAGCAAACTTTAGGGAGCCACGACAATTTGAATTCAGAGCAAAGGCAGAGCGCAAGTTCTTTGGCTAGGCAGAAGCAAATGAGTGCAGAGAAGGATGAGGGAGCCTCTGGAAGAAGAGCATTAATTATGCTTACAATTGAACAACACAGGAGTCTCGATGGCTTCTCGTCTCCCTAATTCGAAGCCCATCATCCTTGCTCACCAAATGGTTCGCATTCATTTGGAAGTTCCCATTGCTCGCCATAGTTCACCTACAACCATAGTGGGAAGAGACATCGAGAGGATTCTCGTCTTCCCATCTGATCATCTAGAAGAATGTGATGATGAAAATAATGATCAGTATAGTTTGGCAACCATATTCTACAGTGTGCAGATACAGACAGACATAATTTCACTGACCTTATAAGGAACAAAGAATTCATCAAGATTGAGATGTATTGTCGACTTTATTGTATTTGGATAAAATGTATCTTCAGAAAAGAAATACAGAAAGGTACCTAGACCTTTTCATATAATTTTTTCTTTATTTTTTTAATATGGTCTCTTTGTTTCTGTTTTTTTAATATGGTCTCTTTGTTTCTGTTTTTATGTGATTTCTTGATTTTCTTTTGGATATGAACCAAGCTCATTAATAAAATTCAACCCAATACACGTTTGCAACTTCACCTACATAATCGAAATGCAGTATTATTAACTGATAAGTATAATTTCACCTTCATAATTTAAGTGCATTGTACGGTTTGAATGAATAAAATGTTCAGATCTATGTTGGTTGGGTAACATTACTAATTCAACTTACTCTTGGATCCTTGAAGCTAAAGATAATCCTATTTTTTTTTCACTTTTGCTTTTGAATTATTACATATATTATTTATTTTAATTATATATTTTGCTTTAGTATTATATCTTTCTTTGTTTGGTTATGTCAATTCATAGTTTATCATACTCTTGCCTGCCTATATTTTTGAAAAAACTTTTGGGACCCAACATTTGATATTTTTCACAAGCAACCCCTTGTCACATGGGAATTCTTGGGAGTCTTGTAGCTCAATGAGCTTCATCTATTTGAGCTCAGGTATTGAATCTACATTCAATGTACACAACCCTCATTCTCAGCAATTTCCCATTTCTAATGAGCACAATACCCTTTATTTATGAATAAACCATATGACAGTCTCACGTTAATAAAATTCACCATAACTATGATGTTTCTTTTTAATTTTGCCACGTGATTGGATTCTTGACGGGCGTTTGATAAGCCACACTCAAAAGATTCCATTACCATATCTAGCCGAATCTTACAGATGAAGAACTGTTCAAATATCAATTTGATTGGATGAAAAATGGCTCAAATTCACTGAAAATTGAAAAATAAAATAAAATTGTAATTTTTAGTAAATTGATAAATCTGATTTCTTTTAAAAGGACGCAGGTAATATTATGACGTTGAATTCCACACCTATTTTCTCTCTTCATTCATTCATATAGTAAAACATTACATACAAAGTTGTACAAGATTTTTGTAAGTTACTTTTAAATAGTTTCTAATTAAATCAAGGAAATTTTAATTTTCAATTATTGAAAAAATAATTATCTTAATTTGTTAAATGTATAATATAATTAATTTATTGTTTTCATTAAAACTTAAAAATAAAAAAATTAAAAATCATCCAATATATGATGATGGACCAAGTAAAGATTTTGATGTTTGCATTTAGATTGTATATTAGCCATATTAATCACTTCTAATTATAGCATCGAAGTGGTGTTAAACTTGGTTATGGCTCGGTACTTTGTACATTGAATGTTTGAGCTATTAACATTAAGTTAAATAAGGATTTTGAAGTTTGTATTTGGATTATTTGTTAATCACAATTATTTTTAATTATAGCATTAAAGTGGTGTTAAGTTGGTTATGGTTCGATATTTTGTGCATTGAATGTTTTAGCTATTAACATTTAAGTTAAACCAGCGTAGATCCATCTTAACCACAAATTTAACATGAGTCAAGAGAGATCAAATTTCTTCAGATACAAACTTATTTTAGAGTGCAAAACAATGTGTAATTTTTTATTGTTTAAATTGTATTTTTGAATGTTATAGAGATTACATAACATGTCCATTGAGTCATTTTATCAACACATTAGATTAATTTTATTGTTATTAATATATTTTTAAGTATACGTCAATGTTAATCCATATTAAAATATTTTCTTTTAATATTTTTGTCTATATATAGATATACATGAAGTTGATATCACGTGTTAAAATATTTTTGAAAAGTATAAGGTTTAAATATCTTACATATATATTTTTTTACTTTTAATTACTTTACATGAAAGTATATTAGGTGATATGGACAAAATTAAATATGTATAGAATATTTTTTATCATTTTTTTTACTATAGCCCATATTGTTTTTCTATTTAGAGAATTTTTTATGTTTATTTTAAAATGGAAGAACATAATTACACATCACCTTCACATTGGGCTGAAGAATGAGCCTCTCGTCTCAATAAGGATTTTGAAGTTTGTATTTGGATTATTTATTAATCATGCATTTATGATTATGTATTCATAACTAAGTGTCTAAGTGATATTGATCTTAATTACGCCTTAGTGGTCTATATTGGAATTGAGCTTGAGAAATTTTGTTTTCTAAAGAAATGAGTGGACAAGATTTGATATCAAGACAATATTCTTCGTGTAATACATCATCAACCGGATGATAATGAAAAATATTTGAACAAGTTTTCAGTTTCAAACCCAACAATAACCTATTAAATTTAAATGTAATTTATTTATTTGCTTGTACGCCATTACCCTAATTGGAATTAGATCGTTTGGTTTCCTTTCAATGTGAACATGATCCACCACACTCACACTATTTCTTTATTATTCTCCTATGAGATGCCATACTCCAACATTCTAATTCTTGAAAGCAGAACCCAATTTTTAGCGGGAAGCTTGAAAGTAGAACCCTTGACAACAAGAATTTACTGTTGTCGTGGTGTGAAAAAGATTATATAGAGCTACAAAGACCATACGAATCAGGGAAGAGGACACACATTGAGGTTTATGGCAGATATGAATGAGGAGAATTTAAGAGATTTGTTAGAGTCTTTATGTTGGTTGCGTAGATCATTACATGACAAAGAGGGCATGGGCACTGTTTCAAAGAATTCAAAGCCGCCAAGAAAGAAGAGGGCGAAAACCAAAGATAAGCCAACGGGAGGACGAGGAACAAGAATTTGTTGTGGTAAATGATTTTGTATGTTGTTTTTTCCTTGCTATGTGGAATGTGAGTTATTATGATGTATCTTGTAAATTTGTATCAATATGAAATTCAACCACGGTTAACCATGGTCAATTATGGTCAACCATATTTATTTTACTGTTTATAATATTTAGTATAGGGTTTATATACCTTGGTTTATAATATTTATCTTAGGGTTTATCATAGTCTTTTCTCAATATGAAAACAATCATGATCAACCATGGTCATTCATGGTCAACCTTTGTCAACCATGGTCCACCTTTGTCAACCATGGTCACACATGGTCAATCATGGTCAACATTGATGAAACAAGGCCAACCATGGTCAATTATAGTCAATAATGGTTAAACATGGTCTACAATGGTCCAAGGTCACATTGTGTTTTTGATCCAGATTTAAATACGAATGCAGCAAGTTACAGATATAACCATACATACAGAGATGCAGCAAAAATAATATTTCATTTCATTACTGTAAAATGCTAAAATATGCTTACAAACAGGAATGGAAATAAACTAGCTAGGGCGATGGTAGCTTATCTCTGAGAAGAGATGTGGCGGCTACATGCCTCCAAACTGTCTTACAATGAGGCTTGAAGGCCTATTTATTGTTGAGAAACAATGGAAAACCCTAAACATCCAAAAACCTAAACTTAGGAGATGAAGCGCCAAACTATGGGCCCTGTTTTGGGTAAATTGGTACATCAAATTCCCGGGGTCGTAACTTTGTCATATGATCTCTGTTTGACGCGCACAATATCTCGCTAGAAAGATCTATCCGACCACTACAACTTTGGGAAGAGCAACATCAGTCCATCAACCCATGTTGCTCCCATTTTTACCAAAAAACATCATTTAGGGCCTCAAAATGGTTCCGGAAGTTCAAGACCCGAAAAACTACTAAAAATAGTAAATTGTGCTACAATTAAGGAAATTGAAAAACTAAAAGAAACAATGGTGGGGGTCCAAGTGGAATTAGCGGGTGGCCACCAATATCCACCTGGATCATTCCTTCCCCCTTAGGAAGCAATGGTCCCCATTACATTGAGTTCCTCCATGAGATGTGGAAACTTTTGTTGAACTTGGTCCCTAGTGAGCCATTTGCCCTGGTGAAGGAGTTGGCCTGCTTTGACAACTCGATACCGTTGGACCTTCTGTTGGTGAGTGTGCTTGATCTGTGTGTCCATGATCCGATGAATTGTAGCTTGTTCCATGCAATCTAGATTTAACTCTGTGGGTTTGAATTGTTTTGCAATGTCGGATGTGTCTAGTAATGGTGGAAAGTATGGCCGAAGGCAGTCCACATTGAACATTGGGTGCAGACAAAGGAATGGGGGAATGCTAAGCTCAAATGCATTGTCTCCCATAGCCTTGGTAATGGTGTAAGGACCATATCGGAGTGGCCTGAGTTTTCGATAGGCTCTGGTAAGGTGTTCCTTTTGCAAATGCAGCTAGACTTTGACGCCCACCTGAAACTTGTGTGGCACCCGATGTCGATCATTTCGTTGCTTGTACTTGGCATTTGATTTCTCCATAATGCCATGGACCTGTTGGGGAATATGTTGAATGTGCTCAATGAAGTTATTTGCCTTATCTGTTTCGGACTGGACATGAGCTAAATCTGCTTGAGTCACTGCAAATGGCATGGCCACATCAATGGGACATAGTGGCTGGAATCCAAAGCCCACCTCAAAAGGGTTGTGGCCAGTCGAGCTGTGGAAAGCTCGGTTATAGTTGTGCTGAACATAGGGGAGGATCTCATCCCATGTGCATGGATGCTTTGAGTTGTACATGTGCAAAATGTGTACGATCATCCTGTTGACAACCTCTATCTGGCCATCAGTTTGGGGATGGAAGGTTGTGGACTTAGTGAGTTTGGTGTTTAACATTGACCAGAGACTGGACCAAAATGTACTCAGGAACCTGCAGTCCTGATCTGAGATGATAGACTATGGGATCCCAAAGTGTACCCACACTCGTTCAAAGAAGAGTTTAGCAGTGGCTTCTGCTGTGATATTCTTCTTGCATGCCGCCATAATGGCCATCTTCGAGAACCTGTCGACGACCACAAAAACATAGTCGTTTCCATGCTTAGTAGAAGGAAGGACCAACATGTAATCCATGGGGATGGATTCCCAAGGTCGACTAGGGGTAGGCAGCGGGGTTTAGAGGCCTTGCTTCTTGATGGTCGGTTTGGCAATGGTGCAAGCAATGCATGATCTGATGTACTTCCCGACATCTTGTCGAAGATTTGGCCAATAGAAATACTTCTACAGTACTGCCACCTTTTTCTCGACCCTCGAAATGCCCAACAGCCTGACTGTAGTATGCGTCACAAATCATCTTGGCACGCTCGCTTGAAGGAACACAAAGATGACCCAGGTGGCATAACAAGGCATCCTAGAGGTGAAAATCTGGAACATGCTGACCCTCCAAGAGTGTCTGGTATGTGTGGCCAAATTCTGGGTCACTTTTGTAGAGAAGTGGCTAATCAGAAGTCTCGTGCCCACAAGAGTTGAGCATGATGGTTAACGCCATGATAGGTGGTCCATTGAGGCAATCTGCAACATTATTGGTGCCACCCTTCTTATACTTGATATTCAAATGGAATTGTTGCAAGTATGTGGACCACTTCTGATGGCGATCATTTTGCAATTTCCCTTGGGTCTGTATGAACTGCAGGGGTCGGTGGTATGTGTGGATGACCGTTTCCTTCCCCAAAATGTAATGCTTCCATTGTCGGCAGGCCTGCATAATGGAATACATCTCTTTTTCATAACTGGGATACTTCCAGACTGTGTCTGAAAGTGTCTCACTGTGATATGCCACTAGATGCCCGTATTGAGTAAGGACGGCCCCAATCGCATAGTTAGAGGCATCTGTCTCAACCTCAAATGGTTTTTGCAAGTTTGGTAATGCGATCATTGGTGTTGAGCAGAGGTGATGTTTCAACTCTGTGAATGCTTTCTGTTGAGATTCATACCAAAAGAATTTTTCTTTCGCTCCCTTGGTGACTTTACTCAAGAACCAAGTGATATGAGAAAATCCCAACATGAACCTACGCTAGAAGTTGGCAAGACCCAAAAAGCTGCGAAGCTCTATCAGAGTGGTTGGAGATGGCCAATCCCGAATGACTTGGATCTTAGCTGGATCCACATGCATTCCCTCGTTCATCAATAATGTATCCCAGATACTGAACTTGAGTCATGTCAAAAGTGCATTTCTCCAAATTGGCACATAACTTGTTTTGCCACAGTGTTTGGAGAACCTGTCGGATGTGGTGGAGATGCTCTTCCAAACTTTGGCTGAAGATCAAGATGTCATCCAAGCATACCACTACAAATGAGTTGGTGAATGGCTGCAAGATATCATCCATTAGCCACATGAAGGTTGCAGGAGCATTCGTCAACCCGAAAGGCATAACCAATCATTCAAAAAGACCCTCCTTGGCTTTGAAGGCAGTCTTCCACACATGAGAGGGTTCGATTGGTACCCGGTGATATTCTGACTTCAAATCGATCTTACTGAAATATTTTTCCCCATTCAATTGGTCCATGAGGTCATCAATTCGTGGGATTGGGTACATATTACAGACAGTGATCTTGTTCAACGCCCAATAGTCAATACAGAGTCTCCAAGTCCCATCCTTCTTCTATACCAACACGATTGGGCTCCCACAGGGCAGTGAACTCGGATGGATGTGACCTTTTTGCAGCAGCTCCTGAATCTAAGTCTTGATTTCATCGTTCTCTAGAACGAAGCACCAATAGATTGGTCCATTGGGTAGCGCCGTACTTGAGGTCAGATCAATGGAGCGCTTGACCTGAGAGTGGAGAGGAACCCCTGCGAGGGAGGTGAAGATGTCCTCGTACTCCTCCACGACCTTGTCCATCTGTAGTTGTCGTGCAGAGGGACCCTGTGTGGAGGTCGTGGCCACCATCTTCTTCTTTCCTTGAGGGCGTATCATGAGGAAAACAAATTTTCCAGTTTTGGAAATGAGCTTACTGCATTGTTTTGCAGTAACCAAATACATGGAGGTAGGTGGTGCTACCTTCGGTGTCCTGTACAACTTATTTCCTAAAGTAACAATAACAGCATGAGGTCTTGATTCATACACAACATGTCGCTTCCACAAGTATGGTTGGCCTAATAATACATCACAAACATCAAGGGGAGCAATGTTACATAATACCTCATTCGTGATGGGCTTGATGTTGTATGGAAGGCGACACTGCTGGCTCACGCAACGATCCTATCCTTGGTGAAGCCACCTGATGGTGTACGATTGTGGATGTGTTGTGGTCGGTAAGCCCAGCCATTTCACAACCTCTACCGAAATGAGTTTCTTTTGGATCCCACTGTCGACAATGAACTATAGCAGGGAGCCTTTTACCCACATTTGGGAGTGGAAGAGGCACTCCTCCTCCTCTGGATCTTCGGATTCCTTCTTCTGGCTCTTCGTGGTGGCAACAACGGTGTTGGGCTCCGCATCGATAACCTACTTCCCTTTGTCATTCCCCTTGTCGAGTTTTGACTCAGAGTCAGAACATGCATCTGATTTCGAAACCTTTAGCTTAGCCACCAATGATTGCTTGGCCCGACACTCGCTTGTGCTGTGAGTGGAGATCTTATGGAACTCACACCACTTTCCATGTCCTTTTTCAGCGTTGCAACACTGTTTTTTTCTTGCAGCTTTGGCGGGTTGTCTTGGGTTGCCTTGCCTTGGCTTTGTCCTTTGTTCTGTTGTTTGGGGGCACCTTTCCCTTGCTTCAGATTCGCAGATCCAAAGTCTCGATTCTTCTATTTAAACTTTTGCTCGATCTTGACGGCATATTGGTATGTCATGCCGAGCGAGGAGATGTTCAGGAATTCTATTTCATCTTGGATGTACCTGTGTAGGCAGCCACAGTATTTGAGTATCAATGTTGCTTTGAATCCTTGATACCCAACTTTTTGCGAAGGGTATGGAAAATATTGGTAAACTCTGGCACGTCTTGGTCCCTTCCCTTTCGCAACGTGGTCCACTTTATGTATTGATCCTCATAGCTTCTGACAGGGTAGTACTGCTCCTTGATGGCAGCCCGGAATAAATTCCAAGTGGGTGCGGCTGAACACAGTGAGGCCGTACTTTCATCCTTCTGCTCACAATAGGTTTCCCACCAATCCTTGACATGGGGGGGCGGCTTTGAGAAGAGCAAAAGTAATCTTTTCCTGGGCAGACAAATCATGAATAGAAAAAAACCCTTCTAGCAGATTTAACCATTTATGTACGGCAATAGCATCTATTTAACCCTCAAATATGGGAATGTCAAAGTTAACTTGTACCTTAAAGGGTGTGGTGCTCCTAGAGTAGTTGCTGGAAGTAGATGTGTTGCCCCTAGGTTGTCACTGAAGGATCTGGGCAAAGTTGTCTATCATCGCGATCCTTTGTCGCTCGAGGGCCTCTTCGAGCAAGATTTTGATAGGATCTCTTGCCCCCTTATCTTTCTTTTCATCCTCCATGGGAGGCCATCGAGTTTTGTGAGGTTGGTCTTGCAAAGGTTCGATCAGTTCAAGTCCTAACTCCTTATATCCCGACCTCATTGGGGACATGCAAAGAAAGATAGAGAAATATCAAACCGCTCTGATACCATTGATCCAGATTTAAATAGGAACACAAAAAATTACAGATATAGCCATACATACAGAGATGCATAAAAAATAATACTTCATTTCATTAATGTAAAATACTAAAATATGCTTACAAACAAAAATGGAAATAAACTAGCTAGGGTGATGGTAGCTTATCTCTAAGAAGAGATGTGGCAGCTACATGCCTCTGAACTGTCTTACAATGAGGCTTGAAGGCCTATTTATTGTTGAGAAACAATGGAAAACCCTAAACATCCAAAAACCTAACCTTAGGAGATGAAGCGCCAAACTGTGGGCCCCGTTTTGGGTAAATTGGTACATCAACTTCTCGGGGTTGTAACTTTCACATATGATCTCTGTTTGACGCGCACAATACCTCGTTAGAAAGATCTATCCGAGGACTACAACTTTGGAAAGAATGACATTTTTCCATGGCCCCATGTTGCTCCCCGTTTTCCCAAAAAACGTTGTTTAGGGCCTCAAAACGGCTCCAGAAGTTCAGGACCCGAAAAACTGCGAAAAATAGTAAATTGTGCTACAATTAAGGAAACTGAAAAACTGAAAGAAACAATGGTGGGGGTCCAAGTAGAATTGGTGGGTGGCCACCAATATCCACCTAGATGAGTCGTTGGACCATTGGTCAATCATGGTCAATCATGGTCAACCATGGTCCAACGTTGCATTGTGAGAAAGATTGTCTCAATATGAAAATCAACCATGGTCCAATGTCCCATTCTGACAAAGGTTGTCTCTATATGAAAATCAAGCACAATTAACCATGGTCCTGTTAGCGCTGCTGTGCAAAAGGGTCAAGAATGGGTTCAAAATGCTTTTAAAGGCTGCGAATATATGTACAGTCATGCTCAAGATCCATTCATGCTGTCAAAACCCTCATGTTGGGCTAAAAGGTCTTCCACCGATAAAAAAAATTTTGCAAAAGGAAAGCCCTTGGGAAGGCGGAAATAATCTATCGGGAGTCCTAAAACACTCCAAAACAAGCAAAATTCAAAATCGCAGGGCTAACAGTTCAAACGAGCGACAGCCGTTCAATCTGGCTGATCAACGGTCCAGATCGCATCGACGGGTCGATATTGGAGGAGGCAGATTGGCGGGTTATATCGCGTCAGCTTATCGCATCGGCAGGTTGGCAGTGGTAGCGACAGTGACAATGATGTGGCATCGCCGATGAGCGATCGCCGATATCGCGTCGGCGTATCGCTATCGGGCGTTTCAATAGGAGCATGGCCGTTGCTTATATAAAGGACCGCCGATGGGCCGGACCCGACGGCCATACAACGTTGTGTGCTATAGTATTTCGGGTCCGCAGCTTTCACTCATATCGCATCGGCATTTCGCTGTCGGGACTGTCAAAGTGGACAAGGTCTTCACATAGGCTGTGTTCCGACCCGATGACCACAACACTCCATTTTATATTCTATAAAGTCCGCGCCCATAGTGTTTTAAATATATTTCGTGTATTTTCTTTATATAAAGAAAATACAAAATGAATCTTATGGCAAGCGCCGATCGCCGACGGGGTTCGGGCCCGATAGGGTTCTAAAAGGCCAAATATATATACTTCAAGTCCACCAAAGCCAATATTTCATGTTTTGCGGCAGTTTTGCAGTGGCACGGAAATCATTAATGCAGGCTTACAACAGTACAACGCACTAGGCAGCTGCCTTCAATTGACAGTATGGCCTAGCAAGAGGCAAGACGTGCCTCATATAGATCAAAATTTATCAGTCATGATAGACCCATGGTTGAAACTTGCAAGTCTAGATGAAGCATTGTGGGCGGGAATGAACAGTGTAGCAGTGTTTCACTGTTGCCAAGCCAGGCGGTCATATTGGAGCCGTTCAATCATTCAACAGCAGCATTTAATCAGCAGTATGGCCGAGGAAGAGATAGGACGCCACAGATCCAGTCAAAGCATTCAGTGGTTATGGGATTCGCCCATATTTCGTCCCACCTGCCCTAGAAGGATCGCACAGCACTAGAGAGGGATAAAATTATTCAAAGCACGGCTAGATTTGTACCAGAGGCCCATTCTTGAATGTAAATATGGTTGGTGGCCATTTATGGGCTCCTCAACGTATTGTTCAGCAGAGATATTTTGTATTGTAACAGTATATATACTCAAAACTGAGATGTAATGAGGAGGATGAGTGTTTGATGAATGAGAGCTTATTGTAGCCTTTTAACTTCTGAAGACTTTTAATATTATGAGACCTGCAGCTTCTGGTCTTGATTCCCATTAATACAAGCTTCTTTTGCTGTCACCTGCTCACTTTCCACTTCTTCTTCTTGTTCTAGGCTGTGCCTGCTTGCATTTATTTGATGTGCTCTGAATGTTTGATATCAGAGGGGCTGTCATCCCACCTCTATGTTAAAATTTAGTAGTTCATTGAAAGTTGTTTGCAGGTTGTTGTTGTTCAAATATTAGAGAGCTGTCATCCTCACTGTCTATTGATTAACAGTCGTGCAGATTCTCTAACTGATTGCAGCTGGCCATCACAGAGCTCTGTGCATCTGCTGGTGCAATCAGTCTGCTCCATCATCACGTCTACCTTAAACCGTGAGTAGTTGGTGGTTGAAAGCCTTGTAGTTTGGGGGTCTTCACCCATGTCTGGGGCAAATCATAATAGGAGTGGTTATCTGGCTTAAAATTGTTGCACATCTTCCATTTATCCATCATCTTATCCAGCATAATTGTTAAATTTTTAATGTTCCTGAGCATCACTGATTTACAACCTAGGTGAGTTTCTTGGGGTGATAACATTAATTGGCGCCGTTGCCGGGGAAAGGATAATCGAAGCTCAACTTCCGTGGGAGAACGACACAGCTTCAAACTTTGATGACAGACAAGGTTTGAACACAGATTTCGGTTGTAATCATCTGTCTGGCGACTCCACTAGAGGAAGGCCATCCTTTGGCGACTCCACATTGAGGTTCTGGCGCAGTTTGTGAGGCATACTAGAAGAAATCCGCAGAAGTTTCCAGCTGTTCCAGTGCCTGACCCTGAAAAGATTGTTAACTCGAAGAAAACATCGCAAAAAGGAGCATCAAGATCGGGTAAGCCCAAGAAATCTTATCTGTCTCTGCATGAGGAGTTTTTAGTGCAAGATACACACTTTGAAGACTTAGAGCCTAGTACCATAAAGGAAGAAATATCTGCAGAGATTCATAAAGCTCCTTCTCCATTTAGTTCCCCTTTGAATCTGAGTCCGAAGAAAGTTTCCCATACTGTCCAAAACATCCCAATATCTTTCCCACCCATTACATTATCTCCTACTGCTCCATCTGTTAGTATTCTTCCTCATATTCCAAACATGGCAGGGCAGCAAGCACCTACTAGGATTGAAAGGATTGTTGCTGCTAGATATGGACCTTTGATATTGCCTACACCTTTAAATGCCATGCCTACATGAGAATATCAAAAATATATGCCCAAATTTACTGGAACAGAGGGAGTGACAGCAGAAGAACATCTTGAAGCTTTTTACAGTTATGCTGATAATTTAGACATAAGTGAGAATGATGTATGGATGAGAGTTTTTGTTCAGAGTCTTGATGGAGAGGCTAGGAAGTGGTTTAGAGAATTACCCCAGAGATCTATAATAGATATAGAAGCATTAGATGAGGCATTTTTGAAGCAATGGGGAGACAAGAAGGACTTGCTGTATTATCATACAGAGTTTGGAAACTTGAAAAGAGAAAAGGGTGAGTCTTTGCCTGACTTTAATAAAAGATTTAATAGAATGTATAGTAAAATACCATCTGAGGTAAAGCCTACCCCTACTGCTGCCAAACTCACATATGCCAATGCTTTTGATTCTGACTTTTGCTTATTGTTGAGAGAAAGACGATGTGCTACGCTGGGTGATATGCAAGAGGCAGCCTTGGAGGTGGAATCAAATATTATGGCAGCAGAAAAGTTAAAGAGTCAAGGTGACAAAAGAAGGCCGAGAGGTGAGGCTTCTTCTTCCACTGCATCAACTTCCGAGCCTAAGTTAGACAAAATGACCAAAATGATAGAGTCATTGGCTGCTGAAATTTCTAAGTTAAAGGTTGATCAGACTTCAGGCAAAACAAGGCAGCAAAACACATTTGCCCCAAGAAATCCAAACCCATTCAGAAAAGCAAATGAGCAGCTACAGATTATGCAAAGGGGTGAAGAAGCAAGAGAAGATCATAAAGTGAAAGCTCCCTTTCAGAATGCAGTCATGGAGGGGGAACAATCTGAAGAAGATGAGGATGAAATTCACTGCTTGGAGGATAAAGGTAGTGCTGCATTTTTAACATTGGCTGAATATGAAGAGTCATTGCTGCAAGAGCAAAACAGCCAGAGGTGGGACAGTGGTGCCGTTCTGCAATCTGGTGAGCAGCAGCAAAGATATAATCTAAGATCCAATGCAAAGAATGTCAAAGAGAATACTGTGCAAGAAGCAGCTGCTCGAACAGTGCCACAGAATAGCAGGCAAAGAAGATCAGCAGCTGACCCGGTCACCCTCAAAGCTCCAGTTCAAGAGGTAAAAACTGCTGATAAAGTATCCTCTTCTTTTAGTTTTGAGTCAGAAGTTCAGAAGCTGAAAATAGCCGTCCCTCTGGCTGAATTGGTCAAGAGTGAATTGTTTAGAAAGCCCATCCTTCAAGCCCTTGAGCTAGAGCCTAACCAATCCTCCATTGACTCTGTCAATTTGCAAGACGACAAGCCTGCTATTGTGCTTAGCCCCATGATGGAACCTACAGATGATACTTCTCCATCTTTCTATGTTTCATTAACTATCCATGATAAAATCCTCCACAATTGCCTACTAGACACAGGGGCCAGTCACAATTTAATGCCTAAAACTTTCATGGAAGAGCTAGGCCTTGATATCACCAGACCCTATCATGATTTATTCTCGTTTGATTCAAGGAAGGTAAAGTGCCTTGGATTAATTAAGGATCTGGCCATTACCCTAACCCAGCTGCCCATGAAAAGTATGATGATGGATATAGTGGTGGCCGATGTTCCTCCTAAGTTTGGTATGCTGTTGTCTAGAGGGTGGATTAAGAGACTAGGAGGGACATTGCAGAATGATCTATCTTGTGCAACTGTTCCAGTGTTTGGAGGAGAAAGCATGAGGTTATATAGAGAAGCACAACTGGCATATGTTATTAGTGATGAGAAGAATCCTACAAACCATCCCATATATGCAGTGGACACTGATTTTGGAGCTTGCATCCTCCAAATAGAAGAATCTCAAAGGGCTGCATTGCATATTCGGAAACCAATAGCTCAGGCTGAACATGATACGGGTGGTCAGATTTGGGAAATGTTTTTTGATGGAGCATGTACCAAGGAGACTGCAGGAGCAGGGGTGGTGCTAGTGTCTCCACAACAAGAAACAGTTCAGTTATCTCTAAAGCTGGTTTTTCAGGTGACAAACAACATAGCAGAATATGAAGCACTGTTGTTGGGCCTTCATGAAGCCAAAGATAGAGGAATAAAAAATCTGAAGGTATTTGGAGATGCTGATCTGATAATTCAGCAAGTAAACAGAACATTCCAAGCAAAGCATCCAAGGCTGAAAGCTTATAGAGATGAGGTATGGAGAGTCAAAGAGTTCTTTGATTTTTTCTGCATTTCATATATTCCTAGAGCCCAGAATCAGCTTGCTGACTCCCTTGCTGTCTCTGCTAGTTTGTTCATCCCTCCATCGCCTCCCAAACTAGTTTATGAGGTACAAATGAAGTATAGACCCTCTGTGCCTGATAATGCACACCATTGGAAGGTTTTTGATGATGATGATGAATTAAGTAGGTTCCTTCAAGTCATTGATGAGTTCTCTGAAATGAAAATTGACCAAAACAATGATGCTTTGTTAGAAGATCCCAAGTCCCAGCTTAGGAATAAAATTGGCAAGAATAGCATAGTCTAGCTTCCTAGTAACCATATTCCTAAGGGTCTAATTCCTCTTGAGAGATTGTTTGACCACAATGATGTGCCTTACAAAGCTGCCCAAAAAGAAGATCAGTCTCAAGTTTGCAAGCATGATATAGGAGGTCCAGGTCAGCCCAAATTCATAAATCTGTCCACTAATCTATCTGCTGATCAGAGTGCTGAATATTGCAAATTAATGAGGCAATTTGCTGATGTGTTCGCTTGGGAGTACAGTGATCTGAAAACATATGACAGGAATATAATTCAGCACAAAATTCCGCTTGAGAAAGACACTATTCCTTTCAAACAGAAGCTGAGACCAATGAATCCTATGCTTCTTCCTCTGGTTGAGAAAGAAATTAAAAAGTTGCTGGCTGCTAAAATAATATTACCTCTCAGATATTCTAAATGGGTGGCCAATCTAGTTGTTGTGAGGAAGAAGAATGGAGAAATCAGACTGTGCGTTGATTTCAGGAATCTAAATAAATGCTCCAAAAAGGATAATTATCCCCTGCCAAAAATGGAGCATTTGTTGCAGCAAGTCTCAGGTGCCAAAGTGATGTCTTTCATAGATGGGTTTTCAGGCTTCAATCAAATCGCTGTGCATCCAGATGATCAAGAAAAGACAGCATTTACCACTCCTTTGGGCACATTCATGTATGCAAAAATGCCATTTGGGCTAATGAATGCTGGAGCCACCTTTCAGCGCGCTATGGATATTGCTTTTGTGGGTGAAAAGGATAAATTCGTGTTGATATATCTTGATGACATAACTGTTTATTCTGGCAGCCATCATGATCATCTACAACATTTAAAAAGGGTGTTTTTAAAATGCAGGAAATTTGGAATTTCACTCAATCCCAAAAAGTCCCAATTTGCTTTGGAAGAAGGGAAACTGTTGGGGCATGTAGTGTCTGCTGCAGGTGTTCAAATTGACCCAGAAAGAGTCAAAGCAATTCAGTCCTTGACTTTTCCAAGATCAAAGAAAGATATACAGTCTTTTCTTGGCAAAATCAACTTTGTAAGGAGGTTCATTCCTAATTTTGCAGAGCTAGTCAAGCACATAACCTCCATGTTGAAAAAGGGAGCAGAGGTGAAGTGGACTGATGCGGCTAGAAGATCTTTTGAGTCCATTAAGATGGTTATTGTGGAAGCTCCAACTTTAATAAGCCCTGATTATAGCAAGGAGTTTCATCTATTTTCATTTGCCTCCAAGGATACCATTGCAGCTGTCCTGTTGCAGCAAGATGAAGCAGGTCAAGAGCATCCAGTTGCCTTCTTTAGCAAGAATCTGAGGGATGTTGAACTAAGGTATGATATTATTGAAAAGCAGGCTTATGCTCTTATCAAATCTTTGAAGGCTTTTAGAGTATACGTCTTGCATTCCAAAATAGTTGCATACGTGCCTTCTGCTGCAATAAAGGATGTTTTAATACAGCCTGATGCTGATGGAAAAAGAGCAAAATGGATTGCAAAAATGATAGAATTCAACATAGAGCTGAAGCCCACCAAGCTGGTAAGAGGTCAGGGGCTTGCTAAATTGTTGGCTGAAGAAAATTGCAGGTCTTTGGACATTGATTTCTTGTTCAATGTAGCAGAAAATGGTCTAATGGAAGAGCATGAAACAACCGAAGTGCAAAGAGGACAATCAGTGGCCGAGAACCTAGCTTCATGTAGCTGGTATGCTGCAATAATTAATTTCCTGCTAAAACTAGAGGTTCCTTCAGAATTTTCTCAAAGTCAAGCAAGAACGTTAAAGCTCAAGGCAATGAAATATTGTATCAATGGTAGCTTGCTTTATTGGAGGGATCCATCTGGAGTGCTTTTAAGATGCCTGGACAAAGAACAGTCAATAGAAGTTATGCAGCAGTTCCATGACAGCATATGTGGAGGACATCATTATTGGAGAACAACAGCCCAAAAGATTCTCAGAGCCGGGTATTATTGGCCCTCTTTATTTTCTGATGTATTTGCTTTTGTTAAATCTTGTGACAGGTGCCAGAGATTTGAAGGTAAGCAGCAGTTGAAATCCCTGCCCCTAAAGCCAATCATTGCGAAAGGACTTTTTCAGCAGTGGGGCTTGGATTTCATTGGTGAAATCAACCCACATTCCAGTGGCCAGCACAGATGGATATTAGTCGCCACTGATTATTTTACAAAATGGATTGAAGCAATCCCAACAAGGAAGGCTGATCATAATGTGGTAATTAAATTTTTATCAGAAAACATTTTCAGCAGATTTGGTTGCCCACATAAGCTTATAACAGATAATGCAGCAGCCTTCAAGGCTAAGGAGTTGGTGGAAATGTGTGATTCAATGGGCATTAAACTTGTTCATTCCACCTCCTATTACCCCCAAGGGAATGGTCTAGCAGAGTCCTCTAATAAAAGTCTGATCAGGATTATAAAGAAGTTGTTAGAGGAAAATAAGAAGAATTGGGATGCCAAGCTCAAATATGCACTTTGGGCAGACAGAGTGACCATCAAAAGATCTATAGGCTGCTCTCCCTTCAAGCTGGTATATGGTACTGATGTTGTTTTTCCCATTCAACTTACCCTCCCTGTGGCAAAGTGGTTGAAGGGAAAGTACCCCTAGGGTCCTTTGGGCTAAGACTCTACCAGACTGAAAATTGCTTATTCAAAGAAACACACACACAGCCATCATTTTTACTTTTAAGCAAATTCTAACGTTAAGGGTACGTACCTAAGGTCCTTCGTTCGAGAAGGCCTTTAGGGTCCAAACCCTTCTTGGAGTTCCCTTCTTCTTCCTTTGACCTGCAAGACAAACAAATCAAAGAACACAACAGTACATGTACAAATACTTATGTATAAACCATCTTTATGCTATAAAGTTAGTTATAAAAATCTTTAAGTAACCACTTGCATAAGAATTCAAAACAAGAATCTCATAAGCATAAAGAAAGATTGTTTCGGGAACAAAGACGTGTTTCTTTATATATGAAGGCAAATAAAGTACATATAACGGAAAGATATCACCTGAACACCTTCAGCAGGCTCCAAGCAAAGCTTCCTCCCGGATTCGTTCCAGCCTCAAGCCTCCAACAAGAGCTCCTTCCAAGTCTTACTCAATGATGATATCAAGGATGAATGATCACCAATACACATGGAAACAAGGGTTTCCTATGCAAAATGGGGGAAGTGCAGAAAGCACCAAGGACTTCAGACCTGGTCTAAGGGGAAAATCTCAGCATAATAATCTTGCTCTCCTTTCTCTCTCCCTTTGGCCTTCCCTTTGATGTCTTTTTATACCATCTCCAAAGTAGTTTTTTAGTAAGGAGTTGGTTGGGAACAGTTGGGCCACGGGCACTAACAGGTGATCCAGCAGGTAAAACCCGCGATCTCCGCCCGAAAATAAGGAATTATATATTTTTTTAAGTGTTTTAATACATACACACGGGTTGGGTATACACAGACCTGCGTGTACACGCGTTAAACTCAGGGCAATGTCACGTATAGGGAATAAAACACTGTTTTTTTAAATTTTTGGACCAGGTCTGGAAGGAGGGGTTTCCCTAGGCCATGAGTGCAGCATCACAAACCATAAGAGTGAGATTTGGAGCTATAACAGATGCCCCCTAATGTATGAGGTCAGAAGGGGAACATGATGGCCGAAATATATTATGTAAGTACATGGAAAAGAACTCTGTCGAAAAACCGAGGAGGACTGCACCAGAATTCAGCCTGACAAGCCACTGAAAGGAGATCAGAAAGAAACACTGTCTGAGGCGGGCATACCCATGCTCAGGAAAAGTAAAGCATGTCCGCATATCAAGTACAAGCGGATCCACTAAGTATACAAGTATAAAATGACTGGAAGATACATAATGGATCATCTGATCATAATGAGTAAGTACATGTCTGAATATCACATATAAAACTTTCAATGATGCTGAACGATGCAACGGATCACTGATATCAAAGACTGATCCCAAAAGGTACCAACTGAACATGATGGAATATGATGGTACTACACTGCAAACTCAGGTGCCAGCATATAGAATGTCGCCATGACTAACTGCAACATATAAGGTGGAGTGGTATCAACTAGCAGCAACAGGAGCAACTGTCAAGTGAACCAATGAATGCTGATACAACTTGACCCAATAATGAAAGCTGACACAGAGGCGAGGTATCCACCAATAGGGTCAAATGGAAACCAAGGTACTGCACGAATCCCAATGTGTGATAATGTATGCTGACGTCGAACACAAGGGAAACCACTCAGTCAAAGACCCATGATACTGATCGATGCTGAGCACAAGGTGACCTATCAATAATGAAAATAGGGCCAGGGTGCGGCTCTAGGCCTGTCCTCAGAGCAAGGTGTCGTCGTCGATAAGGACAAGACCCGCCAGCAAGAAGTCAATGGGGACCTTCTCAAACCGGCACGAGTAAAGGACCAATATAACTGATGTGATGATGGACATGACACTGACAACCAGGGATGGCCGACTGAAAAATGAGTCAAGAGACACCGCAGAAAGGCCGACTCAGGCTAACTTCCCTTGAACAAAAGCACGACTCAATGTGACTATGTGGCAGCATATGATGAATCTGTATAAGTTCGTCATGTAGGAGGCACGAACGAACCCTCCATATGATTGGAAGAGATAACCAATCGGGGGAGAACTGACTCAATAACAAGGTTATGGCATACCTAAGTCAAACTAAATCCCACCCATGTGGAGGAGACTTTGCTTTGAGTGCTTTGTTCAAGGGCGACACGATTGACTCTAGCTGCCAACAATAAATGGAAATAATGTCCCTGTTCCCGCTCTTTTTTGGAATATTTTATTTTTTTGTCTTTTTCTGATAAGCCGGAAAAAGAATAAAAGAATGCTATGGTACAGTGGAAAGAACGAGTGTCGGTGAAACAGATGATCTAGTTCCTGGGAAAGGAACGTTCCTATGCTCAATGCAGGGAGGTGAAAACTGGTCAGTGACACTCAGAGGTATGTTCCTTCCACGGATCTGGGTATGTCATGTTATAGACATTTTTGTGCCTTACAGCATGAAGCATGAAATGTCGATAATCTAAGGGATCCAAAGTCCCTAAACATGTCGTTCCTACCCCTAGAGGAACAAGGTCAGCAAACCACAGCACTAAAAATCAGTTCTCCACCTGAAAACACTAAAAAACAAGCTAATTCTGGATCATGTCAGCTGCTCCACTGAGCATCTGCGCTGAATGTCAACTGCTCCACTCTGTACCTACGCTGAATATCAAATCTAATGAAGGCTACCTGCGCTGGGCGAGATTGGCCAAGTGGCACAGTCATTCTGCAAGGTGTCAAATGCCCAGGAAGCTTCCAAAATGACACTTGGATCAAGGAATTCGCCTTGTGATGAGTAAGAGGATCTAGATCTCCAAGTGTAAGCAAGAAACTCCAAGTGGACTCAAGAACTGAAGAATAACTGAAGTGGGAGAGGACACTAGTCAGCTTCATGCCAACCTCAAGCTGACTCATCCTTTCTCCAAAACTCCTATATATAGAGCTCTCTCATGAGGTCTAGGGAGGAGGGAATCTTGTGAATGTAAGGAAGTGTTGTTGGTTTGTGCATAGAACTATTGGGTGATTTGCTTGAAGGAGGTGAAGAGGAGATTTCTTTCTGCTGGGAGGTGTTGCTGGATTGGGCCTCTTATGGTTGTAACATTCTCAGAACTTTACTTCTTCCATTAATAAAGCATTTGAGGTTCTTCTATATGCATGTGTCTCTGTGGCGTATTGATACTTGTATATTTGGTTTACTCTAATCCTTGAATCAATTATGGATGTATGCTTCTTGTAGTTTCCCTTTCTTGTGCTTTTGCAGGATCTTTGTGTAGCTGGGCCAGTGAAAGAGCAAGGAGCTGGGAGCAAGCAGCAAAGAGGGAAGATTGGATCAACCATTAGCGGAAGATAACGGTTAGTGGATCCCTTTCTCCTCTCTCTTACATCTTATAAAGAAGTAATCTTGAATAGCTTTGCATTCGGTTGTTGCTGAGGTACTATCACCCTTAGAGTGGGATAGGGTCATTCCGTATTGGATACTTTTCCCAACAACAAATTGGCGACTCCGCTGGGAATCGTATCTTGTTGGTTGTTTGTGTTTTTGCTATTCGTTTCATAAACACAGGGAGTACCGAATCGAACTGCATTTGGATCTTTCAAATGCAAAGTAGAGGGCAGCTACTCTAGCTCAGTTTCTGGGCAAGTTTATGATTTGAAGAGCTGATCCACAAGGACTCTAATAAGCTCTTAGTGATAGCTTTTCATCCTCCTTTTCATCCCTTAGTGTGTACTTGACTGATAGCTTCTGATTTGGCCAAAAACTGTGAATTTTTGAGCAATCTGTGACCCGGAAACTGAGAAAAACGAAAGTTTGAATCTTCAGTGCAGGTGCTGTGAAGGCAGTCTGCATTTCAGCGCAGTTCCCGAAGGGGCTACCTGCGCTGAATGTCAAACTGACAGTGTACCACCTGCGCTGAACCAGTTTTGCCTAGTGCTACTGGGGTTCCCTGCTGTTCATTGCCCTGTTTTCACCCTTGTTTTTGCAGCCAGTTACCAGTCAACGTACCTATCTGAAACCAACTTTCCTTGCCACTATTCCGCCTCGGTTGTATAAATAAACTGTATTTGTTTTTGTGTATTTCTTATATCATTTACAGTTTCCCATAACGAAAAGTGAACTAGTCTTGCTGTGGCCTCTTAGATCTAGACCTGTGATAAGTGTCGTTTTGATCTTAAGAGTTAGTTTGTTTGCTGTTCATAGCTGATTGAGCTTTTGCTTTCGTCGTATGGTTTGAATTTGTATATTTCTAGTGTCGAAACAAGTAAATCTTAAGGTGTCTTTTGATTTTGGACAAGCTTGTTTGCTTTCACTTGAAATTGAATTCGAAGTTATACAACAACTTTCTTTTTGTATTACATCAACATTAAGAAAGAGAAAAGAAATACCTGCATTAATCATTTTGCATTTGATAAGTTTGCATGTTGATTTAGGGAAAAAGTGCATTAGTGTATGCTCTTTGATCTGTGTGAAAAGATTTTGTCTCTCTTTTCCCTCAGTAGTTAAGATTTTCATAAGTCGAAAAGATTGAAAGAGCTTGCTTCTCATCTTAGACTGCATTTAGGAATTTGTATCAAACATCTCGTGGTGAACCTTGAAAGGCAAACTTTAAAAAGATCAACTTAAAATATATTGAATGAACCTAACAATGCTTTGAAACATAAAACAAACACATAGAGGTCTAAGCTAGAGACGTGTTCCGGCGTCGTTAAATGTAGTGACTGTCGATCTCGACGAAGGTGGGTGATTCCTCCTGAGAGTCGGTGGCACTAATACGGACTTGTGCTCCCACGTACCATCGCGTATATATTGGGAGACCCCTATAGGCATATATATTTTATCCATAGGAAGCCGTGTCGGCCGCCCTACTGATCGCAATGCAGTGAACACAGCATTCACGAAGATCGGCCACCTGTACCGTAAAACGTATTCTGTGGTTTTGCGAAAGGTTTGGCACACCCTCTGCCTAGATCTCCTGAGCAGTTTCTTTTGGCCTTTTTCAAACTCTATAACTAAAAAAGTCCATCCGAGGATTTGTCACTTCGGGCTCGTTAAAACATCGAAGGAGACTAGAGTCATCTTTAGCTTTTTCTCGACTCTTTAAAAGTGAAAAAGAAAGTTGTGTCTAAAGCGTCGTTATAAAATTTATTTTAAGCGGAATAATCATCACCTTTCCCTCGTTGATCTTCGAAGTTAGTCTATCACCAGTGAAGTTCCTGTAGAATCGATAGGCAATCTATTGGATAGACTCAATATGTCTGAACAACCGTCGACATCTAGGACTGTGTCGTCCGACACAACAGCGGCAGAGCCTCCTGCCGCTACTCCAACGATGTTCGCTGGTATACCATCTGTCCCGATAAATTGTCCTCAACAACAAGCTGGAGTCCCATCAGGGACGACGACATGGTTAGTTCCTATTTCTTCATCCGGATTATCATCTGGTATTTCTTATGTTGAAACTCAACAAATTGATCCAATGTGTCTTCAAAGGCCAATTTACCCTTTAAGTACTGGATTTCCACCATATGGAGGGCAATATGCTCTTTCATTGTTCCCTCCCAGAGAACAACCATATGGGAGTTTACAACAGATTTCAGGTCAAACTGGAATTACATCCAGCGGTTGGGTACCAATACTGCCTCAACAACCAGGGGTTGTATATTCAATGCAACCAGTACACCCTGTGTCGAATATTCCCACCATACCTGCTATAGTGAATGTGTCGCAAGTACAAGCTCCACCTGTTGTATGTCAACCCCAAGTTTCTCAAGTTGCAATACAACAACCTCTTGTCTCAACGACTCAATCACAATCTCAGGGTAGTGCCTCCTTATCTGGAGCAACTCAGGCTCAAACACGTACTGTGACTCCTCATCCCGGTCAATCATCCAGTATTGGTCAACAGAAAATGGTCCAACAACCAGAGCTGGTTCAATCTCAACAACCGCCATTCCAGCAATCATATCAAGGACCCGAGCAACAAGTCTTTGTAAGTAATGGGCAACCATACCATAATGGTTATGCCCATCAACCTTGTCAAAGTTGTCAGCATTATGCTGGTCTGCAAAGACCCATTGCTCAGGCGATACCATCTTATCCTGGATATGCTTCGCCTAACCTGAACCAACAGTTGCCCTTTGTAGCAACTCTAGAACTACCAGATCTAAACTGGCTGACGAATGATCCAATTGCTTATGCCCCTTGGTGGCCGACGATTCCGCATAAACTTCCGTCAGACATTCCTAAATTTAATGGAAATCCGGGTGAAGATCCGTCGAATCATGTGATGACATTCCATCTATGGTGTTCATCAAACACCCTGAATGATGATTCGATACGACTTCGCCTCTTTCAGAGGACGTTAACGGGTCCAGCGGCAAAATGGTACATTGAATTGCCTAGAGCTTCGTTCGACAACTTCAGTACCTTAGCCACAACATTTTTAACCCATTTTCAATTACCAATAAGGTATGAAATGGGAACAGAACTCCTTACCAACTTCAAACAGACGACTGCCACCCACATATCTGATCATATACATGAGTGGCGACGCCGTCGTAGGATGGTAAAAACGTACGTTCCCGATCAGCTATTAGCTGAATGGTTTATCAAGTCATTACTCCCTGCCATCACGGAAGATGTGGCAAAGGGGGGAGTCGTAACGGAAGAGCAAGTTATCGCTCGTGCGCAATATCTGGACTTGGTCTATACTCAGTCCGGCACACTCTACGACAAAATACCTGACGCCCCTAGACCGGAATTCTCAATTCCTCCTCCTCCTAAATCAAACAATGACTCTCACGCCGACGATGGCATGATTAGAAAACACAAAATTTCTAATCAAAATGCAAATGAAGAACTTCTTGCCTCAGAAGTAAATGCCATGTCGACCGACAAGGGCAAACAACTGAAGCAGCCAGGGGGCAAGAAGAAAAAGATAGGGAGAAAAAGGAAACCCCCGGCAGGGTGTCATATATGCGATGAGGATCATTGGACAAAAGATTGTCCACATATAGCTGAAGTTAAGAAACTCTTCAAGAGTTCAAAAAACCCAGCAGTATTGATTGATCCATTTCCTAATCCAGGTCAAAATCTGGTTGCTAATCAACATGCTTCCCGATCCCAAGTGCTTATGTTGTGTACCTCAAAGCAGCAGAATAATGCTTTGACAAGGAATAAAGATTACGGGAATCCACGGCTGTCGAATAACAAGGCTGATGAACAACCTAGTAGTTCAACGACAACTTTGACCAAAGTTGTGCCACCCATCATTCCTGAACCAATGATAAAGTTGCCAAAAGGAGTAGTACACAAATCGACATTTAATCCTTGTGCGGAAATAGCACAGATGGAGGACCTGGCCCAATTGCCGTCCGTTATGTCGACACTTGAGGTACCGCAAAATTGCTTCTCCCAAGAACAAGCTTTATTATCAGCAATAGGTGGAATTGACCCAATGGATTCCAATCTTGTCGCCTTTGATCATAAAGGATATGACCCTCAGTTACCAGCTCAACTAGCTTTCCTTATTCAAGTGAAGGCCCTCAACAAAACTGTTCATCGAACAATTATTGATGAGGGGGCATATACATGTCTTATGTCGATGAGTTGCTGGAAATATTTAGGCTCACCACCCTTGTCGAGATCGTCAACGACGTTAAAAGCATTTGATGGACGATCATACACTCCATACGGGATTTTAAGTAACTTGCAAGTTGAACTGGGGGGCAAAACAGTAGGAATTGATGTTGAAGTAATTGATGGAAACCTCGATTACAACATCCTACTCGGAAGACCATGGATCTATGCCATGGCCGCAGTTGTGTCGACCTACTTCAGGAAGATTGCATTTCCCTTCCAAGGAGGAATTACAATCGTCGACCAACAAACTTTTCTCCACAACAGTTCACAAGTTACGGGAAGCATTCCAATGATCCATGGAAGGAATCATTTGCTCCAAAATATCGGAGTAGGTCTCCTAAAAGACCCTGCCTTAATGGGTACTTTTGCCCTCCGCCCCCAAGTAATCTGGCGGAAGTGGCCACAGTGGAATATGAAACCTTCTATGTCCGATGGATTTGGACTCTGAGGACGGTTCTAATCTTGTGTCAACCTCATTAAAAAATGAAACAAATCCCCGAGGAAAACCTTCATTCCAACCACCGAGTTGAATGCAATGAAGCTTGGGGGGCGTGCACCCTGATTTGCATTATTATGCTGGGGGCATGCAAACTTATCTCCGAGCAGTTTTAGCACATAGTTCATGCTCGTTAAAAAATAAACATAAGATTGAGCATTCAAGCTCATTAAAAAATGAACATACCCCGGTAAATAATCTCTGTGATCGTAAATTTATTAGCCATAAAAAGCATTGGTCGTGTTTGCACCTACCACCTCCATTCCATTTGGCCAATCGTTCACCTCCATATGATTGTTTACCTATTTTGAGGAATAGTTGCGAAGAGTGATTTCACTTAGCCATCCTTGTGACACTGCCGTGATTGGAAAATTCCAACCTGTACCTGGAATCTGCTGCTATCCCTGTTTATGACTCGTTCCTCAAAAGACGAGTCTTCTTTGAGCTCTTTTCATCTGACTCGTAAAATATGAAAAGTTTGCCGAGTTTTGGCCTTCCAGCTCGTTAAAGTGACCGGAAGAGCTATCCCTCCTCTAGATTTTAATCTTTTTGGACCTGAGGGATTATTACACAAAAAGGTCGAGCGCTTGTTTTATTCGGCTCATTAAAGTTATCGAAAACTCATCCCTTCTGTATTGTTTTATACTTTTTCGGACTTAAGGGATTAGATGACGAAAAAGGAATTTTGGAGTTAACTTTCTGTACCTTTTCAGACTCTCTAAAAATGAAAAGGACCGAGTTTTCCTTGTCGTTAGACTCGTTAAAATGATTAAATAGCGACAAACTTGTCTTTAGACGAGAACGAGTTTCCCTATCGCTAGGCTCGTTAAAACATAGCGATGGGCTTGCCCGAAGGGCAGGTTATAAAACAAGCATATGTTATCCTCCTCAAGCTTGACAAAAATAAAGAGGTACTGGTCAAAAATGACTGGGGAAAAATTGGGAGAACCTCAAAGCTTTAATGGTAGCAAGTCGCTCTTGAACATGACACTTTTCCTCCGTATCACATCTGGTTGGGTTGTTTCATTCACCGGTCTCATCACCATGGTCTTCGCCAAACCATCCAAATTTGGGGTAATGCTACCGATCCATCGCATCAGTGTCGTTATATGTTCAAGAGATGTTGTTCAGAAAGAGTCAACCGTGTCCCATCCACTGCCATACATTATCCTTCATCCACCCATGATTGCCACCCTGAATCATATTTCACAGATTGTTTTCACCTCCACTAAAATCATTAGCTTCGTTCTGTGTCACTGATGTGGGATTCATTAAGGCCCTCCTTTGACGGATCGCTTCTTGTCGACTTCAACTCATTATCCAAGAAGTTGATCTAGGGACAACCCCCCCAGTACTTTGAAGCTTGCATGCCTCAATGGCAAGTTTCTCACTTTCGGCGACAGGTATACATTAATGACCTTCGACCAGAAGATTTTACGTGGTGTTCGACGCCAAGTCCTTTATTCACACCACGTGAATTGTACTGCAGTACCTTGAGGGTCATTGTCATTATTGGTGATTCCTCTCGCGCTTGTTAACGGTTTACATTATTGACCGGTAATCAAGCGATGTCTTTCCATGTTCGACTTCAGCGCAATTCTCACATGGATCGACTTGTACTTAGAGTGAAGATTGAACGAGTTTTGAAGACCCCGGATCTAGTTTCATCCATCCGGGCTACGATATATATTCAGGAAATATAAAGACATTTGATATGTACATCATTGCAGCAGATGATCATCCTACTCAAAGGATGATAATTTCAGCAGAGAATTATCAGTCTACCATCAGACGATCGTCTGTTCTATGTACCAAAATGAATTTATAAAGCTGAGCATGGGAATGCCCGCCTCAGCTAGGTCATGAAAGCAGAATGAAAAATAATGTATTGTATTGTATTTTATTACAGGGCACCTCTCAGCGATTGAATGAACTTCAAATCCTCCTGATAAAGCATTTCACCCGATAAACGACCTCATACTTTAGGGGGCAACTGTTATAGACATTTTTATGCCTTACAGCATGAAGCATGAAATGTCGATAATCTAAGGGATCCAAAGTCCCTAAACATGTCACTCCTACCCCTAGAGGAACAAGGTCAGCAAACCACAGCACTAAAAATCAGTTCTCCACCTGAAAACACTCAAAAACAAGCTAATTCTGGATCATGTCAGCTGCTCCACTGAGCATCTGCGTTGAATGTCAACTGTTCCACTCTGTACCTGCACTGAATGTCAAATCTAATGAAGGCTACCTGCGCTGGGCGAGATTGGCCAAGTGGCACAGTGATTCTGCAAGGTGTCAAATGCCCAGGAAGCTTCCAAAATGACACTTGGATCAAGGAATTCGCCTTGTGATGAGTAAGAGGATCTAGATCTCCAAGTGTAAGCAAGAAACTCCAAGTGGACTCAAGAACTGAAGAATAAATGAAGTGGGAGAGGACACTAGTCAGCTTCATGCCAACCTCAAGCTGACTCATCCTTTCTCCAAAACTCCTATATATAGAGCTCTCTCATGAGGTCTAGGGAGGAGGGAATCTTGTGAATGTAAGGAAGTGTTGTTGGTTTGTGCATAGAACAATTGGGTGATTTGCTTGAAGGAGGTGAAGAGGAGATTTCTTTCTGCTGGGAGGTGTTGCTGGATTGGGCCTCTTATGGTTGTAACATTCTCAGAACTTTACTTCTTCCATTAATAAAGCATTTGAGGTTCTTCTATATGCATGTGTCTCTGTGGCGTATTGATACTTGTATATTTGGTTTACTCTAATCCTTGAATCAATTATGGATGTATGCTTCTTGTAATTTCCCTTTCTTGTGCTTTTGCAGGATCTTTGTGTAGCTGGGCCAGTGAAAGAGCAAGGAGCTGGGAGCAAGCAGCAAAGAGGGAAGATTGGATCAACCATTAGCGGAAGATAACGGTTAGTGGATCCCTTTCTCCTCTCTCTTACATCTTATAAAGAAGTAATCTTGAATAGCTTTGCATTCGGTTGTTGCTGAGGTACTATCACCCTTAGAGTGGGATAGGGTCATTCCGTATTGGATACTTTTCCCAACAACATGTCAAGCTGCAGAAGTCAAGGGTATGCAAGGTTGATTTTGCAGACGTCATGGTCAAAAGTTGGCTTAAACACGAGTCCAAGTGAAGCCGGCTATAGGCCAAAAGGTGCAAATGGTCAACATGCAATGCAGAAGTACAACTCGACACGCATAGGAGCCTCTAGGGTATAAGGCCAGAACGAAGCGAAGAAGCAAAGGGGAATGAGTCTTCAACACATAAGTCATGGCGGGACTACAGAGGACTCTCGAGCCTACTCAAAACGAAGCAGCATGGGCAACAAATGTCAGTGAGGTGCTAACTAGGATGCCCATGTAAAAGGATGGCTCTACCATCATGTCATGATTTAAAGAATGGGCGAGTGAAAATGGCTTACGAACCATAACATGATGGGGTCGACCCTACGGCAGATGTATCGGTCAAATGGAGGCTAGTATGCATAATGCAACGGAAAAATGGTGTCCCTAACCTATATGCCAGTGAGAACGCGATACCTGCCATGACGGGTCAGCAGTCATGGAACTGTCTCGAACCGTCGAAAAATGTCCAAAATGTCCTGAAACACAACCCAATCTCGACATTCCAAGCTCCCAAGTTAAAAGTGACATGAAACCAAACTAAATAAAATTTTGAAAAAATTTTGCATTTTCAAAACTTATAAAAAGAAATTTTGGACTTAACATTTTCGCCGTTTGACTTGGAGAGCAAAAATTGTGGAGCAAAAGGAGCAAACTTCCCTGTGACTTATTCAACCGTTCAAACTTGCCGAAAACTTCCAGGTAAGCACTAAACTTGTCTTGCAATTAATTGTGATAGTTTTTAGGAATTTTAATTGATGTTTCACTGTTAGATTTTTGCAAAAAATTGCTCTGCGGCGTACACGCGGGTTGGCTGTATAGAACTCGCGTATACGACGACCCTACACGCGACTGTATACAAGGGAACCCGCGTGTGCGTAGCAAACTAATTTTATACACAAAACTATCGGATGAAAATGATTTTTTCTTCCAGGATGACTCTCACATGGCGTGAAAGAGAGCACTCAGCTGTAGATAAGGAAGTTATGGACAATGATGAGGCATTAGATGCCTTACGGGGATGCGGGTTGCTAAAGTTCTTCAAATTGCCAAACATGAAAGCCAACACGCGTTTGCTCGAGAGGCTCATTGATTATTGGGATGTCGATGAGGAAGCATTCATCATTGATTAGATGCCACTCAGGGTAGAAGTGGAAGATATATATTTTATCACGGGCCTTTCCCGAAGGGGAGAGGTAGTGCACTCTCGGGGCAGGACACGGAATAGCCTCAGTGTGGATGACTATGTACAGATTTACTGCCCGGGTCATCGGAAGGTCGGGAGTCAGATTTCTATTCCACATGTGGCGAGTTTGTCACTCAGGATAATCTTGTTCACCATAGGTCGAGTGAACGGATCATCCTCACTACATCAGGCGTCACGGGTAAACATGAGCGTAGCAGTGGACTGTCTCACTACAGTGTTTGACTGGTGCACTCCTCTCCTTGCCAACATGAAGGAACAACTCACTTCTATCAGGAGGGGACAGACCAAGAACTTTGGGTTCGGAACCATCTTATGTACATTCTTCTTCGAGAAGGTTCCTGCACTCCGCCCCAGGGTAGTAGTTTCCATCAGTAGTCCACGTGATCCACGCATGGGCCGGTGGGCTGACTTGATGAAACGTCTAGGGGGTGGGGAAGTCCCTAGGAATGCATTCGACGATGATTTCTTTACCTGGTGGGAGAAGAAAATCATCGCCATAGATGATTACCCCTATGCCGGACTGGATTTCTGAGGAGATCCTGATCTAGTGTTACCCACGGATGCAGCATGGGGCGAGATTGGTAAGATTTTTGATATTTATGATTTTTTGGATTTTTCAAATATAATGATAAATTTTGAAAAATATTTTTTGATGAGATTCAAATGACTAATATGATGATCATGTTCCAGACATTGGGCCCGTGCGAGCAGATGGATTCCTGCGGCATGGACGGCGTGGCCGAGGAGCCGAAGAGGCGGCTGCGGATGTGGAAAGGACCCTCAACAACGTCCAGCGACACTTGGCGAGATTGAGCTGCCAAGTACCGATGGCTGAGATAGAGGACCTTCCTCCAGATATGCAACGTCATGTGGTTGGGATGCCACGTGACTGGGTTTGCGTCTTTCGGCGCGTGGCCAATGCTATAGTTACTTATTTAGCTGCTCATCCAGAGCCGAGGCATTAGATATGCCTGACATGATTATGGGCATTTGAGTCCCAATTTTGTATATTTTTGAACACACATATGTACACTCGAGACGCTTTGTGATATATATATATATATACAGTTTGACTTTTTGATGCATGATTTTATGATGATGAATGATTGATATGCCAGTCTAATGCTTGATTAGCGATAGAATCAGCTAACCAATTTTGAGATCTTGGAATGTGCAAATAATTAATGTAAACAAATGATCTTTGCAACAACCTCACCCTTAAATATTGGCGATATAATAATGGATCTCTAACTCGATAAATGTTGTTTAACTGAGACACTATCAATTGAGAATCAAGATATACTACCAACGAGTCGATCCCATAAGAGATTGCCTCGGATAATAAATTGATAACAGCTATATACTCGGCCATATTGTTTGAAGCAGGACCGATACACACGCCTCTCGATATCATCAACTGACCATTTGGGTAATAAAGTACCCAAGCTGCGGAAGCAAGATTCCGAGTGTGCCGACTAGCACCATCGGCGAACCCAAAATAAACCAACTCATCCATCAACACCTGCCAAGGCAGACCAAAAAGTGCTGATATCAGAAAACGCTCGATAATATATGTACAAATATACATAAAATACAAAGAAGCCATTGCCTGGTAAAACTAAGCAAAATACTTCTTTAAATAGAGCCCATTTCGGGGCTTCGCCAGCTTGTTTCCTTCGAAATCAATTAACTCATACGATCCTTTTTTTAAGACTCGTTTGATAATGAAAGGACCGTACCACATAGGCTTGAATTTGCTTGCCCCCAAGGTGTCCTTATCTTGGTCATAGACCAAGACAAGGTCACCTTCAGTAAAGACACGAGGACGGACAGACTTATCATACTGAGTTTTGACCCTTTTCTTATGGGCCTCATTCATCGTGGCGGCATCTCGACGCTCCTCATCGAGATGTTCCAGGTGAACTAGGCGCTCCTCAAGACTCGAAGTCTCAGGAAGAAGCTCAACAGCCAATTTCAGACATGGAATTTCACATTCGACCGGAAAGATAGATTCCATCCCGTAAACCAACTGAAAAGGAGTAAAACCAGTAGCCGTTTTGATGGAGGTTCGGTATGCCCAAAGAGCCGGATACAACATAATGTGCCAATTGGACCGATTTTTATCGATTGTCCGTTGGAGTATCGTCTTAAGAGTTTTATTGACCGCCTCGACCTGTCCATTGGCCTGAGGATAGTAAGGAGACGAATGCTCCTGACGGAAACCTAATTTAAGAGCCAATTCGGACATTAGCTGATTTTGGAAATGACTGCCATGGTCAGTGACAATTTCTCTTGGGATACCGAATCTTGAGATAACCTGATTGAAAAGAAACAAAGCTGCCGTGTCACTGTCATTCTTATAAGTAGGCATGGCCTCAGCCCACTTCGTGAAGTAGTCTACAGCCACGATAATGTACTTGTGATTCGCCGCTGAAGGCGGATTACAAGTCGTAAAATCAATACCCCACTTAGTGAAGGGACCGACGGTGACAACGGCAAAAAGGGGAGCTGGGTGCGCGCGCATCTTGCGAGTAAAAATTTGACACGGGTGACAATGTTTTACCGCTTCCACACAGTCTTTAAAGAGTGAAGGCCAAAAATAGCCGGCACGTAAGATGCGCTGGGCTGTAGCAAGCCCTGATAGATGACCACCACAAGCTCCACTGTGGCAGTCATTAAGAACAGACTCCGCTTCCTCTAAGGTTAAACAACGTCGAAGAATTGAATCAACCCCTCGACGGTATAATGTGTCACCAATGATAACATAGTTTTTAGCCAGGTGACGTAACTTGCGTCGTTCATCCTTGGAGAAAGTAGAGGGAAACTTCGAAGTCTGGAGATAAACAATGATATCTCCATACCAAGGGTCTTGTGAAGAGATGAGGAATATATGTTCGTCGGGTAAACTTTCCTCATAAACAATATCCTCTCCACAAGGAAGCTCAGAAATTAGCTCCGCGAAGACCATAGATTTCTTAGACTTGGCGGACAAGAACTCGAGGTCGAATTCTTGTAAAATGACTATCCATCTATTATATTTGCCCCCAATCACTCGCCTACTGAGGACAAATTGGAATGGATTGAACGCCGCTAAGACAAAAGTTTTGCGTAGCAAAATATAATGACGAAGCCTCTGGATAGCATGGACAGCTGCCAAGGCCAACTTCTCAACTGGAGAATAGCGGAGTTCAGGGCCTATTAAGCCTCGGCTCAAATAATAAATCATGTTCTCGACAAGAGCATCGTCCTCCTGAACTAGAACCATACCAATGGTAGATTCTGCTGCAGCGAGATTTAAAAGGAAGTCTCTACCATAATCCGGTGGACTCAAAAGCGGGGCAGAGACTAATGCCTTTTTCAAAGCATCAAACGACCGCTGTGCAAAGTCGTCCCATACAAATGGGACTCCTTTTCGTAGCAAACGCATGAACCCTTTAGTGATCTCGGCATAGTTTGCTATAAACCGTCTTAAGAAATTAGCCTTCCCTTGAAGACTTTGAAGTTGACGAATTGAGGACGGGGGAGGCAACTGAACTATTACCTCAACCTTGAATGGATCAACCCGAATCCCTTCATTGGACACAATAAACCCTAACAGCCGACCGGATGTAACTGCGAAAACGCATTTATTGGGATTCAACCATATTTTATAGAAACGACATCGCTCAAAGACTAATCGAAGGTGACTCGGATGATCAGTTCTCTTTCGAGCAGTGAGATCATCTAAGTATGCCTCGATGACATGTTTGATGTCGTGGAAAGCGTATGACATGGCCCGCTGAAAAGTGGCTCCAGCATTTTTAAGACCAAAAGGCATCTTTCGATATGCAAAGGCACCCCAAGGACATATGAAGGCTGTCTTATGTTGGTCTTCAGGACGGATAGAGATTTGATTATAACCCGAAAAACCGTCCATGAAGGAAAAAATTTCATTACCCGCACACTTGTCGATAATCTGATCAATGAATGGCGTGGGGTAATTCTCTTTTGGACAAGCCTTGTTTAAGTCCCTAAAATCGATGCATACGCGGATTGTTCCTTGCTTCTTGTCCACAGGGACTGGATTCGAAACCCAATCCGTAAGAGGAACAGGGTATATAAAACCCGCCCTTAGCAGCTTCTCAACCTCAGCTTTGATAGCCGCTGCTTTCCTAGGGTTAACCGGCCGAAGCCTTTGATGAATCGGTTTTGCTTTTTCGTACGTCTTGATCTCATGTTGGACTATAGAAGGATCAATGCCGGGCATTTCCTCATAAGACCAAGCAAACACATCACGATATTCCTTGAATAGGTCGGTGTAAATTTGAATTTCTTCAGGGGAACACTCAATTCCGATGAAGATATTCTAGATGATGTTAGGATCCTTAGAGATGTTTATAGGTATCGTTTTTGAGATTACCGACATATTACCTTCGGCACGTGTGTGTGTTGGAGCCAAAGGGTTCGACACCGTACAAACATCACTACCAACGAGCTCGGAGAATCTAGATTCCACTTCCTGCAATGGAGGAAGAAAATATGAACGATGGTGTAAGTCTTCCCAAGGTCGATCTATACCCATCATTACTTCGAGGATTGCTTCTTCAGAAGGTAGAACCGAATCTAAGCAGTCCAAGGCAGAGTTAGAATCAAAGCTCCAAGCGGGGGCCACATGACCATCTAACTCCTCTTCAGAAAAAGGAGTAGAATGGTTATCTGCAGAGTCTACGATAGACTGATATCTAAGCTCAGCTGCAGATATAGGAAACGCCATTCCATTCACTTGTCCTTCAACTAATGTGGTGGTAGGTGAAGGCAAGGTCCAAGGGTCGGAAAAATAATGAGTTCGAAAGAACTCTTCTCGAGAAGACTCCTTGGATGATGAAATAGCATTGATTTTTGCAAAAGGAGAGGGAAGATCAAATGTACCCATCAATGAGGAATACATCCCTACTCCTAAATTCTCAGTCGGCGGGCGAGGGTTATCCACCAAAGGAACAGTAGAGTCGGAGGTTGCTTGAGGATCGATTGGAGAATAGTCCAATTGATCAACCTTAACGATTTTCCCCTCATGAGGAAAGCAAATGACACGAAACAGAGTCGATACAACGGCTTCCATCTCGTACACCCAGTTCCTTCCTAATAGGAGATTATAGTCTGGGTTAGCATCTACGACTTCAACTTCGATATTAACGACCTTCCCTCCAACACATATAGGAAAGGCCGGGATAATCCCATGCGGCTTGTGAGAATGACCATCAAATGCAGTTAAGACGGTTGGTGAAGGAACAGCCGAAGGTGAACCAATAGCCTTCCAACATGACATGGACATGACACATGTGGAAGCTCCTTCATCTATAACGGTGCGAAAAATATTGATTTTCCGGTATGTAGACTTTATCTGAAAAGCCATAGGATGAGGGAGTCTCTTTTTGACATTTGACATGTCAAAAGAGAGCACTAAAGAGTTAGCTGGATCGACTGCTCCAATGGCGGAGAGTAAAGCACTTCTCTGAGACGGACACGACTGGAGAACCTCCAAAGTGGACATAGCACACGGGCTTTGAGCCAAATCCTACACAATGGAGTAATTTTGGGCGGCCCTAGCATTAGGATTAATCGTCGCGCGTTTGGCGGAACCTTTCGGTATCCTAGGTATAGTCTCAACAGGAGGTCGCTCAATATGAAGGTCATTACCTCCGGGAACAGTTTTATCCTTAGATGTTTCAGCTTCACCATAATCACGTGACCGAGTAGTCACGTTAACATTTGAACCCATCATAAAAAAATTTGATGCTTTTTCCCCTTCCTGGTTGCCCCCTGAGGAGGTCCCAGGATTCGAATTCGCGCCAGCAAGAAGTTGCTGCCCTTGGGGAAATGGGTTAGTCAACATAGCTTGTGAACTAGAAGTCCCTTGCTGTCCTAACAAGCGCTAAGCGTCTTCAATTCTAGGGCAGAGATGAGTTAGATGGTCCCCGCTGCATAACTTGCAAGGGAACTTAACTTTCTTTCTCGACTCACCTTTACCACCACCATCGTTGTTGCCGGATTTATTTGCATCGGGCTTCCCATCCAAATTCTTCTTCTTACCACGTCCCTTCTTTTTCCCATTGGAATTTTGATTTCCTTTGGGGTTATCGGATTGGACGGCGTTAATGGAAGAATTTTGGGAAGCGGGAGGATTAGACAATGTGACTTGGTTGTTAGAAGCAGTTTGTAAAGACAACTCCTGCAATTGATTCAACAAGTTCACTGTAGATGTGTCTACAGACCCAACGATACCGTCCGCGTGCGAGCCTGGCTTTGGCTTAGCTAAATCAACCTTAGATCCAGGAGCATCTGGCAAGTACTTTTGGAGGATCCCAGACTGAGAGTAAATCAGTTCTAACTACTGGGCCCTGAAAATGGCTTGCTCCTTAGAATAGACCCCAGACATGGAGACATCCTTGGAGATCTCAGGTTGCAAAGACTTCAAAAACCACTCTAGACGGTACTCGGGAGGGATTTCGGCTTTGATGAGCCTCTTTCTCCGTCTCCATTCCTGAATGTGATCAGAAATGTGGGTTGCCTTATCCTGGCGAAAGGTGGCCAGAAGTTCAGTTCCGGCATCATAGCGGATAGGCAACTGGAAGTGATTTAAGAAGATATTGGCTAAGTCAGTGAACGATGTAAAGCTGCCCCCTGGCAACTCTATGTACCATTTAGCCGCATTACCAGTCAAGGTGCACTGAAAGAGTCTCAACCTAATCGAATCCTCGATGAGGGAGTTGGACGAGCACCACAAATGGAATGTGGTTACATGATCGCCCAGATCTTCACCACTCTTCCCTTCGAATTTTGGAATGTCCGAAGGGAGTTTGGTTGGGACCGGAGGCCAGGCCGGATTATACCTGATTGGGTCGTTCGTTAGCTTAGTGAGATCTGGCAAGTTTAACGTTGCCAGAAACGGAAGCCTAGGAGGACCTAGGGGATTCCACCCAGACTGGGCAGAACTCCCAAAGTTCTGAAAAGATTGTCCTGGGATTTGGGAGGCACCAGGCTGCCCGAAGTGACCAGTAGAACCGGCTGAACCAAAAGGCAAGCCTTGTGGCCCAGCAAAATTCGGAGTTTGACCAACTCCTGCCGTATAACCTCCATAGCCCACAAAGTTTCCTCCTAAAGAATGGTAAGGAGTTGATAACCCCTGATATGGGTTCCAAGCCGAAGCAAGGGGAGGAATGCTTTGAAACATGCTAACCGTGGAATACGGCCTACTTCCTTGTTGGCCGATAAATGGATTCGCAGTTCCTGCGCTACTAACCCCAGGGTTATTCCAACCTTGGAAAGGATTGCTGCTTTGTCCTATTGAAGAAAAAGGCATGGATCCTACCGTTGGGTTGGAATGTGGTATATGACCACTTCCGAAAGGAAAACCCTGGAATGAAGCCGATCCGCCCATCATGGACGTAGCGGCACTAAGCGGAACCGATGGAATACCCTGTGATTGGGTGCCAAAAAGGAAGGAACCAGTACTAAAAGCATTGGTTTGGGCATTTCCACTCGTAGACGGAATGGAGGTAGACCCAATTAAAGACGTGCTAGCAAAAGATCCGAACAAGGAAGCAGAGGGGATGGAAATGGTTCCTCCCCCTTGCACCGATGTTGGGGTTTGCATAGTCGCAGCACTCGTAGAAGCCATGCTTCCAGTAGTGATCATAAATGGTAAGCGCGTAGCGTAACCTGGACTCGATGGTCTATGTGATGGAGTCCCAACGTATTGCAATACGTCTGGATAACTAGATGGTAGAGGAGAATTTGGAACCACTAATGATTCTGAAAGTTCTTCTACCTTTACGTTATTCTCCGCTTGAAAGCGAACTCGAGAAAGGACAGGAGTGTCCCTCTCTTGCTCAGAAGTGCCAGGTCTTGCTTGGCCGCTAATATCCCCGAGAGGAGGATCAATCCCCGATGCGTCAACCGGCGTGGGACGGACCCCACCGGTAGTATCCCCTCTGCGCCTTCTAGGAGAAGGCTCTAAACTAGGTGGCGAGAGACCACGAAGTCTTCGAGACCATCTTGGAGACCGGTCAGCCACTTTGAATTTTTTGTTATGATCTAACTAAAGACTCAAAAAATTAAAAGCTAAGCCGACTAGGAGCACAGAGCACACACTATAAAGTTCCTAAAGATACAGCCAGTCAAACAACTTCCAAGTATTTCCGCTCCGGGTGATTAGGACCGGACGCCAAAATACGAGAAAGTGAATCAAAGGGCCTTCCGAAGATAGTCTGGGATGATGAGGGCCCAGTCCTATCAGCGAAGGTATCAGAGGAAGTTATGCTGACCTCCTAACAACAGCCTGCGCCGGTGCAAGCCCCCAAGCTTCGCAAGGGTGCCCTCCAGTAGTACTGTCGAGAGTGATGCAACGTCGACCTCAGGTGCCACGGGATTCCCCTCCGCAGCCACCTATGCAGATCCCTAGGAGAGGCAACTATGGGTACCAACTCGTCGCAGAAGCCAGGCGGAACAGTCGTGAGGTAAGTTCAGACAAGTAGGAGAGGGGGTATCTCTCTTCCCTGTCTTCACAGACCCTCGTGCTTAACTCCCAGATCCGGAGCTTTCCTGGTCTTCCTAACGCTATTGGATTTACTCTCATTAATCAGACTCTTATGTTTGACGTTTTATGTGGCCTTGGAGAGTTAACTCTCCACTCGCCTAATCCAAGGCCCTAAAATCCTAAACTTGTTGGTGTAATAACTAAAACAAAAAGTTCTAGTGGATTTTAATTAAGCGCTTGATTTTATTAGGCTGTTCTTTAAGTCACAAGGTAATGGAGATGAAACTTGTGGTGTTTTTATGGACGCAAAAGAAATTAATAAAACTTAGCTACATGCACATGCACTTTTTGTTTTCGATGAAGAGCAATTTCTATGAGGTTCAGAGGTACTTGTAATATAAACAAATTTTCTTTTTCTTTTCAGACTCCACACTCACAAAAACTAACAAAACTAAATATGCCTAAAAAGAGATGCAAATCTATCCTAATGCAAGAACTATATGTGGATGCAAGATTCAAAGACTACTCTAAAAACAAAGAAGGAAAGTTGTTGTTTTACCAAATTTTGTCTTGCCACTAAAATGCTTAGATAGAAGATGATGTGTTACCAATCATTTCGTCCAAACAATAAAAACAAGTTCTAAGATAAAAACAAAGCACTTTCACTTCGCAAAAAGGAAATCAAATGAAAAGCAAGTTTAAGAAAGCGAATCTCAAAACTTTCAAAAGATTTTCTTTCAATCAAACTAAAAAGTCTTTTTGAAAGGAAAGCTCTCAAAAATACTGACACCAATGATTGATAAATAGGCAACCAAAAAATTTTGTGAATTGACACCTTTCAAATGATGAAAACTCAACAAAAATAAAATGTTTGAAATCTCTTTTGACAATCAAAAGCAGCAATGAAAGTCCAAAAGATCAAAAGACAAGTTTCAAGAAAATGGTAACAAACAACTTTCCCGAAACGAAGGAGCAAATGGTCACAAGAATGATTTCGTTAAGCAAACAAAAGTGTCATGAAAGCAAAAATGGACACAAAGATTGAACCCAATCTTCCTACTCTGCCGAAACAGAGCAATCAAGATTTCTAAACAGAAATCTTGTGTGTCAAAAATCAATGACGCTTGCAATCAACGAAAACAAGACTAATACTCCTTATGACTAGAGAGAGTTCAGAACAAGATGCCCCCTGTTAAACAGAGGATTGTTACTAGAAAATGACTGCTTGAAACTGACCCAAACCACCAGACAAACCTTCAGCAAAAAGAAAATTTATAAATCTTGAAAATTATGTCATATACGCGCCTGCAATTATGTGCAAAATGCGTGTACACTCTACTGTAACTAAGGAAACCTGCGTATACGCGGGTTCACTTAGTGCAACTTGCGTATATACGCTTCTGTAATCCAGGAAAAGAGCGTATCTGAAGTCTTTCAAGAAAAATAAAAAAACACAGACTGAAAAACTGGAAAAGCTTGGAGTTCAAGAAAAGATCAGACAGTCAGAGCCAACAAACAGAGGGGCTGAGCCTTGATTGGCTTGAAGACTACCCAAACTAGGAACAACAAGAGTGTTGTCCCCAGTGGAGTCGCCAATTCTGGTTGAAGGGAAAGTACCCCTAGGGTCCTTTGGGCTAAGACTCTACCAGACTGAAAATTGCTTATTCAAAGAAACACACACACAGCCATCATTTTTACTTTTAAGTAAATTCTAACGTTAAGGGTACGTACCTAAGGTCATACGTTCGAGAAGGCCTTTAGGTTCCAAACCCTTCTTGGAGTTCCCTTCTTCTTCCTTTGACCTGCAAGACAAACAAATCAAAGAACACAGCAGTACATGTACAAATACTTATGTATAAACCATCTTTACGCTATAAAGTTAGTTATAAAAATCTTTAAGTAACCACTTGCATAAGAATTCAAAACAAGAATCTCATAAGCATAAAGAAAGATTGTTTCGGGAACAAAGACGTGTTTCTTTATATATGAAGGCAAATAAAGTACATATAACGGAAAGATATCACCTGAACACCTTCAGCAGGCTCCAAGCAAAGCTTCCTCCCGGATTCGTTCCAGCCTCAAGCCTCCAACAAGAGCTCCTTCCAAGTCTTACTCAATGATGATATCAAGGATGAATGATCACCAATACACATGGAAACAAGGGTTTCCTATGCAAAATGGGGGAAGTGCAGAAAGCACCAAGGACTTCAGACCTGGTCTAAGGGAAAAATCTCAGCATAATAATCTTGCTCTCCTTTCTCTCTCCCTTTGGCCTTCCCTTTGATGTCTTTTTATACCATCTCCAAAGTAGTTTTTTAGTTAGGAGTTGGTTGGGAACAGTTGGCCCACGGGCACTAACAGGTGATCCAGTAGGTAAAACCCGCGATCTCCGCCCGAAAATAAGGAATTATATATATTTTTAAGTGTTTTAATACATACACGCGGGTTGGGTATACACAGACCCGCGTGTACACGCGTTTTTAGGGCAATGTCGCGTATAGGGAATAAAACACTGTTTTTTTAAATTTTTGGACCAGGTCTGGAAGGAGGGGTTGCCCTAGGCCATGAGTGCAGCATCGCAAACCATAAGAGTGAGATTTGGAGCTATAACACAAAGCTGCTCCAAGCAGCGCAGAATGAAGAAGATGATATGGCCAACAGAATCACTGATTTAATAGAATTATATCAGATCAGAGAGCAGCTGATTGAAAAAGCTACAGCACATCAACAAAAGGTCAAGGAAGCCTTTGACAAGAAGACAAAAAGAAACAATTTTCAGGTTGGGGATTTGGTCATGAAATGGGATGCTTTTAAAGAAAAGAAAGGCAATCATGGGAAGTTTGATGCTCTCTGGACAGGCCCTTTCATTATTTCACAGATTCAAGGGAACAACACTTTCATACTGAAAAGTATGGGAGGAGAACCAGTCTTTGATGGCCCAGTTAATGGGCGGTTTTTGAAGAACTATGTGATTTAAGGTCTTTTGGCCTTAAAAGCTGTAAATATTATGCTTTTATCAGTTTTTAGTGTAGCTTTAATAGACTCCATGCCCAATGGAACACTAGGAATTTTGGCTAATTTTTTTGCTACTGGAAAGGCATTGATGTGCAGGTTCTTGAGACCTCACAGGGAGGATCTCATCCCCAGAAGGAGCCAGTGTTAGCGCTGCTGTGCAAAAGGGTCAAGAATGGGTTCAAAATGCTTTTAAAGGCTGCGAATATATGTACAGTCATGCTCAAGATCCATTCATGCTGTCAAAACCCTCATGTTGGGCTAAAAGGTCTTCCACCGATAAAAAACTTTTTGCAAAAGGAAAGCCCTTGGGAAGGCAGAAATAATCTATCGGGAGGCCTAAAACACTCCAAAACAAGAAAAATTCAAAATTGCAGGGCTAACAGTTCAAACGAGCGACAACCGTTCAATCTGGCTGATCAACAGTCCAGATCGCATCGGTGGGTCGAGATTGGAGGAGGCAGATTGGTGGGTTATATCGCGTCAGCTTATCGCATCGGTAGGTTGGCAGTGGCAGCGACAGTGGCAATGATGTGGCATCGCCGATGAACGATCATCGATATCGCGTCGGCGTATCGCTATCGGTCGTTTCAATAGGAGCATGGTCGTTGCTTATATAAAGGACCGCCGATGGGCCGGACCCGACGGCCATACAACGTTGTGTGCTATAGTATTTCGAGTCCGCAGCTTTCACTCATATCGCATCGGCATTTCGCTGTCGGGACTGTCAAAGTGGACAAGGTCTTCACATAGGCTGTGTTCCGACCCGATGGGTCGGACCCGATGACCACAACACTCCATTTTATATTCTGTAAAGTCCGCGCCCATAGTGTTTTAAATATATTTCGTGTATTTTCTTTATATAAAGAAAATACAAAAAGAAGCTTATGGCAAGCGCCGATCGCTGACGGGGTTCGGGCCCGATAGGGTTCTAAAAGGCCAAATATATATACTTCAAGTCCACCAAAGCCAATTTTTCATGTTTTGCGGCAGTTTTGCAGTGGCGCGGAAATCATTAATGCAAGCTTACAACAGTACAGCGCAGTAGGCAGCTGCCTTCAATTGACAGTATGGCCTAGCAGGAGGCAAGACGTGCCTCATATAGATCAACATTTATCAGTCATGATGGACCCATGGTTGAAACTTGCAAGTCTAGATGAAGCATTGTGGGCGGGAATGAACAGTGTAGCAGTGTTTCACTGTTGCCAAGCCAAGCGGTCATATTGGAGCCGTTCAATCATTCAACAGTAGCATTTAATCAGCAGTATGGCCGAGGAAGAGATAGGACGCCACAGATCCAGTCAAAGCATTCAGTGGTTATGGGATTCGCCCATATTTCGTCCCACCTGCCCTAGAAGGATCGCACAGCACCAGAGAGGGATAAATTTATTCAAAGCACGGCCAGATTTGTACCAGAGGCCCATTCTTGAATGTAAATATGGTTGGTGGCCATTTATGGGCTCCTCCACGTATTGTTCAGCAGAGATATTTTGTATTGTAACAGTATATATACTCAAAACTGAGATGTAATGAGGAGGATGAGTGTTTGATGAATGAGAGCTTATTGTAGCCTTTTAACTTCTGGAGACTGTTAATATTATGAGACCTGCAGCTTCTGGTCTTGATTTCCATTAATACAAGCTTCTTTTGCTGTCACCTGCTCACTTTCCGCTTCTTTTGTTGTCACCTGCTCACTTTCCACTTCTTCTTCTTGTTCTAGGCTGTGCCTGCTTGCATTTATTTGATGTGCTCTGAATGTTTGATATCAGAGGGGCTGTCATCCCACCTCTATGTTAAAATTTAGTAGTTCATTGAAAGTTGTTTGCAGGTTGCTGTTGTTCAAATAGCAGAGAGCTGTCATCCTCACTGTCTATTGAATAATAGTCGTGCAGATTCTCTAACTGATTGCAGCTGGCCATCACAGAGCTCTGTGCATCTGCTGGTGCAATCAGTCTGCTCCATCATCACGTCTACCTTAAACCGTGAGTAGTTGGTGGTTGAAAGCCTTGTAGTTTGGGGGTCTTCACCCATGTCTGGGGCAAATCATAATAGGAGTGGTTATCTGACTTAAAAGTGTTGCACATCTTCCATTTATCCATCATCTTATCCAACATAATTGTTAAATTTTTAATGTTCCTGAGCATCACTGATTTACAACCTAGGTGAGTTTCTTGGGGTGATAACAGGTCCAACATCACATTATGACAAAGATTGTCTCAATATGAATGTCAACCATGGTCAACCATGTTTTTTTAGTCTTTATTATATTTATCTTAGGGTTTCTATACCTTGGGTTAACAATATTAATCCCTTGAGTTTAATATCATTCCCTTAGGTTTATAATCCCTTGGGGTTTTAATATTAATACCTTGGGGCCTTATTATTCCCTTTGGTTTATTAATCTAAGGGTTCATATTCCTAGGGTATAATATTATTCCTAAGGTTTATAATATTAAAACTAGGGTTTAATATAAATCCCATGCGTTTATAATCATGGTCAACCATGGTCCAATGTCACATTGTGACAAAGATTGTCTCAATATGAAAATCAATCATGGTCCAACATCACATTATGACAAAGATTCTCTCAATATGAAAATTAACCATGGTAAACCATGTTTATTTTAGGGTTTATATTATTTATCTTAGGGTTTATATACATTGGGTTTATAATATTAATCCCTTGGGTATAATATTATTTGTTTGGGTTTATAATCGCTTTGGTTTTTAGTAATTATCTCTTGGATTATTATTCCCTTGGGTTTATAATATCAATCCCTTGGGTTTGTTAATCTAAGGTTTCATATTCCTGAGGTATAATATTATTCATAGGGTTTATAATATTAATACTAGGATTTAATATAAATCCCTTGGTTTATAATCATGGCCAACCATGGTCTATGATAATATTATTGATAATATCAATAATATTATGATATAATTATAATGTAATAATAAATATAAATTATCATTGTAGTTGTTATAATTATTATCATATTTATAATATAATGATAATAATATTTTATAATGTAATTATTATTATTATTATTATTAAATCCATATCCATTGGTGTCTATCAGTGTATATCAACCACATTTAATAATGTGGTTGTGCATGTGATTGATATATGCCTATCGGGACCTAGCAATAATCCTATGATCAAAATCTCTTATAAGGGCAAGAATAAGTAATTCTCTCCAGAAGAAATTTCCTCGAGTTTTCTTACCAAGATGAAGGTGATTAGTGAGGCTTCTCTTGACCAAATTGTGAATAATGTTATTGTGACTATTCGTGCCTTTTTTAATGAATCCTAGAGATAAGCGACCAAGGATGTTGGTCACATTATTAGGCTAAATTTGTTGAGAATCATCAATGAGCCCATTGTTACTGCCATTGCTAATAGGTTTGACAAGAAGGGAACTTCTACTAAAGAGAAGGATGTGTTGCTAAATTATTTGGGAGGAGAGGTGTTAGATGTCTCAATTTTGACAATTCAAAAGGGAATCTTCGAAGTGAAGGTCATTACTAAAGATACTCACTTGGGAGGCAAGGATTCAAATACTAGAATTGTAAATCGCTTTGTGTAGGAATTCAAGAGGAAACACAAAGAAGACATCAACGAGAATGCTAGAGCTCTTCACAATTTTGGGAACTCTTTCTTATTATCAATGTTCCTTGGAGCTGTAATTTTGCTCATAACTGTAATTTTTATTTTTATTTTTTTAAGTTTATGGGAGATGTTGTATGATTTAGAGTGAGAATAACAAAAAAGGAAGTTTACATTTTCATTTTTTTTCTTTAGTATATATTTTTAATTTAAAAATAAGTTTAATATAATTATTCATTATTTTAATATTATTTTTAAATGTTTTTATTTATAATAATTTTTTAATTTACAAACATTTTTAATATGATATTTTTTTTTTTTGAGAAATTCAAAAAATATGTAAATTACTCATATATTCTTATTTAATTGAGTGTTGGTTTAAAAAAAAAATTAACTTAAATTAACAAAATAAGTATTCTAGATATTCTTCTTATAGTTGGTAAGTTGTTAGTCACAAATCCCCAAGAACAGTTATTCAAGTTAAATTCATTGATATTCTCTAGAAATGAAATTCGATTGTTGTAACATAACTTAAATGTGAAGTCATATGGAATACAAAGTAATATGGGCTCTTAGATATGTCAAATTCACGTTCCCTCAAAGAAATGCAAAGCCTTACCGGAATGCTATTTGAGAACAAAAAAATAACAAGTATATTATATCAAAGTTGGTAAGCAACTTGCCATGGAACTCCGAGAACAATTGAGGTGTATGGGTCTTTGGATTCTTCTAAGGGGTGTTTAGATCACTATTTTGTAGCAATTGAAGTGTTTGCTTCAATATTTGGGTTATTTAGCAGGTATCTTGATTAAAATGTTTTGGAACTTTGAGATATATGGAATTGTTGGGAATTCATGTTACAACTAGCCAACCTCCAAGCCCATTCGACTAATCGACCCCCAACCTCCACTGACATATTAGAAACCTTTATATTTCCAATGTCTCCAATAACATATTATAAACCCTTCTATTTCTAATATTATTATATATATATATTATTTGGAAAGATACAAAACAACCCAAAACACTATTGGCGTGTCTTTGCACCTCTCGGTGCAAATGTGAGTTGTTAACTCGTTATTGAAAGTTGTTGTTTATTATTTAAAGCCAATTTATTAAAATCAATCCATGGGAAGTAGTTTTTTTTGTTTTTACAATGTTGATGTTGTGCCACAATAAGTAATGGTCAAGCTCAAACAATCAGTCGAAGGTGATGGGCCCACACAACACTGTAATATTTGTTGTTCCCATTGTTTTATTTGGAAATAGACAACGCAATTGGGTAGTGGGTTCCTAAAAGTGCTAAGCACTTTCCACTTCCATTGAGTAAGCCTCTCTCCCAACACTGGAAAAACCCTTAAGCCTGGAGCCAGCAGTGGACCACTCAGTCATTCAAGCAAGCACAAGACGTCAATGGGTTCCTCCTTCGTATAATCACAACGGGATAATGAATTCTTAGCGTTTATATCGCGGGAGCCTTCCCATATCCGTTCCATCAAATAGCCTTGTAAATAAATTTGTTATCGCAAGTATGGCTAAATTGCAAGAAAAATTAACATGTGTATGCCCATATGCATAGTAGAAGGAATGTATGCATTTATGATGTCGTTCACCAGATATACAGGGGCTTGTGAAAAAGACAAAAGTCTCAATATCCAGATTATCCTCTAGACGCAAGTAATAATCATAACTAGTGAAAAAGCTTATAAAAGTTTGTGATAGTGAACTAGTACACAAGTCGATAGATGGTGTATTTAGGTCAAAATAGGTCAGCAGTGAAATAATTTGACGATGTGTGAGTTAATCAAATCACAAAGAAATTTCATAGTGTAGCAACTGTTGGTGTACATGCACTTAGACTAGCTGTGTTGGTGTACATGCACCTAGATTAGCTCCAGTTAACTTATTGCTTGCATGTGGCACATGTACACATTAACATAAGATAAAGCACACTTAGCTTTAGTTAGATTTAGTTATTGCATGTACAACTAAGCTTAACTTAGTTGCTTTTATGTATTTATTCTAAAACTAATATTGTAGAATCAATTTTCATTCTTTTCTCAATTCTTGCTCGCTTCCTTCCTTCTCTTGCAAGCTTGTTTATTGTTTTGCAGATCTAGATTTGTGTATCTCAAAAATCTTACATGGTATCAGAGCACAGGGATTTGTAATCAGTCCACAAGCAAGTTTATTTGCAGGTTCAGAAGATTGAAGCAACAACAAAGAATGGAGTCTAAATTGGAGTTTCTACAATCGGCAATTCTCACTCCATATAATTATTTCGAATGGAAGCCAAAGATTCAACTTCATCTCAGAAGTAGAGGCTTATTTTGAATAACCATGGAAACGGAAGTTGAACCAACATCGGCAATGGAGAAAACAAGATATTTCAATTGCATGGACGAGGCCTTCGGCATCCTATGTTTATCTATTTCTTCGGAACTGCTATTTCATGTTGAATCATGTTCAACTCCAAATGAAGTATGGAAAATTTTGGAAGGATTGTTTGGAAAACAGGATGAAATGCAAGGTCAAATTCTCGAAAATGAGTTAAACTCATTAGATCCGAGAAACTTTGAGAACATTCAAGATTTTTTCACAAGGTATAAAGCCTTGTTGGTTCAGTTGAAAGGATGCGGGATCAACAAACCCAAGCAAGAAAATCAGTTGATTCTTTCCATTTGATCAAAACTTGGTCCAGAGTATGCAGTATTCGTCTCTACATTCAACACAGTCAAATCTGCAACTGATGCAGCTTGGAAGATGCCCTCACTGGATTCTTTTATTCAGTCTTTGATGCATGAGCAAGATAAGCTCATCAAAATGGGCACACTTAAAAATTCCAAAGCGCATGCACTTACTGTGCATGCAAAAGGAAAGGAAAATTCCAAAGACCATCAGAAAGGAAAAGGGAAGAAGGATCTTGATCCAAGAAAGGGAGGACATCCCAAAACCCCTGATGGATCATCTGGCTCAAAGGAAAGGAAAGGAACGAAAAGGCAATCAATGTGCAATTATTTCCACCGTGGTTTTCATCCTGAATCTGCATGCTTGAAGAAGACTATAGATCTTATGGCGCAGACACTCCAACAACACAATCTTGGAGACCACATTCCTGAGAATGCTAAGAAGAAGTCTGGAGAAAAAGAACCAGATCCAAGAGGTAACGGGCATGCTTTGATTGCTCTTCATTCTGCACCACAAGAATGGATAATCGATTCAGGAGCTTCACATCATCTGGCTTCTTCAAAGGAATCCTTTTCTTCTCTACATGCATACTCAGGTCCTCCCATTCTCATGGGGGATAATTCTGCAGTTGCAGCAACTGGACAAGGAAGAGTTCAATTCGAAGATGTAAGTTTTGAAAATGTCTTGCATATTCCAAGGCTTTCTGTGAATCTTCTCTCATTGTATCAGATGACACACACAGGCAGCGGAAGGAAAGTGGAATTTACCCCAGATTCCGTGAGCATTTATGACATGCAAACCAATTTGAAGATTGCATCTGGTAAGGTAAATGATCAATCTCGTCTGTATACATTTTCTGATTTTTTTCCTCAATCAGATTCTATTTTGCTACTTACGCATGCAAATGAAGAAAGTAGGATTTGGCACGAGAGATTTGGGCACTTGAATTTCAAATATATGCAACAGCTTAGTAAGCAAGGGATGGTCAAAGGATTTCCAACCATTGAATTTTCAGATGGTGTTTGTAATGGATGTGCTCTTGGAAAGCATCCATAAGAAAAATTCGAGAAGGGGCATGCATGGAGAGCCTCTTCACCTTTGGAACTTGTACACAGTGATCTCATGGGTCCATTTCCGGTGCTTTCAATGAGCAAAGCAAGATATGTGTTGTCATTTATAGATGATTACACGAGATTCACTTGGGTTTACTTCTTGAAACTCAAGTCTGAAGTGTTTCAACATCTAAAGATTTTCAAAGCGCATGCGGAAAATCAGTCTCGAAAACGCATCAAAATACTCCGCATAGATAATGGGACGGAATATGTCAACAAAGATATCAATAATCTTTGTGATGAAGCAGGCATACAGTTGCAGCATACAGTTCCTTACACTCCACAGCAAAATGGCGTGGCTGAAAGGAAAAATCGATCTTTGAAAGAGATGGCTAATTTCATGTTGCATGCAAGATCTCTTCCGTCGAAATTGTGGGCCGAAGCTATTAATTGTGCCTCATACATCCAGAACAGATCTCCTCATAAATTTGTTACTGGAAAAACACCTTTTGAGGCTTGGACTGGCATGCAACCTGAAGTTAGTCATTTCCGCATTTTTGGATCTCGAGCATGGGCCCGCATTCCTCCAGAGAAGAGAAAGGCTTTGGAGCCTCAAAGCAAAGCATGCATGTTTGTTGGATATTCTGATGAAGTCAAAGGGTACAGATTGCTTGATATCCACACTGAAGAGCTCTTTATTGAAAGGAGTGTAAAGTTTGACGAAGATATTTCACATGCACCAGTAGATGAACTTGTTACCAAATTTTCATCACCACTCATTGATGAGTATGCAGATGAAACTTCAGACCAGCATTCTGATGAAGATGAGTCTTTTCCTGTGACCCCTGTTAGACCACCAGTTGTTGAACATCGAGATCATACTTCTGCATGTAGTTCGGAAGATTCTCGACCACCTTCAACACAAAAATGGCGCAGCATGAGTGATATCCTTGATGATCCTGCCTCTATCCCTCTGTTTGAGGAAGATCCGCAAGCACTCTTAGCTATGGAGCCATCCATGCCCATGCATGCTTATATGATGCATGGATCTGATCCACAAACTTATGCAGAAGCAAACGGGCATCCTGAATGGGAAGCCGCCATGGATGAGGAATATAACTCTCTCATTGAGAACCAGACTTGGGATTTGGTTCTGCTACCTTCAAATCGCAAACTTGTGAGATGCAAGTGGGTTTACCGGACCAAGAAAGCATCAAATGGCCAAGTTAGTCGATATAAGGCACGATTGGTAGCAAAAGGTTTTCAGCAAGTACATGGTGTTGACTATGATGAGACTTTTGCTCCAGTGGCAAAAATGGATTCCATTCGGCTAGCTTTCTCCATTGCAGCAGCAAGAGGATGGGAGGTGCATCATATGGATGTGAAGAATGCCTTTCTTCATGGTGATCTCGAGGAGGAAATCTACATGGAGCAGCCACCAGGATACATGCAGAATTCATCTCTGGTATGCAAACTAAAGAAGTCTCTCTATGGCCTCAAGCAGGCACCTAGAGAATGGTATGCAAAGATGGATTCGTATTTGTTATCTCAACATTTTGTACGCTGCAAATCTGATTCCAATGTTTATTTTCTGAAGAAAATTGACTCCTTGTTGATCATAGTACTCTACGTAGATGATCTTTTGATAACGGGTAGTTCAGCTTCTGTCATTACTAACATCAAAATTGCATTGCATAAGCGGTTTTCTATGACAGACATGGGCTTGCTAAATTTCTTCCTTGGACTAGAGATCCATCAACGTGTTTCTGGCATTACCATTTCTCAACCAAAATATGCCAGAGATCTTTAGGCACGATTTCACATGAGTGACTGCAAGCCAGCAGCCACACCTTTCTTATCAGGGATAAAGCTTGAGAATGGCAAAGACACACCATTGGTTGATTGCACATTGTATCGCCAGATTGTGGGAAGTCTTCTTTATCTCACTCACTCCCGTCCTGATCTCTCCTATGCTGTCGGAGCAGTTTCCAGATACATGCAGGAGCCACATGAGTTACACTGGAATGCTGCAAAGTGCATACTTCGATATGTCCAGGGGACAATCACCTATGGGATTCATTATGCAGCCAATTGTTCTTTGAATCTCATCGGGTTCACAGATTCAGACTGGGTTGGCGACACCATTGATCGCAAGTCTACTTCCGGTTATGTACTTAGTTTGGGATCCGGCCCAATTTGTTGGTCAAGTAAGAAGCAGGCTACCATTGCTTTATCATCAGCAGAGGCCGAGTATAGAGGAGCAGTCAATGCCACTATTCAGGCAATTTGGCTACAACATTTCCTATCTGAGCTTCGGATTAGTGTCCATCATCCAACTGTCATCTGGTGCGATAATCAAAGTACGCTAAAGTTTTGCAGAGATCCAATGCAGTGGAAGCGTACCAAACACATCGAGATCCACATGCACTTCATTAGAGAACTCATTCATGATGGGATCATCGATCTTCAGTACTGTCCTAGTTCCGAGCAGATTGCTGACATCTTCACCAAGACTTTCACTGAGCAGAAGTTTCGATTCCTATGAGATCGTCTCGGGGTGAAGGACACGACTACCTAGCAGTTGTCTTTTCTCTACTTTTGCATTATATTTTGAGGGGGGGTTTTCTTCCCACTGGGTTTTCCCTCTTTCCTCCTTTTTATGCATTGTATATGGGTACCTAAAATGGCCGTGTTGTCGGGACTCATTCATTTTGCATCACACTCACCTAAGTTATGCTTAAGGGGGGGTGTTGGTGTACATGCACTTAGACTAGCTGTGTTGGTGTACATGCACCTAGATTAGCTCCAGTTAACTTATTGCTTGCATGTGGCACATGTACACATTAACATAAGATAAAGCACACTTAGCTTTAGTTAGCTTTAGTTATTGCATGTACAACTAAGCTTAACTTAGTTGCTTTTATGTATTTATTCTAAAACTAATATTGTAGAATCAAATTTCATTCTTTTCTCAATTCTTGCTCGCTTCCTTCCTTCTCTTGCAAGCTTGTTTATTGTTTTGCAAATCTAGATCTGTGTATCTCAAAAATCTTACAGCAACATCAGTTTGACAATGTAATAACATTATTTTGAAATCTAACTAAATTCTAGGAATCCTCGGAAAGTAAAAAGTAAACACTGTGGATTGCTTGACTGTATATGTGGATAAAATTAAAGATGGACCAGTGGTAAAGTCTGTGTGCAGACACTGAGAAGTGATTGTGATGAATTTCCTAGATGACCAAAAGAGGTTGGCATCCGAAAACAAAAATTTCAAAAAAACTTGTAAAGGTAGTGTTTGAATCATTTTTTTGATGGTGGAAATGGATTCAGCACCATCAAAAGCTTCTGGGACATTTAAAATTATGAATTTTGACAGATTTTACTTTGATTTACAAAAATCATTGCCGGATTTTTTCAAAATATGGCCAGAATTTCAATAACTCTCAGGGAAAAAAAAGTTCTCGTTAGACTACAGCGAAGAGAAAACACTCCCGCACAATAAAATTCTCCGCATAGTTGAAAAGACATCTCAGCGCTGTGTAGTCCCCAATTTGGGCACTATACCCACCACACTAGCTTTTCTATATAATAATTGGTAGGACTTTTAGCTTGATGCATTTTTTAATAATGTATTCCCAAAAATGCATGCAATCTCCATGTATTTTAGCTTTTAGTTTTTAAATTTTTTTTCTTTTTAATGGAAAGCGAGTCACAAAATATTTGTTAAAAAATTTAACATAATAATTGTTATCTATCACATTAAAAATGTGTGAAAAACATGTAGGAAAGGCAGAGAAGCTTAAATATAATATTCACCCAAAACACACGAGTTGCGGCTCTTTTATTGATCACATAAAACTTGATACTTACAATGAACCTTATGAAAGGTATTTAACCTTTTCCAACTAGTGACTTGCCTAAAATATCTTGACATGCAACCATGCACTAAAAGTCGTCTATCACTTAACTTGACTTGACTCAACACTCAAACACTCAACCCTCAACACTCAGTTAACTGATTCTCTAATTTTAGCCAACTCCTCTTCCGGGAGTAATTAACTTATTTTAACACTCCCCCTTAATTAGGACCGCTAAACTAACAAATGACTCATGACAACTCAAACATGATTGCTAGTCTATGTCCGAGCTAGGCTTGCAACACCCAAGTTTCTTTCATGAAATTCAAACAAATATTTTTCTAATGACTTAGTAAATATATCATTCAATTGATCACTAGATTTACAAGGCTTCAAGTGAACTTCTCCATTGTTCACAAGTTTTCTAATAAAGTGATATCTAGCATCAATATGCTTGTGCTTTTGATGAAACACACTATTCTTGGATAGTGAAATCGTTGAGGTGTTGTCACAATATATTGTTGTTGATCCTTATTTCTTCTGCTTGTGTCCATCAAATACTCTTCTTAATCACATTGCTTGACACGCTGTTGATGTTGCTGCTACATATTCTGCTTTTGCTGATGAAAGTGTTACAATGGGATGCTTCTTAGATGCCCATGAAATCACACCTGAACCAAGATGGAACACAAAACCAAAAGCATTCTTCCTATCATCCAAACTGCCTGAAAAATCACTATCTGTGTATCCAATCAAATCCTTCTTTTCTATGCTTGCATACATTATGCCACAATCTCTAGTTCCTGCTATGTATCTCAGAATTTTTTTCCTGCACTCCAATGTGTGTCTTTTGGAGTCTCCATAAATCTGGAAATCAAACTCACTCCTTGCATGATATCCGGTCTTGTAGATGTGAGATACATGAGGTTGCCAACCAATATTTTGAGTAGAGTTGGATTGACATATGATCTTTCATCATCTTTGCGTAACTTTGTACCTGTTGCAACTGATGTAGGGACAAGATTGCAATTTTCGATCCTGAATCATTTCAACAAATATTTGACATATTTATTTTGACAGATAAAAATTCCTTTTTCAGATTGCTCAATTTCTATGCCAAAGAAATATTTCATGAGACTAAGATCTGTCATCTCAAATTCTTTCATCATTGTTGCTTTAAAGTCATGTAACTCAAAATCACTTGTAAAAATCATGTCGTCAACATATAAGCAAACAATCAAATCTGTCCATGCTCATTTACCTTTTTGTACAAGGTAGATTCAATGTTACTTCTGCAAAATCCATTCTTGATCATGTAGCTGTCAATTATGCTATACCAAGCTCTAGGCACTTGCTTCAATCCATAGAGTGCTTTCTTCAACCTGTAAAATTTATCTTCATTACCTTCAACTTCATAACCTGGAGGTTGTTGCACATAAATTTCTTCCTCTAGAATTCCATTCAAGAAGGATGTATTCACATCCATTTGATATAATTTCCAGTTGTTATGAGTTGTTGTGGCTATAATTGCTCTTACGATATCCAATTTGGCTATCAAAGCAAATGTTTCTCCGAAGTCTATTCCTGGTTGCTGCGAGAATCCTTTTGCTACAAGTCTTACTTTAAATCTGTCAATTTCATCTTTCTCATTCAACTTTGTCTTGTACACCCACTTCACACCAATGAGATTTTTGTCCTTTGGTAAATTATTCAAATCCCATGTATCATTATTTTCAATAGCTTCAATTTCTTTATCCATGGCTTGGACCCAATTTTCATCTTTGATTTCTTATTCAAATGAAGAAGGTTGGAATGACAACAATACAAAATTTGAAATAACATCCAAATAATCATAAATATATTTCAGACTTCTCATATTTATCTTATCATTATTTGATTCATCACCTGATTGATTGTTAGGAGAACCTCGATCTGTTGATTTGCTTGAAGATCCATGCTATTAAGAAAATCTTGGAGTCCTTGTTGGCATGTCTCTGTTTGGTGTCTTCACTTGTGATTCTTGTTGCTCCTTTTCTACTACATAATTTTCTCCCATCAGTGGCACTTGTGCCTCAACTGTTTTGTCTACAGTTCCATTCTATGACTCTTGTTCTTTGAACACAACATATATGCTAATTATGGTCTTTTTGGTGATAGGGTTATACAATTTTTAAGCTTTTGATTGCTCACTATAACCATTAAATTTGCAGTTTTCACTTTTAGCATTTAATTTTCCTCTTTGTTCTTTAAACACATGTGCGTAAGCTACACATACAAATACTATGAGATGAGATATGCTGCAAGACATACCTGACCATGCTTGTTATGGTACTCTGTTCATCACACTCTTTGTAGGAGATATGTTGATCACATAAATAGCACATGCAACTTCTTCTGCCCAATAATCATTACACAAGTTTCTTCCTTTCAACTTGCTTCTTGCCATATTGATAATGGTTATGTTCTTTCTCTCTGCTACACAATTCTGTTGCGGTGTTTATCTAGTTGTAAACTATTTTCTGATTCCATGTTTGCAGTAATCATGGAATGCCTTTGAGTCATATTCTCCACCATGATCTGACCTCAATAACTTGATATGTCGATCACTTTGGTTCTCTACTAAGGCTTTGAATTCTTTAAACCTTGCAAAAGTTTTAGGCTTCTGCTTCAAGAAGTAAACCCATATTTCTGCTATAGTCATCAATGAAAGTGAGGAAATAACTACTTCCACCAATCGACTGTGTCCTTATCGGTCCACACAAGTCTGTATGCACTAACTCAAGAGCTTGTTACTCGGTATGCAACTCCCTTTGGAAAAATTTCACTGTGTTTCTTTCCCAAGGTGAAACACTTACAAGTATTAACAGGTTATTTGATGGGAGGTAATCCTCTAACAATCTGTTTTTGTTGTAATAATCTTAAACCATAAAAGTGCAAGTGTCCAAATCGAAAGTGCCATAACCAATAATCATCAGAACATGCAACTGTAAAAGAACTGACCTGATCACTGTAATTCATAATTAGAGGAAAGAGTATGTTCCTTGTCATCTGCACCTTTGCTATTAGCTTCTTACTTGGGGGTTTTTCATATATAACACATTCTTGACCTTGAAAGATAACTTTGTATCCTTTATGTGTCAATTGACCAACACTTATCAAATTATATTTGAGACTAGGGACATAATATACCTTTGAGATTGTCTTTCGCTCCCCCTGCTTGGTCAGAATGTTGATCACTCATTTTCCATCTACATCCACAGTCTTATCAATCCCCAACTTTACCTTTGTTTTCATAGATTGATCAAAATTTGCAACCAAATTCTTGTTGCCTGTCATGTGATTACTGCAACCATTATCTAATAGCCACACACTATCAGAAGGTTCATGCATGATATGGTAAACTAGGAACATGGAGTTAGTACTCTCTATAGTGACATTAGCTCTCTCGTTCCTTTGATCAGCTATCTTCTTCCTGTAATCACGAGCATAGTGACCAAATTTATTGCAATAATAACATCTCACCTTTGATTTTTCAACTCTTTCATTATTGTTGAAGCTTCTGTAGTTGCTTCCACTTTCATGTTCATGCTCTTCTCGACCATCTCTCTGACCACCATATCTTCCGCTTCATCCTCTGCCTCTCGATTTACTTTTGCCTCTTAAAATAGAAACTTGACTTTTGAAGGCGGTCTCTAAAGTGGAATCCTTATTTCTGTTTATCCTTGCCTCATGTGATAGAAGTGATCTCATCAACTCATCCACTGTCAATGATGCCAAATCCTTGGATTCTTCTATCGCTGCTACCACAACATCAAATTTGGTAGACAAAGATCTAAGGACCTTCTCAACCACTGTCTGATCTTTAATTTCTTCACCATAAATATTTAACTGATTTACAACAATTATGACCCGATTCATGAAATAATTGATGTCCTTTGTCTCCTTCATCTACAGGCTTTCAAAATCTCTCATAGTATTCTGTAACTTAACAATATTGACTTTGGCCATAACTTTACAGTTTGTGGCCAAAGTATCCTATGCTTCCTTTGTTGAAGACATGATCATGATCTTCTAGAACATTGCTCTGTCCACTCCCCGTTGGATAAGCTACAACGCTTGTGCATTCTTCTTTTTGTCCTTCTTCCATTGTTCCCTCTCTGCATTAGTTAGAGCTCGTGCTTCTGCTTTAGTTTTAGGTTCTAAAAACCCAAACTCGACATAATCTCAAACATCATGTGCCTGCAACATGTTCGTCATCTTAATGACCCAAACAACATAATATCTCCCTACAAACAATATGTCCTTTGTCTCCTTCATCTACAGGCTTTCAAAATCTCTCATAGTATTTTGTAACTTAACAATATTGACTTTGGCCATAACTTTACAGTTTGTGGCCAAAGTATCCTATGCTTCCTTTGTTGAAGACATGATCATGATCTTCTAGAACATTGCTCTGTCCACTCCCCGTTGGATAAGCTACAACGCTTGTGCATTCTTCTTTTTGTCCTTCTTCCATTGTTCCCTCTCTGCATTAGTTAGAGCTCGTGCTTCTGCTTTAGTTTTAGGTTCTAAAAACCCAAACTCGACATAATCTCAAACATCATGTGCCTGCAACATGTTCGTCATCTTAATGACCCAAACAACATAATATCTCCCTACAAACAGTGAGAAGTGGAATTGGAAATTTGAGAAAATCATCTTTCTTCAAAAATTCTATTTTTAAAAACCATAAATATTTCTATTTTCTTTAAACTTTACAAAACCTCCTTTTATAAAAAAAAAATCCTTTATACAACACCCCCTAAATAAAACCGTTTATTATTTTTTAATATAAAAATATTTATATATAAAAAATCTTTATAAAAAATACCACTCTTTATAATACCCCTTTGAAAAAATCATATGATAATACTTATCCTACCCAAAAAACCTTGTGACAGTGACAAGATATTTAAAATCGCAGTTGTCTATAACGCGACTTTTTGAAAGCCTTTCCGGCGGGTTTTTCCGGTCGAAATCCGGCAGGAATTTATTGGAATAGCAAGTTTGATAGCTAGTTTCTGCACAATGAAAGCGTCCCAGGGGTTTTCGAGGGTGCTGAATCCAAATATGCAGTTAAAAAACCATTTTAACTGCAACAAATCAAGATTTAACCTCAATTTCTTCCGCCGGATTCCGTCACCGGAATCTCCAAAAAGTCGCATTATAGACAACTCCTTTAAAATCATACCTACTTCGCTTTATGAGTTTAGAAAAAATCACATGTCTATCAGAGCGTACGTGACTATGCCTTTCGACTTTCAAACATAAAGAAAAAGGTTGACTCCGTATTGAGTTACGACAAACACTAAATGCTCTTCTAAACGACGGCTTGCTTGTTGACCATGACGACTTTGCAACATTCATCAGATTTTCGGACTACTCAATTCTTCCCAGGGATGGGTTGGCTGACAAACTTTCGACTCTCTTATATCTTAATTCGCATGGTGCAGTTGCAGAATCTTTCTTTTTCAAATCTTGTTTGGATATCAATTTCTAAGAAAGGCAGAGAAGTTTAAACACGATATCACTTAAAATACACAAGTTGAGGCTTTTTTTTATAGATATTTAATTTTTTCCAATTATTTATTTGTCTAAAATATTTTGACATGCAACTACATGATTTCAATTGACTTAATATTTAAATATTTATGTGCAACCACACACTAAAAATCAAAATTCTCTATCACTTAACTCAGCTTGACTCAACACTCAAACACTCACATGCAACCATAGACTAAAAGTCAAAATTGTATATCACTTAACTCCACTTAATTCAACACTCAAACACTCAACCCTCAACACTTAATTAACGAACTCTAATTTTAACCAACTCATCATGTAAAAATAATGAACTTATTTTAACCAAACAATGTGTAGCTAATTCATTGTGCGAAAGACCTCCCCACAATGAATATCCACACGCCATCTTGGACCTTCACCATGACGCAAAACTATTAACAAGTTAGTATAGTCCCATATTAATATTAATAATATTAACCAATTTACGAAATGCGCTAGCCATGAGGAATTCTTCATATTTACTATTTTTGGAAATTATAATAATTATTAATCATTTTACCAAATGCGCTTGCCATAAGGATTTCTTCATATTTATTATTTTTGGAAATTACAATTCTTATAGTGAGCCGTAGAAATTTGTTTAAAACCTCTGAGAAAAAAATCCAATAACAATTACAAAAAAACACAAAATATAAATATAAATAACAATAACTTAGATACGGGTGTGACTCTGGTGCAAAATTCTTAAAACGATTTAAGAGGTTGCATGGACGCATTCTCATCGTGTTCAATCCTAGCTAGGTAGCCATTCGATCTATGGATTAGTACGTACATTGAGATATATGCAGTTTATCGTTATGGCTCATTGTTACCTAAGTCTGCATTTTTCAGTTATTTTCCCAGGCTTCTCAACCCTTCTAAGGTTTAACACATGTCTACGATTCACATCCATGAAAACAGACATGCTCTAATTCAGGATTCCACTCCAAATTCAAGCATATAAATTTGCATAATTAGGTTACCTTTCAGGTAATACAAAGATGATATAAAAATACAATGATCGAGGTCTCACTATGATCGGTTAGCGATATGTGTTGGTTGCCTTTGAGTGCTGGAATTGCGAATCAATATATCGTATTTTGTCTGTAGGAAGTGTAATGTTGTGGATAAGTATTCTGTGGCCTCCACATCGATATGGAACCATTTGCAATGACAAAGACAGTTTGTGAAGAGCAAGTAGCGGACTTTTCTTAAAATTTTTGAAACTTTGGCTCTAATACGGTTCAACAGAATTTTTTTGGTTGTCTTTAGATGAGCAGTTAACTACAATAATAGTGATTTGTGCACTAACCATGACATTAAATGGATGGTTGATTTCTTGAATATTTGAGAATCAGATAGACATGGGCGCAATCAAAAAATTGACCATGTCCCTATCGATCTGATTCGCACTCATATGAATTTGTATCTTTTAATGAGTGCAAGAGGACAGGCACGCTGTAGCTGGGATAATCAAGAAAGGGAATGCATTTGTAAAATCCCAGAAACCACAATGCATCACCAATTCATTTGCCCATGTAGTTCTCTGAAAGAAGATGGGAAATGAAATACAATTCCACTCCTGCATTTGCGTAGGCTTTCATCGGCAATGGGGGACGTGATGGTATTGGCGAAGCTTCTTTCTTTATTCTCACCTATACAGCTTTTGTTATTATCTTATTGTGCGGAAGTTTAGCTTGTTGTGCATACCTCCCCAAATTCTGCAGAAATACCTCTACGCAGACAACATCTCATACAAACAACTCCTCTGCACAAATAACTCTCCGTACAACCATGCGAATAACTTCAAAGCAAAATTACACAACACATTATTGCTCCATTATCTTGATTTATAGCCAATACATTTCAGATAATAAAAAATTAAATAAATTGCAATGGACTTGTCTTTTCTGTGCAAATGTATCATAATGTTTTGGGCACAATATATCAATGTTTCTCTGGTTGTCCACGTAAGGGATCGCAACATTTTGAAGAGCACTAGCAATGTCGGGTGGCCTAAAAGTGTAAGTGTTAATGTTATAATACTCACTAACTGAATCTGGGGTGTAACCGTTTAAGTTTTAATTTCATAGCATTCACCCACTGAATGGTTACTGGCAAAATTAATTTTTATTTTATTTTTCAAATGAATGGTGAGATACTGAAATAAAATGTCCACCATCAAGGGAATTATGTCTCATTAGATTTCTATAAGCCAATTGAAAATTAAATATAAGATTTTCAGTAAATTAGAAAATAAATTTTGAATTTAAAGAAAATAGAAATATACAAATTTGATTTTTTATTTATTTTTAAATGAGTTGTCACACTGAAAAATACGACAAATAAAATGTCTCCCACCACTGGAATTATGTTCCATCAGATTTCTATAAGCCAATTAAAAAGTGGAAATAACATTTTTGGTAAATTAGAATTTTTTTTTTTGAATTTAAAGAAAATAGAAATATTCAACATTTTCATGAAACTTTAGTTAAAATTACAAAAAAAAAAATAAAACAAAACAAAATAAGGTAAAGACAATGTATTTTGACTGGAAAATTAATGTTATAATCCCTGAAAAGACAGAAACTAATAAAACTACCATTTCATTTTGAGAATTTAAAAAATTAAATATAACTAAAAAAAGGCACATCAAATTAGTTTGAAATTCCTATTGTTTTCAACCAAAAAAACCAAGTTTTTACCACTAAAATTTACGTAAGTGTATAGGCTATACCTTTTTGAATTTAAACATATAATTGCTTAAAACTATTTAAGTATTTTTAATTATTAAATCTATTTAAACTATTATTTTTAAAAAATACTTACTAACCAAACTAATTTAAAAAAAACTAACCAATAATAAAAACTTCTTTGATCTCAATATCTCAATCATACAAATAGAATAAAAGTATGTAAATAAAAGGAAAGTGCTTGATCATTTATGAATGGTGTGTAAGCCTATCAAATTCAAATTCTTAGTGTGATATCATTGATTAATGCATTTCAATTGTGTTTCTTCTTGAAGTCATCAGAGCAACCGATAAGATTTTATTTAAATGAAAGTGTAATTTATTTATTATTTTATATTATAAATTATAAAAACTTCTTTGATCTCAATATCTCAATCATACAAATAGAATAAAAGTATGTAAATAAAAGGGAAGTGGTTGATCATTTATGAATGGTGTGTAAGCATATGAAATTCAAATTCTTAGTGTGATATCATTCATTTCAATTGTGTTTCTTCTTTAAGTCATCAGAGCAAACGATGAAATTTTATTTAAATGAAAGTGTAATGTATTTATTATTTTATATTATAAGTTATATTTTGTACTAAAATTGATTATTTAATTATGTTATATTTTGATTTTTTTTTTTATGATTAGTGGTGTCAAGAGACATATTTTATATTTCAATATGACGTAGATGTGTAAGTATGTCATGTTTTCAACCAATAATAAAAATAATTTTTACTAATGTATACATAAAAATAGCTTGAATCTTAAATTATATATAACTTGAATATATAGATTATATATAACTTTTTAAACTTTTTAATGGATTAAGATTAATTATTAAAATACAACTATGTTTATTATATATAATTTGAATGGAGAATAAATTATTTCATGCCTTTAATTATTATTTAATATTATTATCCATTTTTAAGGTCATGATCAAGACACAAAATTGGTGTATGAGACCCCTTTGTTTGTGGGACAACTAACCCACAAATTATTATTACTATCCATTTTTAAGGTCATAGCCATGCAAGACACCAAATTGGTGTATGAGACCCCCTTGTTTGTGGTACAAGGGACCCACAAATTATTATTATTATCCATTTTTAAGGTCACAACCATGCAAGACACCAAATTGGTGTATGTTACACCCTTGTTTGTGGGAGAAGGGACCTACAAATTATTATTATTATCCATTTTTAAGGTCACGGCCATGCAAGACACCAAATTGGTGTATGATGCCCCCTTGTTTATGGGACAAGGGACCCACAAATTATTATTATTATCCATTTTTAATATTACTATTGTTATCCTTGTCCATTTTTAAGGTCACAACCAAGACACCAAATTGGTGTATGAGACCCCCTTGTTTGTGGGATGTGTTTGAGACCTCCTTGTTTGTGGGACAAGAGACCCACAAATTATTATTATTATTAATTTTCAAGATTATTATTATTATCCATTTTTAAGGTCAAAGCCATGCAAGACACCAAATCGGTGTGTGAGAACCCCATTGTTTGTGGGACAAGGGACCCACAAATTATTATTATTATCCATTTTTAAGGTCACAGCCATGAAAGACACCAAATTGGTGTATGATAACCCCCCCCCCCCCCCCCATTTTTAAGATTATCATTATTGTCCATTTTTTAGGTCATAGCCATGCAAGACACTAAATTGGTGTATGAGAATCTCATGTTTGTGGGACAAGGGACCCACCTCTGAGAAACGATTTCACTGCACTGACACCAAATTGGTGTATGAGAACCCTGTGCTTGTTTGGTGTATGAGAACCCCATGTTTGTGGGACAAGGGACCCACCTCTGAGCAACGATTTCATTGCACTGACACCAAATTGGTGTATGAGAACCCTGTGTTTGTTTGGTGTATGAGAACCCCGTGTTTGTGGGACAAGGGACCCACCTCTGAGCAACGATTTCACTGCACTGACACCAAATTGGTGTATGAGAACCCCGTGTTTGTGGGACAAGGGACCCACACCTCTGAGCATCACCAAATTTGTGTATGAGAACCCTGTGTTTGTGGGATCACTGCACTGCTAAGTCTATGAAGGAATACATAATCATACATACTCGAGCCCACTCTGGTTTTGAACCTGTGACCTCTTAGGAGGAAAGACATGCTCTTAACCATCATGCCCACAAGCTTGTTAACAAAAAAATTACCACATTAAAAAAATTCTAAATTAGGTAAATGAAACACATGCTCTTAACCATTAGGCCAACTCAAGTTGTATAGTTAACATATGTATGAGTGTGAATTTGAATGGATCATAAATTTATTGTTAACAAATTTTTTTACCACGTTAAAAAAAATTCCAAATTAGGTAAAACCAAACACATGCTCTTAACCATGAGGCCTACTCAAGTTGTACGGTTAACATATGTGTGAATTTGGATGTATCATAAATTTACGGTTAACAAAAAAATTTACCACATTAAAATTCCAAATTAGGTAAAATTTTAAGCATCTTTACTCTTTACTAAACACAATACCATCTCTTAAATCAAATGAAAAAAGGTTTATTCAACACAAAGAATGGATTGTGCTCCAAAATATTTAAATATTTCTTTTAATTAAATATTGCAAAATGAATCTTTAAAGGGAAAAGACCATATCCTATGGATATATTAAAATCTTTAAATGCATAAATATTTGTACATCAAATTTTTAATATTTGAAAATATTAATTTGATGTAGTTTTATTATAAATTTTGTTATCATGCCATGTAAAAAACATCCTTAAATATAATATTATTATTTATTAAATTTAATAACTCTAGATTAATGCAATATTAAATTTAATATGATATTAAATTTGTTATATTATAATATATATTAATATATCATGATATATATTAACTCTAGATATATATGGAGGGAAGAACAAAGACATAAAGTGATAGAGGTGGAGAGATGGAGGGAGTGACAGGGGAGATATGGAGATAAAATGAAGGAGAGGGGAGAGGAGAAATGAAGAGAGAGAGAGAAAGAGATAAATGAGAAAGTGGTAGAAGGGTAAGAGAAAGAGAGGGAGACACAAATATTGAGGGGGGAGAAAGGGACAAGATTGGAGGGCAGAGAGAGAGCCAAAAAGACATAGGGGGAGATAGAGGGAGGTAGGAGAGAAAAGGACAAAGGGGAAGGAACATAGAGAGAACTTGAGAGAGAGGTGGAGAGAGGTAATGATGGAGAGGGAGGGATAGAGAGATGGAGTTGGAGTGGGAGAGAGGGAGTGAAGAAGAGAGAAATAGAGAGAGGAAAGTGGGGGGGGGGGGGGGGGGGGGAGAGAGAGATGGAGAGAGAGTGTGTATGTTTTGGGGTGATATAGAGAGACAAAGAAGGAGATATGGAAGGAATGGGGAAGAGAAGGAGAGAGAAGGAGAGAGGGAGGGAGATAGTTACAAAGTTGGAGGGTGTAGAGATAGAGGGGGAGAGAGAGGAAGGAAGAGAGAGAACGTAAGATAGAGAAGGAAAGAGAGAGGGAGGTAAGGAGAAATACATAGAGAGAGAAAGGTGGAGAGAGAGAGAGAGGGAGTGATAAGGGAGATAGAGAGAGAGGGAGAGAGGATAGAACTAAGAAGAAATACATAGAGAGAGAAAGGTGGAGAAAGCGAGAGAGAGGGAGTGATAAGGGAGATATAGAGAGAGGGAGAGAGGAGAGAAGGAGGGAGAGAGTGAAGGGGAAGAGACAAGGAGATGAAAAGGGTGGAAGAGATATATAGATATGGAGAAAGTGTGTGCATGTTTTGGGGGTGATATAGAGAGATAAAGGAGAGGCAGAGGGAGATAGAGATATAAATGGGAGGTGAAGAGAGAGATAGAGAGAGGGAGGGAGAGATAGATAGATATGGAGAGAGAGAGTGTGTGTGTGATTTGGGGGTGAGATAGAAAGACAAAGGAGAGATGGTGTGAGATATAGATATAGATGGAGGGGGGAGAGAGGGAAAAGTATTTATTGCACTATATGCATTGATTTCAGTGTAGATGAAAATTTCTAATCCTATTTGATTGCTTGCACTAGATGCATGTATTTCAACGTAGAGGTTGATTTTTAATTATATTTGATTTCTTGCACTAGATACATTGATTTCATTTTATATGTTGATTTCTAATCCTATTTGATTTCTTGCTCTAGATGCATTAATTTCAATGTAGATAATGATTTCTAATCTTATTTGATTGCTTGCACTAGATGAATTGATTTTAGTGTAGATGTTGATTTCTAACTATATTTGGTTACTTGCACTAGATGCATTGATTTCATTGTAGATTTTGGTTTCTAATTTTATTTGATTTCTTGTATTATATGCATTGATTTCAATGTAGATGTTGTTTTCTAATCCTATTTGATTTCTTGCATTAGATGGACTAGATGTTGTTAATATTGAGACTATAAAATATTAAAAATATTTTTCAAGATTAGATGTAGAGGGGAGAGAGGGAAGAAGATTTATTGCACTAGATGCATTGGTTTCAATGTAGATGATGAATTTTAATATTATTTTATTGTTTGCACTAGATGCATTGATTCCAGTGTAGAGGTTGATTTCTAATTATATTTGATTACCTGTACTAGATGCATTGATTTCAGCGTAGATGTGGATTTCTAATCCTATTTGATTGCTTGCACTAGACACATGTATTTTAGTGTAGAACTTGAGGAAAGGTTTGTACCTCAAGGGATTTAATCCCTCCTGGTGCATGATAGATTTGGTGTTAGATGGATCTATGTTGGTTGAATATGAAGATGATGTTGTAGTGAAGCACTAGATCAATGGAAATGTAAATCATTACATACATTAACATAGTCATATAAATGAAATAGTTGGTAAATATGGATAGACATTAATTCATGATAGGCATCAAAACATAATAAGTCTATTCAATTCAACTTATTATTAATCAACAAGATCAAATCTGTAGAATTGTAAATATTTTCCTAAGTTCTTCACTCAAAAAGAGATTTGCATATTGGGATTCCTCTCTTACGCAAGTTAAAGACTCTCTATGCTATTATTAATAAAAATAAAATTACAATCATAACAAGATAGAAGTATTATTTTTATTATTACTTTTTACTATTTTTACAATTTTTAGTTCCTTTTTTTTGTAAGCTTGTCATGACTACATCTTCATCATGTCCAATATATCACTTTGATCAGAGTGGGGAATTGAACCAATGACTTCACATCAAGGAGTTTCTTAACAGAACACCTGATCACCGTCTATCCAAGACCCCGCAAACACAATTTTCTATTCTTTTAATTGAGATGATATTAGGCTTTATTATCATTATTTTTTGATTCAACTCTTTACTCTAACAGTTTATATAATATTTCCCATGGTATAAACAACTCATAATGAAATAGAGAGCCAAATTCTACCTAGGTCATCATTCCAATTGAAATTGAGGGTTGAACTTTACCCCACTCATCATTCCAAATGAAATTAAGATTTTATATTTTTTCGAACTTATTGTTCAATTGAAGTTCAGGGTTCAACTCTTTCCAAGTCGTCATTCCGAGTAGATTTGAGGGCTAAAATTCCTCCCAACAATTTATTTATTTGAAATTGAAGGTCAATATTAACTAATGAGCTTATCAAAGTGAGTTTTGTCAAGAATGTAATGAGAAAAACAACATGGGCTAAAGAATGTTGATATTTTATAGCAATTTTAACTAGGTAATGAATAATAGCATATACCTTCATAAGTTCTAAAGATGTAGTGTTATACATATTTGTCTTCACCTAGAAAGGAATGAAACCCAAAACTTTATGGTTATCAATTCTAGGAGTTAAGGGCTATATGAGTAAAAAAATAATAACCATCCATACTAAACCATCACACACATTATTCCTTATATTGTCTAGAAAAGAGCTTATCCAAACAAATACCAAAGGGTTACACACTACGTAATAGAATAAATCCTCTAGGCTTAGGAAACAAGTGTGTAAAATTTAATTGTAATTGTTGTTGCTTGTATTAATGAAGGTTTTTATTGCTTGTATTAATGAAGGCTTAGTCATTCAAAGTTATAAGAAATCTTTTTCTCGTGGATTTCGGAACCAAGTATGCATAATATAATTTTAATTGTTGTTGCTTGTATTAATGAAGGTTGTTATTGCTTGTATTAATGAAGGCATAGTCATTCAAAGTTACCAGTAATATTTTTCTTTCTTGTGGATTTCTACTAAGTAGAAATTTAGTTGCGCTTTAGGTAAGTTGAAACTCAAAGCTAGAATTAACGTTTTAAATTTTTTGGCTACATTTTCTTGCTTATTAGGATTTCCTTGGATGTAATGTATATTCATCTCAAGGGAATTATCCCTATTTGAATTATTATGGATAAACATAATGAACATGCTTTCTATATATGAGTATGAAGGAATTGTGCAACTCTCTATAGCTGAAATGTAGAGTTAACTCATGTAACTTAATTGTTTTATAAAATATTATATGAGTATAAAATATACAAGCTATTTCTAATTTAAAAACTATATATACTATTATAAAACACTAATATCTCATATACATTACTTAAAATTATTAAATAAATAAAAATTATTAAATAAATAAATAAGTTATAAAAGAAAAATATTTTTCAAACTCCCATTTATTATATTTCTTAATATAAATAAAAAAACCAAAAGAATAAAATCTCTGACTTGAGATCTTAAAATTATTAAATAAATAAAAAAGTTATAAAGGAAAAAAATATTTTTAAACTCCTATTTACTATATTTATTTCTTAATATAAATAAAAAAACCAAAAGAGATTTAACCAAAAGAATAAAATGTCTAACTTGAGATCTTTAACAAAGATGAGAAAAGAATAAGATATTGAAAGTAATAACAAAGGGACTCTACAATGGAGATCAATATCGATTTCAAATTAATGGACATGGCCATGTTCACTTTACTGTATAACCTATTTGCTTACAATCATACACAAGAATTATGGTGAGAAATTGAAGTCTCAATAAAAGGTGGTAAAGGTGTTAAAGTCATATTTAATAATGTCATTAATTGTTGATGTCATATCAATTTTCAGTAGGGGCTTCCCAATTTTTAGTAGAGGCTTCGGGCTTCCACAAATCTTGCTACAGTGTTGCGTGCTCCGCGCGCTATGCTGTCGCGCTCTGCTGTCTTGGCCTTGCTGTGTCTCTTCGTTTGTCTTCACTGATCGACCTTTGGTGAACTTAGTGCGAACCTACTTGGATCTTTCACGCTCTGTGACCTTACACACGGCTTCCTCGCCTTTCAACGGTCTGGCATCCCTTCGAACCTTTGGCGAACCCCTAATGAACTTCGAGTGAAGATTATGAGACAACTACTACACAACAGACGATTTATAAAAGTGCACAGGTATTCAAATGCGGAAAATGCCTTCTCATATTATTTCTCAGAAATGGATATAGATTACAAATTACAGAGAGTATTCTTTATCAGAGATAGACTATTGTTGCATTTATCAGACTTTTGCTTTTCACAGACGAAAAAGCATTATCGAAGGCTTCCTGGCAACAGATAGCCTCAGAATATACAGATTTGACTAATATACGGACTTGACTGACTTCATACTAATAATAGATTTGGCCACTTTAGGTTCTTACCAGTGCCAAGCACACTGATACGCAGGCTTCTCAGATCTCTAAGACTCTGAGACTCTCCAAATGTGAATGCCTAAAGAATGAACCTTACCCTCAATTTATAACAGATGAGAGGGGACAAACATTCATGTAGAGTATCAAACAACTGGATGGAATCATTGCTTATGGGTAACACCGAGGTGAAATCCACACAAAGATTCTAGTCGGGAAAAGTAAATCCTATGGGAAAATATGTTGTCTGTATTGTTTACATAGTGGATGCTTTTGTACAACAAATCCCACGAGAAAAGTTGGCCACGATTAAGTCCTTGTGACTGGGCAACATTATTACAATAATGGATGCTTTTGTCGGTCAAGCCCATGAGAACCATCATAATACAGTGATTTTAAGGAATTTATGCTTTTTGTCAATAATTCGTCCCATGCTTTGTTAAAAATTCTCCAAACAATCATAGGTTTCCCAAAAATGATTTGATGCTTAACCTCAGTTAAACTAACCATTCATAATGACGGGTCATATATTCTCTTAGAGTTTTATTGTCATCATGAAAAGGTGACCATTCTCCTGTTGTCATTTCTTTGACAATTTTGTATGGGATGTGGAAGCAATCTGGGATGTTATGTTCGAAACATATGTCACAATGGAATCTACAGTGTGACTCATGATAGAGTGGATCCATTGTTTTCATGTTAACATCGAAATCAGTCCACCAATTTTGCAGCCATTAACATTGTTGATTTCTTTACATTATTCTCGTTGTTAGTATAATGGGTTTCTTCCTTGTCATCTATAGTCAAAAAATCCCACCATAGCTTTTTATATGCTGCAAAATCATACACTGTGTCTGGAAATATTAGCTTAGGATCTCCTCCTGGACATAATGCATAAGTCTGAGTAGGCATAGGCCATGCTAGATTCATGGTTTAGTTGATGCATAAATATTTTTCTTAATTCCTTAGCGGATACCTCCATGACACCAAATTCCTGAAATATCATGAAAGTTTCTTTGAAGAGCATCTTTTGCATATAATACATCCCTTTTGGCTTTTGTGTAGATCATGTCATGTATCCATTTACTCCCTTTTGGATACACCCTTCTTTCTGGTACAAGATGTTGAATGTCAATATGTGCTTGCAGATTAGCATCTAACACCTTGGTATTTTTCAACTGCCATGTTGGCTTCCACTTGTCCCTGTATTCTTCCCAGTCCTAATTGTCTGGTATGGTGCACAAGACTTCTTGTTTCTGATTATGGTCCCATTCTGTGACTATGACCATGATATGTTCTTGTGGCTGGATAAACTCCCTACTGAGAAAATTTGGGAGACAGTTCTTTGTGCCCTTTATATGTTCAACTTGAAAGTCGAAGTTAGAAAAGAGTGCTTTCCATCTAGCAAATTTGGCCTCTCCCGGCTTCTTAATGACCTTAGTTAAGACTTTCTACAAGGCTGAAGCATCAGTTCGAAGCAAGAACTCTTTACTTATTAAATGAATATCAAATTTGTTGATACAGTTCCATGCAACTTTTACTTCTTTCTCAATCGTGGAATAATTCTGTTCAGCGGGATTCCAGGTGCCTGATGCAAATTGGACGACTTGTTCAGTGCCATATTTTATTTGTTTTAGGACACCTCCCCATCCCATATTACTGGCATCTGTTTCAACAATCTTGAATGCACTATCATCAAAGACATATAAAATGGGAAGAGACTTTACCTTGGCTTTGATGTTCTGAACATCCTTGGTGTGTTCTCTTATCCACTGAGGTGGCTCCTTTCTAAGTCTTTGATTTAGCACACTTTTGTCTACGACACAATCTTTGTAAAAATTACTTCCATAATTCAAACACCCCAAGAATCTCTAAAGCTTATTCTTGTCTATGATAACATCTGGGAATTTGTCAGTCAACTCAAACGCATGCTTCTGCAGAGAGATTTGGCCATTGAGTATGGTATGGCCAAGACATTTGATAGTAGTCTGAAAGACTTCTATATTTTTCTTACTCAAAACTAGACCATTATGTTTTACCAGCTGTTTAAATGTATGAACATGCTTAAAATGGTCTTGGATGTTCTTGGAGAAGATTAGAACATCATCAATGTAAACTATAAGCCAATCAAAATATGGCTTAAAAATTTTGTCCATTACCTTCTGGAATTTTGATGGAGCATTCTTTAAACCAAAAGCCATGACATTCCACTCATAGTGGCCTGCCGGAATACTGAAAGTAGTTTTGAACTTATCTTTTTCTGAAATGGAAACTTGCCAAAATCCTACCTTCAAATCAAACTTTGAAAATATTTTAGCTCCAGCTATGCTACTCATTAGGTCTCCTTTGTGAGGAATCAAATAGGTGTCATCTGCAAGAATAGAATTTAGAGGTTTGAAATTTATTACCAGCCTTGGGATACCTCTTATTTGTTTTGCTCTTTTGTTGACATTGAATCCATAGCAGTTCCAGGGACTATCAGATTCTCTGATGAGATTTCTGTCTAAGAGTTGTTTGATCTCTTTTTTGCAGAGATCTCTATATTCCTTGTTCATAGGAATAGCTCTACTTTTACAGGGCTTACCTGTATATCCTTCTTTGTATGGGAGATCGATAGTATGTTGCTTTTGGTGCCAGAATGCATTTGGTTCTTCTGAGCAACATTCATCTTCAATTTGTTTCTTCAGTTCCCCAATTTTCCTCTTAACCTGAGGATCCTTCAGCTGTTCTTCTACCTTAAGTGTAGATTTCAGATCTTTCAGATCTGTTAGTTTAGCTTCTGCTTTGTCCAAATCTTAGACAGTCTGGACCATTGTAGAGACTCTAGGATTTGAGATATAAGGAAACTCAATCCTTTTTGTTATTCCTTTCGAAGTAGGAATAGAAATAAAATAACTAGCTTTGTTTTCTTTTAATCTGGTTGACCCATGTGGCTCAACAGCTGCTAGGAATATATTTCCTAGAATATAGTCAACTGGGATGTCTGCTACTGCAAATTTCAAATTGATGCAATGATGTTCAAAACAAATAGAAGCCTTAGGAACTTCATACTTGAGCGTTTTATTACCCAATCCTACAACATTTATTTTTGCAGAAACCCAATATTTTGCTGGTATCACTTTCTTATTTAAAATGTTCACATCAGCTCCTGAGTCAAGGAGTGTTGTGAGTTCAAACATTTCTCCCTTTATGCAGATGTTCACTTTTACATGATGTTGCTGGTAGGAGATAGCGAGAATTCTCATTTCTTGAAATCCAAAGACAGGGCGTTTCTTTCCTTCAACACTTTCAAGATTTTGATTAAGATTTTTGGCATATTCTGTTGTGTCCCATGAATGAGAATTTTCTTCTACAGCTTGCTTACCTTTCTTTATTTCAGCAATTTTGGATTTCAAAGTAGAGATTTCAGATTTAATATTATGGATCTCTCTACTTAATTTTCCCAAGGTGAGTGAATGCACCTTGTCTCGCTTCTCTTGATTTCATTGGAAGGATCTGGTATTCCTTTCAAAATACGCATAAAAAAATAATGGCTTTCTACCTGTATTTCTGGAAGAACTGGATTTGAGTTGGTCCATGAATGGCTCTATTAGCCGATTCTTCATTTCTCCATCTCCCATTGCTCGAATCCAAGAAAGAATTTTTATCTCATATTCTTATATGGCATCCATTAAGATTTTCTCTTTCTGTGGTCTGCAGGATATTTCTTTAGAGTTGGAATCACTGTATGATTCTGAATCAGAATCATAATGCATTTGACAAGCACATTATTCTGATTCAAGACAAGAACAAGATGTTGTTTCAGAATCTGAACAGTCTTGCATGCGTGCTTGTAATTCTTCTCAAGACGAAGAACTAAAAGAATCAAAAGATGATTCTTCAAGTTGTTTCTGTTGAATTTGGTCTTTAATTACCACATTTGGGTAGCGTTTTGTTCTGTAAGAGCGGGCACCACACTTCATGCATTGTATCTGTCCCTCTTGCTTGATATTTTTACCTCTCTGAAAAGAGGCTTGGGACTTCTTCCCTTTGTTTTTCTTAGATTCTTCTCCTTCTGGACATCTTGAGGATGTATGTCCAGTTTTGCCACACAACCAACAAGTGATATTGTTCCATTTCTCTTATTTGGATGTATGCAGATGGATGTCAAAGGGTCTATAATAATGTGTTCTGGGGACATACCTATAGTAGCCATTTCTGGCTTTGGAGGAGTGACCTTAAGATTGCTGGGAATTCTTTCTTCTGTCTTTATCGCCTTTAGGATTTTGTTTATACTCCTTTTTAGCCCTTTTCTTAGCTTTTCTTCTCTTGACAAAAGGGTCATCAACTGTGAGTCCATATTTGCTGCAAATGGACTGTGAGTCCATATTTTTCCAAAGTTTTGTTTACTTTTGGAACTTGTGCATAAGCTCACTAATGTTTTTGTAATGGAAGAATAAATCTCATCCCAAGTACATGATTCAAATGGCAACTGAAAAATCTCTTGCAACCGAATATAATCAACAAACCTGGATGGAAGGGCAGCAAGATAAACCTGTTTCCATAGAAATTTTTTTGAATCTTTCACTTTACAGATTCTTTGCATCCAATCCCTGTAAAAGTCTTCATATTGTGACATCTTGTGACACTTGAGATTCATGAGAATAACTTCATTCTTATCTGCAATCTCTTTTTCACTACCACACCAGTGCTCCAAGATCATAGATGTCAGAGCTCCTATCATGTTGCTTGTAGTTGAGCCATATGAATTGTGAATCACATCTCCTGCTTCATCTTTAAGAACTTCTACTTCCATTTTTATCAATAGTGCTGGAGATGATTCAGTGTCCCACCACCTGAGTAGTGTTCCTGTAAAACATTGAATAATAGTCGTGCATGCTTCTATTTCACTTTTTCCTCTAAGACACATGATTTTATATTCTGTGAACATCATATCAATTAATTTTCTAATCTGACCAACACTCAGATTATCAATATTCCACTCTTTGTGTGATTCAGGGAAAAATCTATGACCTTTAGGAAGCTTGACTTTGCCTTCAAGATCAGGTGCAGGATATTTATTGAACCTACTTTCAAGTGGTTCATATATGGGAAAGATCTGAGCTCAGATTCTTTCTTTTCATCTTCTTCTTCCTTGAATAAGGAAGCAATGGTGACTTTTTCTGTAGCCTCTAGTTTTTCTGCTAAATATGTGGCTACTTCTTTGGGAAATAATTCTAGGAACCTGTTGATTGGTTTAACAGGATCTTGAATCTTTATATTTCTTTCGTAGAGAAAGGAGATAGGAACTAGTTTATCAGTTTTTGACAGATTCATTTTTTCAACCTTCTCAGTTAAACTAGATATCATATTTTTAGTAGTATCCATATGATCTACTATTTTCTCTTCCACTTCGTCTATTTTATTTAAATATTATCTGGCATAAGATCTAACAATAGACGAAGTATACTGTACGTCATTGAGGTTTCTGTTAACCTCATTCAGTGAGACTTGAACAATATCAAGTGTTCCTTTATTTCTACAGCCTTTGCTACATTTATCTCCAAACCCTTTATTGCTATATTAGTCCAGTTGATTTTTTCACTGGCCTTATGAATCCTTCCATTTATCCCCAATGCATTATCATCTTTTTGAACCAAAGGAATTGCCTTTGCTGCGTTTTGATTTTCTCCGATGATAATTCCTTTGTATGGAGGAAAAGTAGATGGAGTCTCTACTCTACTACCATCTAAAGCAGTCCAAGCATGTTTGGTGGATGATGAAGAGGATGATCCTGTCATCACAACTTCAGGGGAAACATTTTTCTTCCATTCATAAAAGGAAATCCATGAATTTGTGACTTCCATATAATGTTTCCAATCTTCAGATAATTTATTGTTCTCCTCAATAGTACGGCTAAGGCCAAACTGCTCTGCTTCTTGATTGGTAAATAAGTCCCAGTTCAACATGGCTTTCATCCGTTTAGAACTTATTTCTGATTTCAAGCAGCCATTCATCAGAGTAAAGAACTTGTGCATTTCCATGACTACAGGATTTTTACAGTCATCTGGAACAGGACCAATTCTACATGAAGGAATCAGGCCTTTTGCTTGCTCAAGATAGCCTAGTCCATATTTGGGCTTGACTGGCCTCATTATACTGAATATTTCTGTCAATCTGGGATCTTCCCCTTCTAAAGTGATAATATCATGCATCATTAGAACATGGTCAGACTCTGGTTCATGGGGAAAAGGGATGTCTAAACATTTTGGGTTCGGGCATGGATTAACTGATGTGGAAGGAGGAGCTTCTCCAATTCTTGGATGGTGATTCTCATGGATGACAGATTCAGTAAGGGTACATAAATTTACAGCAGCTTTACATTCAGGACATGTAACTTCTAGGGAATTGAAATTGACTAGTTGGGCAAATTCAAACAAAGAAATATGTTTACAAGAAATTGAGCTAGAACAAGCGGTATCAACAGTGGATGGATCTCTATAAAATCTGGAACTTTTGCAGGCTCTTTCAATTCCTCTGTAATCAATTGTAGATCTTCTAGGGAAAGACAAAATAACAGAGGATTGGTTCTCTTGGATATCAGCAGAGGTTATTCTTTTAAGTGCTGGAGGCTTGGGATTAGAAACTACCTAGTGTTCAGGGAATGTAAGATCTTCCCATCGAATTGTCTGATGTTCTATTTTCTGATTCTTTGAATCTGTTAGAAAGACGACACTTTCTTTTGAATCCCGACTAGGCGTATGGCGTATGGCTGGCCATAAGGTATTTGTGTGCTGGAAACATCCTCTAGATTGTATGGCTATGTTATGTCTTTTCTGGTGCATATCAAACCCTGAAGTTTGGATCTGCAACTGCAGGATATGATCTATTGTTTCGTCAAAGACATAGACTGAAAAATTAGGATAACAGTCAAAGTATACTGGGCCATGCAACAAAGGGGCAACTATACCTCCTATTAAAGAATCGATATACTTATTGTGAGTAAGATCTCAGACTGTGGCTAGCACAAAAGTATTTAACCCTTGATGAGTCAAAGGGTTGATCCCGATCCTTATGCATCCCAAGTGAAAATATTTTGTTTTTAACCTTTTAGCTTCGGCCTGTAAAGTTTTTGGATCCAGAAGAGGGATAGACTGAATATTGTCAGAATTCTCCTGAATTTGACTGATAGACTCCTTTATAGTCATTCTAGTGGCGCCTTTTAAATGGAATATAGACAAATCATCATAAACTTCTGATGCAGAGATACTAGGTAATTGCCATCGAGCAGATGGTTGTGGCTCTTCATATTCAAGTTCTGCTTGATTTAAGACTCGACTAGAACTTGATGCAAACATATCCCTAAGGGGATTCTTTGTAGCGGATGACTCTCTGTCTTCTAATTCGTTGAAGGATATATAATTACTGAATGGATCCATTAATAGCAGTGATGATTTAGAATACCAACCTCTTGAACAAGACGTTATTGGCTCTGATACCATTTCAGCAGGGGCTTCCCAATTTTTCAATTTTCAATAGGGGCTTCCCAATTTTCAGCAAGGGCTTCAGGCTTCCACAAAGTGCAAGGAAATGTGGCATGTATTATCATTAAGTTATTCCACTTTAAAATAATTACGAATAGTAAAAACCTAAAGTATTTTGCACATTTAATGTATATTTGTTGAGATGGCATCTCCTAAATCATGTAACATAATATTTTAATTTATAATATTTTTAACATTCGGAAATTTAATTATTGACTTGATTCAAGTATCTTTGTGAACTTATTGAAAATATGTTTTTCAATTAGAATAATTTATCTTGTCATAGGTAGATATTTACACCAAATAAATTATCTTATTTATTAAAAATCCAAATAAATAAAACCTTGGTTTGAGATTTCAAAACAAGGTTAGAGAACCACATATAATATATTGAAATAAATAATAAATTAATAATATAAATACTCTAACACAAATATAATTGATAGAATTTATATTAAATGAATATCCACCTAACATCGGAGATGTAGCAATTGGGAAATTAAGTGAATGGCAGACAAGGATTCATCAAGCAGAAGACCTCAACATCGTCGAGACGGAAGCTTTCTAATGGACGAAAGGATGCGGAGAAAGAGTGGTTTCCTTTCTCAAAGAAAACATAGGTCAAGCAGTTTAGTGGTTTATCAGGCGCTCCCAAGACCCCAAGCGGTTTCTTATGGTTTGCCTTCAATTCCATTCATCAATCACCACATGGCGGCTGGCGAAGAGAGAAAACCGCCTATATCGGGCGGGTTATCCTCGAGCTTCTTCTTCGCCCGATATTCTCCTCAACCATAGGATCCAGTGGGTGAAGATCTACGGCCTTAGTTCATCGAGCTAGTTGAACGCGTTATCCTCTGAGCTTATTCTGATTATCGTGGTGGCTCTTGGGTTTTAGATGTCAAAGTAGCACGAGATTTATCCCCTCGGACGAACTTGATAGAACACTTGAATTGGATTTATTTTGCTTTCATGTCCATGGGTTTTGACAGTTTGTAGGCATTTTGAGTTGTCGTCCCCCCCTGATCGTGTGTTCACAGAGTTTTGCGAAACTGAGGCCAGATTTGTTAGGCTTGGCGGTCACCGGCTGCTCCTGTTGACTTTTTTGGCTGGGACTTGTAACATAGTTTTGTAAATTTTTAGCCATTGAATGAGAAGGAATCACTCTTGCTTTAGAAAAAAAAGAATATCCACCTAACATCCATGGGTATTGGCCACATTTGTGTTAATTTGTATCTTCTTTATTCTATATTATATACAAAAAAATAGGAAGAATGCTCACAACAAGCAATAATGAAAGGCGAGGAAGGAGTGAAAAACATATATAACAATGACATCAGTTGAAAACCTATCCAAAGATGTTGAAGGATCAAAATTTAGCATTTACCAAGTGTTTTTCAAACTACAAAAGATGTAGAGACAAAGCTAAACAAGCTCACCTAACCATTTCAAAGTAATTATTCTCACACAAACTTTTCTTAGAGAACCAACCTTATAGAACTTTGTGTAATATTTTTAAAATTAAGTGTTTTTCAAACTGCAAAAGATGTAGAGACAAAGCTAAACAAGCTTACCTAACCATTTCAAAGTAATTAATCTCACACAAACTTTTTTTAGAGAACCAACCTTATAGAACTTTGTGTAATATTTTTAAAAATATGAAATAAGTAGAGATAAAACTATGAACATTTTGCAAAACTTTTTAATAGGAATTATTTGAGATGCAATTTTTGGTTCACTTAGAACTAGTCTACAATTTCAAAAAATATGTTATAGCTAAAACTAAAACTTAGAATAGGATGCATCTTTGTTTCCCTAAATTATTATTTTTCGTCAGTCAAATATAACTTCTAAACAATGCCATTTTATCTTTTTTCATGACCACACTATCATATCATGTTATGAGTTCTTAAATTATTTCAAATATAATATAAGAAGAAGTTGGAGAATCATGGGTTTGGCAATTTGACAAATTTTGGATGGTTAGAGGGATGATTGCTATCCTTCCCACTTTGGTTCAATTCTAACCATATTCTAATCATGGAAATTAAGAAAAAGTGTAATTTTAATCATTGAGTATATGCTTTTATTTCAACAATAATATAGCAAAACATAATAAAATATACATTTTTAATGATAATATAATTAAAATTTATTTAGAGAAATCAAATAACTAGAATGATTTTAGGAATAATTATCCACGTGGGAATTAAGTAATTGCATTGATTTCAAGAATTATATAACATGAAACATTATATTCTTAGACATGATATAATGAAAGACGATTTAGAGTAATTAACTGCATTGATTTTAATAATGACATGATGCAAAAGAATATGATGTATTGATTTTAGTGATGGTATAGTAAAAAATGATTTAAAATAATCAAATAATTATACTAATGTTAACAATGATATAACAAAAAATAATGAGGTGTAGTGATTTTATTAATAATATAATGAAAATTTATTCGTTTCATTAAGGAAATGAGACCAAACACATTAATATGGTACATTGATTTCAACATCAAGGTAAAACAAATTATAAAATTATCTAATTTTAACAATAATAGACTATAAACCATTTCCACAAATGATATAATTTTAATAATATTATGTATCTTAGTAAAGTAACATGGAAACATAAGAAAAGATAGATCAACAACTTGATAATAAGCCACTTCGAGGGGACAACCTCCATTTACATCACTTAAATAAACAATTCTTGGATGATTCAAATGACAAGACCTCCTTGGTATATATAAGAGTCTATAGTGTCAAAATATAATTAGGGCCTACGTAACAATAATAAACAATGTAAACTTTGAAACAGGAACTGATACTGTTACCCATTTCGTAGAGATAGCAAAAAATTGACCTGATTTTGAAAAGGGGCGATGCAGAATACACATATTTTTTTTAGAACATAGTTTTTGGCACTTTAAATAACCTTAAATAACCGATACGATTACCCGTTTCATAGAGGTAGTAAAAACATGACTCGATTTTAAAAAGGGGCAATGCAGAATACACATATTTTTTTTAGAACATAGTTTTTGGCACTTTAAATAACCGATACGATTACCCGTTTCGTAGAGGTAGTAAAAACATGACTTGATTTTAAAAAGGGGCGATGCAGAATACACATATTTTTTTAGAACATAGTTTTTGGCACTTTAAATAACTTTAAATAACCGATACGATTACCCGTTTCATAGAGGTGGTAAAAACATGACCAGATTTTAAAAAGTGGTGATGCAGAATACAATAATTATTTTTTGGAGCATATTTTTGACAATTTAAATATTCTCATGTATCAAATATAAATATTCGTTTTTAAATGTTAGTGATTTTTATGTTGATTTTGAAACGTCGTTATACATCATACTTTTTTTCTTAGAGGACTTATTTTTCACACTTTAAAATTTATTATGTCCATTTTTTTTTTTTAATTATGATTACTTAAAGAATTTTTAAGTTGTCTTATTTTTATTTTTTTAAATGTTGATTACTTCAAAAAAGTCATATAAAAATATATATAATAATAAGACAAAATACAAATGTTAATAAAAAAAAATTATTTAATAAACTATAAAAGAATTTGGCAAAAAAAAAAAACATAATTTAAAACATATATATATATATATATATATATATATATATAATTAAGTAAGTCAAAATAGAAAAAATAAAAAAACATTAATAAAAACAAGAAGAAAAAAATAAAAAATAAATGAAAACAAACTAGATTAAAAAAAAAAAAAAAAAAAATTAACAAAAACAAAAATAAAAAACTAGTAAAATTAACATTAAAAATATTTAAAAAAAAAAACTAAAAAAACAAAAATACACTGAAATTTACAAAAAAAAACCATAAAAATATAGAAATTATAGAAATATATGTTTAAAAAAAACAAAAAAAATTAAAAAAGCATGTATTTAAAATTAAAATTTCCAAGAATTATGTATTTTCTATTTAAAAAATAAAAAACAAAATTGATTAAACAAAAAAAATAAAAATAAAAAATTGAAAAAAAAATTGAAGAAAATTTAAAATTTTTTAAACTTACCTTTTTTTTATTTAAAACACACCAAAAAAAATATAAAAATTTTTATACAAATTTCATATTTATAAACAAATTTATTTTTTTTATTATTTAAAAAAAAATAATTATTAAATTTTTTTTTTTTTCTTTAACACGATTTTTGTTGTTTATTTTAATATTTATTAAAAAACAAGGATTAAAAAATTTATTTAAAAAAAAAAAAAAAAAAAACTAAAAAAAAAATTTATTTTCGAAAACAAAAATTTATTTTTAAAAACAAAAATTTATTATTATTTTTTAAATTTTTTTTTTTTTAATTATTAAAAAAAAATTGTTTTTAATAATTTTAAAAAAAAAAATTAAAAAAAATAATAATAAATTTTTGTTTTTAAAAATAAATTTTTGTTTTCGAAAATAAATTTTTGTTTTTAATTTTTATTTTTGTTTTGTTTTTTTTTTTTTTTAAATAAATTTTTCAATCATTGTTTTTTTAGAATAATAATAAAAAGCTCAAATTGGTTTATGAATTAATTTTAAAAAAATTTAATATATACTTTTTTTAATTAAAAAAACGATATGTATTAAAAAATTTTTTTTTTTTTTTTTTAAATAGAGAAATAAATGTTTCTTTAAAAATTTTAAATTTTTTGGTTTTTTTTTTTTTAATTTGAAAAGACATATTTTTAAATTCTTTTAAATTTTTTGGTTTTTTTTTGTTTTAATTTCAGTGTATTGTTATTTTTTTAGTTCTTTTTAAATGTTTATAATGTTAATTTTGTTAGTTTTTTATTTTTAATTTTGTGGATTTTCTTTTTTTTTTTTAAATCTAGTTTGTTTTAATAGTTTTTATTTTTATTTTTGTTAATTTTCTATGTTTTTATTAAATTTAGTTTGTTTTTAATTTTAATTTTTTTATTTTTACCTAAATTTTATAGTTTATATAATTTTCTTTTCTTTTCCATATATATATATATATATAGTTTCTTTTCTTTTCTTTTGACAATGTTTTTTATTGTTTACATATTTTTGATATTTTTTATTATTATTTTTTTCCCATTTTTTAAAATATGTTTTATTTATTTATTTATTTATTTGTTTATAATTTTTAACTGCTTTTCAGTTTTTTTAATTTAGTTTTTTTTGACATTTTTATGATTGATTGATTTTTTTTTTCTAATGTTTTTTTTTTAGTATATGCTTGAATTTATGTTTTGTTAATTTTTAAAAAAATTTTGTTTTGTGTTTTTTCATTGTTTTAATTTTTTTTATTTTTAATTTTATTTTATGTCTTCATTATTTGTTTGAAATTTTAATCTTTTTCAAGGTCATGATAAAATATTTTACGCTATTATTTCGAAATGTTGAAATATTACCCTTGAAAAAAAAAGGGAAAAAAAAAGTGTTATTCCAACGTTAACACTTTTTGTTTTGAGGGCATTTTTGGGACAATTTTTGCATAAAAAATTGGTTTTCACCGCCATTTTTAAAACACGCTCAAAATTTACCCTAGAAAAAAAAAAGTGTTATTCCAGCATCAACACTTTTTGTTTTTAGCACTGTTTTTGATGTTTTTAAGGGGTTTTTTGGCTAGAGTTCTCGTTTTCAGTTTACAGTTCCCTTTTCAAAGTTTACATTGTTAATAATGTAAGGGCTCAACAATAACAATAGTGGACTTCTATGGGGCAAACCAATAATAATATGGGGGTTACACTAATATTATAGGGATATAACACGTCCCTCTCCTTAAAAAATGTGTTGTCCTCAATGCTTGAGTAGTCCTGGATACCTCTATATGAAATACTAATCCTCCCATGTGGAATCTCTAGTAGATAATTTCTTCCACTTAATGAGACACTTTGAAATTGATCGATTTTGTAGCTACCAGATTCCTATTTCCGTGATTGTTTCAGGCTCCAATATAATTTTTCCTTCCTCATTAAGTTCTGGTAATATAGTTGTTACATGTCAATTTATTGCCATGACACTTGCTCAATTTATGGGTCTTTTTACCATCTGTCAACATGTTTGAATGAACTCCCTTAGAAGTCAAACAACTAAAAATATCTTGAAGTAGATGAGAAATTTGGGGAAAATAATTGTCACACCTTGTTAAGTTTCACCTGCGCTGATTTTAAAAGCTTTTCCCGCACATTCGTTGGAATTAACTCTGAGAGCAGTGCAGCGTTGCGCTCTGTTTGCCACTATAAACTTGTGTAGGTGAATTCAAGAAAGTAAGAATAAAAAGTACATTCTAGAAACATAGTTGGTCGAATATTTCCCAATTGAAAGCTTCCAAGTGATGACTATTTGAACTATAACCCTTAGATTGATGCATCTTAATCCCTTTTCTCATGGAAACCTAATCCCTCAATTAAGGAGTCTCATCCTTCTCTTTTGGATTTGAAACTTTCTTCTCTTGGCCTATAAAATGACTAGAGGATGGAGGGACTAAGGAGGTCAGAACTCAGAGAAGATAAACTTATGTTGTTAGTTTGAGATTGGAAATATTGTCATCTAAGGAGGAGATTGAAGGAATTTGGGAGGGACCTCATGACATCAAGGCGAAGGTTGTAAGGCTCCTCTTTATCCTTTTTCTTCGCAGAGAAAAAATCAAACTTTTTATTAAATAGAAATAAAAAGTTACATATTATATGCAATTAAGCATTCATTTGTTGTATGATTGCAGATCATAGAGCCACCAGGATGTAAAATATACAATCCTGTCAAAAGGAAGACACAAAATGTGCTATTCTTGAGAACAGGGAAAGCAAGAAGAAAAAGAGACAAATAGTCAAGCTAGCCTAGGCTTTCCTGCCCTTCTTCTTTTCCACTCTTTGCCAACCATCAGTGTTGGGAGTGGATTCAATCATGGCCATCTAGTTTTCCATTGTGTTCGTTGGTTGTTCCTTGTCCGATTCTGATCCTTCGGAACCGTGAGTTCGTTTGATGCCACTTACTTCCAGTTGAAGTTCTTGTTGCTGTTCCGAATTGTTCTCTGTTTGCTCATCTTCTTCTGCATTGGGTTCTACCTTTTCTACTGTGTCTACTTTCTTCACCATAGGTTCTATATTTTGCCATCCTTTCGGTTTCCTCTGCTGCTGCTTGCTTCTGTTGGGTTGTGGGCATGCACTAAGCAAGTGTCCTATTTGCTGACATCCATGACAGCGGAATGCTGTGTTTTCATAGTCCAAGGGTTGTGTCCACTGTGTGTTGTTGAAATTCAAAACTATACTTTCTGGTAGACCTTCGCTGAGATTTACTTTGACGCATATTCTGGAAAAAGTAAATATTCCTTTTATGTATCTCTCTGAGTTGATCTTTATGTATCTGCCCAAGGTATTTCTGATGGCGATTAAAGCCTTTTCGTGCCAGAAATGTAAGGGGAGGTTATGCAGCCTCACCCAAACTGGCATCTTTGATACCACCATTATGTTGGCATCAAAATCTGGAAACCAAAAGGTGATAAACAGTCCAAGCACTACCCCAGAACCATGGCCCTTGGTTGAGAACATTATCCATTTCCTCTTCTCTGTGAAATCTTACTATGAAGAACCCCTTAGGGTATAAGTAGATTTCGCATTTTTTTGTCCAAAACGTGTGGATCCATTGATGCAGTAAGTCAGATCTGGGGCAGAAACCATTAAACCTGCAAATAAATACAGATGTATAAAGATCAGAGTAAATAGCTTTTACCTTTGGTATATCAATGGTGACAGATGGGTTCTCAGGCTTTTGTTCTACAATGTAGGGCCCTGGGGACTCAGTGGCAGCTGTGGGAATGGTTTTCCCTTTGCCCTTAACTACGTCCTTGAAGGATCCTATATTCTTCGAGCTAGTTCCAGAACATTCGCCCCGCAGACGAAGGTTGATGGTGATGGTTGAATTTGATATTATATTGTAGTCCTGCAGAGTATGATTGTCTTGTAGATTGTGTCCCATATGAATTAGATTTTGTGCATGGGTTGGTATGCCTAGGCAGGTTTGTATTTTAAATTGCAAATCCTGAATCCTGCAGCCTTGCCATAGCCTTAGGCAATGCTGCCTGCCGTCCGGTGTTTTGATAAGGATCTGTGTAAGGTCTATCTCCGTCTATGGCTGACCTCTTTCTATTGCCCGGGACAAACTGTTGTAGAACCCTAGTTCATCCCTATTCCAACGACAGTTTTCCATCCGGGGTATCAGACCTGCTAGATCTTGGCAGATTTGTCTATTGAGAGCCCGATCTGATTGATCAATGGTGGATCTATGGTTTTTATGCCTTCCCATAGTAGAAATGAACACCCCGGCTCCTTGCATAGTTCTCCCAGGGGCAAAGGTAGCAGATATGTAATATAGGCCTGCCAATCCACCGCTGACAGCATCGCAAACCCCGATTTCCCCTCTCTTATATCTCTGAGAAGCTAGTGTTCCTGCGCATCGCTGTAAAAGGCTTGCCTTAGCCCCTTCTGCAATGGCTATGGGTGTTGTGGCATTTGGCCCATGATGTAAACCCTCCCATCCTCCATAGATAAGGGACTTTGCAGGTAATAGCACGTGGGGGGTCCTGTCGAGGTCATAAGCGACGATCGCTGCTTCTTCCCATCTTGTGCATCTGAGGAGATAGGGCGCATCGAGATCTGTTAGCCTGGCCCAGATTCGTGAGGGAGGAAAGTTGGGAGATCTCACACCTGACTTCCGCTGCTTAGATTCCTCCTCTTCCTCCCTTTTTCAGAGCTCGGAAAGGAGGCCTCTTCTCGCCTCGGACTTTACGCCATTTCTTGGCTTTAGATTCACGCCATTTACTCTGAAGATGTTGCAATAGCTCTTCATCCCCTACAGATGGATCAGAAATTCGTTCTTTGCCTTAATACTGTGATAGAAATGCCCCATCGAAACCTGCCATTTTGAGACTATTTTCCATTCTTGACCTTTACAATGTTACTCCCTGCATTCGCCATGGCTCAGAGCAAGTTTTTCTCGTGATAATCTTTTTTTTACTATCAGTCTTATATGACCAATTCTTCTCGGCTCCTCTTTATCTTTGATTAATACAAATGAACAATTTCTCCCATTGATTTGTCTTATTGGAATGATGAATGGTTTATAATTGTTTATAATGTTTATTAAGGCAAATTCAATTCCTAATTTTCTTGACCATTAGCTTAAGTTTTGTTTGGATTATTATATCGCATATGCTTTTGATCCTTTTATGGTCTATGATTGCAGGTCTTATCAAGAATTGAGGAGTTGCATCAAATCACAACAAGGTATCTTCATCGAGAATTTTGTGAAATAGGTAAGTGGCTTATCCATTAGTCTTAATTCTTATAATTCAAACAAGTCCAACTTAGGGAAAGAGTTAGTTCAATTGTCTTACTTGTTCCTAGTTTCTGTCAAGGATCTAGGGAGATCACTCTTGTCCACAAGAGGGATTTGTCTGGTGTAATAATAGTTTGTATTAGGATCTTGTCACCGATAACCTTATTTAAGCACAAAACATAGAAAAATGGGTGTACTCATGAAGATGTAGGTAGCTCTAATTTGTATCAAATAGTAGCAATCTTTTGCAACACCTTGTAAGGGCCATAATACTTAGGTGATAATTTATTATCCTTCTTAGATTTCTTGAGAGACATTTGTTTCCATGGTTGTAGGTGTAAAAATACTCAATCATCCACATCAAAAATTATTTTGCTATGATGTTGATTTATTTGTTGTTTCATTTGATTTTGTGACAGATTCAAGTTATCCTTTAAGAGTTGGAGAACTTATTGTTGATGCTTGATGTGATCTTCCACTACTTGAACCTTAGAATTGTCTCTTAAAGACAATGTGATGGATGGTGGATGATATCCATAAATTTCCATAAATGGGGTCATTTTTTTTGCGGTATGGAAGGAAGTTTTATACCACCATTATGTCAGAGGTAACCTCTTCACCCATTGTGTTTGTTTATCATATACAAAGCAACGGAGATATCCTTCCAAATATTTTTCACTATCTCGGTTTTCCCATAAGATTGAGGATGATAAGATGAACTATGAGCTAATTGAATACCAAGACAAGAAAATAAATTTGTCCAAATATTTCTAGCGAAAATGGGATCTCTTTCACTTACAATAACCTTTGGGTTTGCAATGTTTCCACAAATGTAACTTAGTGAATGTACTAGCTTTGAAAGGATGAGATAATGCAAAAAATTGTGCATTCTTGGTATGTCTATCAACTACCACCATGATCACACTCTTTCCTTCATACTTGGGTAAACATATGATAAAATCCTTTCAGACCTCCTCCCAATGCTGACTTGGAATGGGTAATGGTTTTAAAAGACACCGGGTCTTAATTGTCTCAATTTTATTTTGTTGGAAAACCAAACATTATGCCACAAAATTTTGAATATCATATTTAAGGTACTCCCAAAATAAATCCTTCATGACCTTGTGGTAAGATTTTAAAAATACCAAGTTCCCTCCTGCAAGACAGTTGTACAATTCCAAAAGAAAAAATTACTTGATTTAGGTGTTCTTACATAGATATAAGCATTCTTTGTACCATAATGCATCATTTTTGCAGATAAATGTATCAAATTCATTGTGATCTTGCTAGAAATTTTGAATGGTTGTTGACACCTCTTCATCATTATTCCATTCATCCCTTGCTTCATTTATCCAATCAGGTTGGATAATATAAATGGCAAGGAACAATGCTTCCACATCCTCATCCCTTCTCAAGAGTGCATATGCAACAACATTTTTGTTCCCTTTTTTGCTGATGATTTCAAAGTCATAACCCAACATCTTTGTGACCCATTTTTGTTTCTCTTCTAAATATAATATTTGTCCCAAGAAGTATTTAAGGCTATCATAATCTATTTTTACCTTGAACTGTCTTCCCATTAGGTAAGGGCACCATTACTTTAGGGCATGTAGTATTGCTAACATTTCCTTCTCATAAATAGGTTTGTGTAAATACTTTCCCTTCATTGGATGACTTTCAAAAGTAATGTGTTTTACTTCTTGCATTAAAACAACACCAATTCCATTTATCGAGGCATCACATTCCACAATAAAGGTTTTTATGAATTCTGGTGTAACTAAGACCTGAGCTTGACGTATTTCCTCTTTAAAATGTTCAAAGGCCTTGGTTGCTTTTGGAGTCTAAAAAAATGCATCTTTCTTCAGTAATTTTTTTAAGGTGTTGTTATTTTCCCATAATTCTTAACAAAATTGCAATAATACCATGTCAACCCAAGAAATCCTCAAAGATTCCTTAATATTGTGGGGATTTTCGATTCTTATATGGCCTTAAATTTGTTAGAGTATACCTTAACACCCTCTTGATATACAATTTGACCGAAATAGGGCCACGTCTTGTAACCCAAAGAAACATTTGGAGAGTTTTTCATACAATTGTTTCTCCTCCAATAGTTTGAGTAAGATGTCAACATGTTGAACATAATATTTCCAAGACTTGGTGTAGATTAGTATATCATAAAAAAGCTAACACATACTTTCTAAAGGTTTGAAAGTGGAATTCATCAAACCTTTAAATGTGAAAGGTGCATTAGTAAGGCCAAAATGCATGACCAAAAATTCGTATTGACCTTCATGAGTTCTGAATGCTATTTTTGGAACACCTTTTGTCTTCATTCTAATTTGATGATATTCTAAATGAACATCCATCTTGGGGAAGTAAATTTATACATGTATTTCATCCAACAATTCATCAATGATAGGAATGAGAAATTTATCATTAATAGTGACCTTATTGAGCTTTCTATAATATGGAGACATATGCCATGATCCATCCTTCTTGGGCATCAATACTATTGGAGAAGAGAAAGAACTTTGGCTAGGTTGAATCATACCTTCTTCTAGCACTTCTGCAACCATAGATTCAATTTCACTCTTCTGGACATATGGATATTTGTAAGGTTTTATGTTTGGAGGAACACTTCCTGGAATCAACTAAATAACATGATTTTGATTTTTAATAGGTGGGAGACCTTTGAGAGTCTCAAATACCTTGGAATTATTGTCAAGGAATCTATGGAGATCTTGAGAAATGGATGACTTAGGTGTTTGAACATATAGTGAGCATAACTGTGAAATTACCCCTCGTTGTTCCTTTTTCAGAAGCATTGTCATGCCATTAGAGCTAATTATCTTCCCAGGTTTCCTATGATACCACTTAATTCAATTTCCTTTCCTTCCTAGAAAAATTTCAAGAAAAGTTCTTGAAAATTAAAAGCTATTGTCCCCAAATATTGTAACCATTGGACTCCTAATACAAAATCATCCCCACCAATTGGAATTGAAAGCATTGGACTATTCAATACATATTCCCCCATGGTTAGATTGATCTTATGGCACTTCCCTGATAAATTTATAATTCCTCCCTTTGCAACCATCACTTGACACTTTGATGTTGGATATAGAAATGAATTCAAATCCTTGACTATCTTACAATAAATAAAATTATGCGTATTAACTAAATCAATCAACATTATTACTTTTTCTCTTCCTCATATATCCTTCTATCTGGACAGTTTGAGGACTGGTAATTCTCACTAATGCATTACAGGATATGGTCAGCTTCATTTGTTCTTCCTCAACCCTTGGCATTAGTTCTTGGTGTATATATTATTTTTATGTTTCTTGCTCCTTTTCTTCCTTCTCTTCACAATCTATGTAAAATAATTTCTTCTCAACGCACTTGTGACCTTTAGTGTATTTTCTATCACAACTGTAACAAATCTGTTTTTCTCTTTTTTCATCTAGTTGTTGTGGTGTCAACCTTGTAGTTTGTGGGAGGCTAGAAGCGACAAAAATTCCATATTTATAGTTTTGAATGGTAGACCTCCTTGTTGCCATAATTTTTATTTCAACTTATATTTCCACCCTGAATGCATTCTCTAATTACTAAGATTCCCAAAGGAAAACCTCATGTTGGTTGTTATCCTTTAAAGTTCCTGTGAAGATATCACTCAGATGCTCCTCTGGAATATCAGGTACCTCGATATTCAATCTTTGGAAGCCCTCAATGCACCCCCCAATTGAACCCTTTCATTTCATATTTATGGCTAAAGAAGGTGTTGCTCTTTGTATCCTCATAGTGTGCTATCAATTCCTCCATAAAAATCATCCAAGTGACAAATGATTTATGAGAAAAAACCTATCGATACCACAAAAATTGGTTCTAAATATAAAGATGCAATGCCTATTTTTTTGTGTGTGTTGTACATTGTGTAGATGAAAGAACTACTCCATTTGTAGTATCCATGTTACTAGTTCCTTGCCACAAAAGTTCCTTATATTGATCTTTGGAATATGGCTGGTCTTCAACCCAAAGTAATAGTCTCTAGAATCATGATTGTCATTAATTTTGTTCTCATCATAAGTTTCATGGAATACCTTATCACCACTAGGAAGCATTTCTTATAGTGATTTTGTCAAACCTTCCTTCCAACCTTTCATGTCTGCTTTTAAAACTTTCATGTCCCATTTTACGTCTTCTTTCATGTCTGATTTTAAACATTCCATTTCCCCTTTTATGTCTTCTTTTATTTCTACTTTTAAACCACTCATCACCATTTTCAATTCATCTTTGGTTTCTCTTTGTTGTACTTGCTCTCGTAATTTTGATATATCGTATTGCATTTCTTCTTCTTCATCCGTCATAGTAGAAATTTTTGATGGCTTAGTGGGTGTAGATTTTTTTTGTTTGGGAGGCATTTTGGAACCAATTAAACATATCTATGGTTCGCTATTCTCTTTGTATCACTTCAAACTGATTTTTTAAACAAAAATTATGCAAATTTAAAAATACACGCATTTTAAGAGCTTGATTTTGAGCCTGTCGATTTGGGTAACATTGAAACTATTGGATCTGTATGATTTTTGCCTCCCAATATTTGAAATTGAATCCTAAGGTACCTCTTTGTGTCTTACTTCGAACATCGCAAGACGTGCCAAGATTGGATTGTTCAAGGTGATGTTATGACAAATCTACTACAATGACTTGATTATGGATTGGTTCAGGAAGGCGAAATTGTTTGGGATGCCATGTTCCACTATTTTAGCCCTAAAACTCCTACCCAGAAAGACCTCAGTTTGGACACTTTTGGTCACTTTTCATGAAATTCAAATCCAATCCTCAAAGAGAAAGTTATGACATTTTTTTCCCAGGGCACTTGTTTGAGACTAAATTCTGGAGCATACAAAAATACTAAATTCCTTGGACCATATCTTTGGAATATAGTGAACCAAAATTTGAAATTGTAACCATATGTTCATCTAAGATTTCGCCTCCACTTCGTAGAAATTTCACAGTTTGAAGCCTCACAAAAAAATATAGAAAAAACTCCTCAATAACTTGTTTGAAGCAACAAAACCTTAGGATTAAGAGCTTTGATACCAAATGTTATGTATCCAAATAAAAAAAACACAGAAACATAAGAAAAGGCAAAACAAAGACTTCATAATAAGTCAATTTAAGGGGGAAACCTCCTTTTACATCACATATGAACAATTCTTAATTGATTCAAATGAAAAAACCTCCTTGGTATATATAGGAGTCTAAAGGGTCAAAATATAATTAGGGCCTACAAAATAATAATAATGTAAGGGCTCAACAATAACAATAATGGGCTTCTATGGGGCACAATAATAACAATATGGGTGCTACACTAGTATTATAGAGACCTAACAAACAATAAGAAACTATAAACCATTTCCACAATACATATTATAAGTTAAAGTCTTCTACTTTATTAACTAAATTGCAAGTAAATTGCAATTTAATAAATATTATAAGATTACAACTTTATGCATTTCAGACATATTAACCATCCGCAGAAATAAATATTATTGCAATTTAATAAAGATGTAATCTTCGAAGTGGAAATATTGATCATATTATAAGTTGAAGTCTTCTACTTTATTTAATAAATTGCAAATAAGAAAATTTATCTAAAAGATATGCATATACATATAATAATGATCTAAAGTTTTGGCATGGATATCTAGAAGTTGAATGATTATAGATGCCTCATAACAATGATAGTTTTTTTTGTAAGTGATATGTCTTAACTCCATGATCAATAAAAAAGAATTACATATCTCCTTCTTACTATAGTACAAAAAGCCCTTCTCATTATACAACCCATCTGAACTCTAAATTTATTGGACCAAAAACAAATATCAAATCCTTGTAATGAAACTTAAGAAATTAGATCCTTAAAAAAAAATGATTTAAAATAAATTACTTTAAATATATACTGATAAAACAATTAAAAATAAAATATTATAAATAAAACATTAAACCATATACTTATTAATATCAATATAAAGATATAGGTAAATAAACAACTCATTAAATATAAAATGAAATTATACATTTCACCGTATTATTAATTTTTTTAATTTTTTTTATATAAATAATTAATTTTTTAAATAAATATTATTTTTTTTTTGTTTTTCCTGGCCCACTGAACAAGCACAAAATGAAAATCATATTGACAACACTATTACACAATTGAGGAATGTTGAGAATGGTATTTCCCCTTTCGTCTTTATTGTACACAATGGTGAAGTCCGATCATCCTTTGCTGTGAAGAAAATAAAATTAATATACCTAACATCTTTACATAAAATAAAAAGTATCTTTACGACCCTCCCAAGACAATGCAAGGGCTAAGGGCTAGTATATTTCATTCAAAATTTTGTACTCAATTTATACTCTTATCACGTTCTTCATTTTTCCTCAATTATAAATTTACCTTGCAAGCCCATATAGATCTTTATTGAATTTACTTTTTGTACTTAATTATGCAGATAGGATTGCTCTATTTTATAATGGAGTTATTTTTAAGGTGATTTTTTGGAATTTTGGTATTAAAATTTAGCGAAAAAAATTGAGGTTGAATTTTGATTTGTATGATTTAAACTAGTTTTTTTTTACCTTTAGGGTATTTTGATTATGGGGATTATTCGTCAAGTTTGTGATTTCAATAAATTCTTATTAGATTTTAGAGAAATTAAACTGAAAAAATATACCAAAAACTTCTAAAAATCTCCCTAAATACAACTTATTTTATAATAAAAAAATTAGAATTTATATTCATAGAAAATTATTATAAAACCTTTATAATTTAAATTCATTAAAATATAATGGTGTAGATTAAGTAAAGTGAAGTTTTTCCTTCATAGTATATATAATTTAAAGGATGAAATCCAATATTTTTTTATTAGTTTTTCAGTTTTTTATTTCCACTCCTCTTTTCAAACTCTCATAATTGAAAATGACACAAATAAATATTTTGATTATTGTAATCATTTATAAATACTAAATAAATAAATATTTGGATAACTATAATCATATATCAACAATTGAATTTATTCTTATCAGGTTATTCAATTTAAATGTACCATGAGGGCAATATGAGAAAAAATCCAGTAGGGAAATAAAATTCACAGAAAGACTTTGCTTGATGCAATAGCATGCCTTTCTGTACTCATAAGCGTTGAACAAATTCAATATTTTTGCATAATATTTTTGCCGTCCTAACTATTCAAAGTCTCGGCAGCGCCATCAGGGGCGGCACGATAACGAGAAAACACTAACAACTTTCTAAATACAAAACGGCGGCAGCGCCACCAGTGGTTGCACGTACCAGAAAGCACAAAGAAAGAGACGCCGGCAGCGTGGCATTGTTTCAACTCTCCATTAATCAGCAACGACGAAGAGGATTTCCACATAGCCGCTCGTTATCAGCGTACGAAGAAGGTGGAAATTTCTGAAGCAAGCCCCCCACTGGAATCCTCCCTGACAGAGAATTCTGCGACACGTTCAGTTGCACCAGAGACGTGAGATTCAGAAACGAATTGGGTATGGGGCCGGACAGTGTATTGGAGCTGAGATCCAGAACCACCAGTGGGTTCACATTACCGAGTGGAGGAGGAATTTCTCCTGTTAGAGAATTGTGCGACAGAATCAGCTGTTCTATGCTATTCTGATCGCCTGCAATCAATGGTATTGCGCCCGTGAAACTATTGTAGGACAGGTCAACGATCTTTAAAGTTCCTCCGGGATAAGCGGGCTTGATGGAAAATATGGGATCAATGGTCCCCGTCAGCTCGTTTGAATGCAGATCCAGAGTGCCCAGATATTGCAGGTTGCCTATGGCTGGAATCGTGGATGTCAATGCGTTGTTTGACAAGTTGAGCGAATTTAAGTTCGTCAAGGTGCCCAACCATGGCGGTATGGTGCCTGTGAGACTGTTGCTGGACAAGTCAAGCAGAGAAAGATTCGCTGTCGCTGTCGATAACCAATCGGGAATGCTTCCCTCGATGCCGCAACTAGCAAGGGAAATTTCAACTAATCCACTGAGCTTCGCGAGCACTGTGGGCACACTCACAAGCTTTAAATTATTGAATGAGACATCCAGTTTTTCCAGATTAGAAAGCTCTGATATCTCATCCGGAAGGGTGCCCGAGAAATTGTTGTGAGAGAGATAGAGAGAATTAAGGTAAGATAACTTTCCTATAGACCCTGGAATAGGACCCGATAGCTTGTTATTGTCTAGGCACAGCTCCGAAAGCTCCGGCAATTTAGACCACGAAGGCGGAAAGGTACCGCTGAAATTGTTATTGCTCAACGAAATGCCCTTCAGATTGACCAGACGTCCTATAGAAGATGGCAGAACTCCACTTAATTCATTTTCCTGCAGACGAAGAAATACCAGTGATTTGACATTTCCTATGGTGTCCGGGATGTAGCCCCTGAGTTTGTTTTGCTGGAGGAGCAGGGTAGTCAGACTCGATAACTGACCAATGGAACGTGGTATTAGCCCCGTGAGACCATTGTCAGACAAATCCAACCACTGCAGAGAACGCAATTTTCCCACAGATGGATGAATGAAACCACTGAAAAGGTTCCCATGGAGATCCAGAGTGTTGAGCTTGCTGAGACGGGTTATGGAGGCCGGAATAGAACCCGTCAAATTGTTGGTGAAGAGTTTCAGAATCCTCAGATTCGAGAGATCCCCAAAACTAATCGGAATCTCTCCGGTGAGCTCGTTGAGCGACAGATCCAACTCCTGAAGATTGTGGAGATTTCCTAGAGACGGAGGGATGGAACCACTGAGCATATTGGAAAGCAGACGGAGCGTTCTCAGATTCGTGAGATTCCCGAGCGACGATGGAATAGAACCAGCGAGTCCTTGCAGGTTCGACAGTTCCAATATTTCAAGAAACTCGAGATCTCCCAAGGACTCCGAGATTATGCCCTTCATATAGGAATCCCCTGAATTACCCAATGTGAGTCCCGGCAGCACAAGCCCCACGACGCGTCCGGTTTTCCTATTGCAGGATACCCCTTGCCACTGGCAGTAGTTGGTGCCCTTCCATGACAGCAAGCGACCTGAGGGATCCTCGCTAATGCCGACTTTGAACTGCAACAGCGCCTGCAGGTCTGCTACCGCAGACTGCGGCTGTCCAGTAACAGTGGTGAAGCATCTGCAATTTAAACAAAGAGTGGCCAATATAATGGCAGTGGCGGTATTGAACAAACGGCGCTGGAGCTGCAACGAGGTCGACATTTTGCCTCACCGCCAAAAAGGTGTAGTGAAGGTTAGATTAGAGTGATGTGATGTTGTAGGATAGGGCTAACTTCCTCCTCATAATGCGCTTTGAAAGCGGAGCTAAATAAGTACCAAATATATTCCCTCAACAAATAAGGCAGAAATAAGCATTACAACAAATTACCAACAAAATAGATAAGGATGGAGACGACATCCAAGGCTCTACACAATGGGATAATCTTATCCATTTACGGAAATAATGATGACAATAACTCTTAATTATTAAATCTTTTGAATATTATTTTTTAATAATAGTCTCAAATTTTATTCTATAATAATTATGCTTTGTTTCATTTTATTTGGTTTTTTTTTTTAATATATATCGTTGGAGCACATTTTTTTTTATTGTAAGTTTGGATTTTCTAAATTATTGTGTGCGGAAGTTTGGATTTTCTAAATTATTGTTTGCGCGCAACTGAGGTTGCTGGAATGAAAATAGGATATAATAATTTGTAAAATTATATATTTTATTATTAAAAAAATAATTTTTTAATGTTATATTTTATTAGTACAATTATATTAATAAATGTGATTGATTATTATTATTGTTTAAGTATATGAAGGTATATATTTTATTTTTTTCTTTTTGAATTGTGACATTTTAAGAGGAAACACATGCTCTTAATCATTAGGCCTATTCAAACTATATATATACACCAATAAATATATATGATAGAGATTTAAATTTAATATTTATATTTATATTAATTAATATATAATTATAATAATAATTATTATATTATTTAATATTATTGTTACATTATAATAATAATAATAATAATAATTATTATTATAAAATTGATCCAGGTGGACAACTGTCTCTTTCAATTTTTAAGTTTCCGTAATTGTAGCACAATTTACTATTTTTAGCAGTTTTTCGGGTCCTAAACTTCTAGAGCCGTTTTGAGGCCCTAAACGATGTTTTTTGGGAAATCTGGGAGGAACATCCAATGTTGCTCTTCCCAAAGTTGTAGTGCTCGGATAGATCTTTCTAACAAACTATTGTACACGTTAAACGAAGATCGGGTGCCAAAGTTACGACCTCAGGAAGTTGATGTACCAACTTACCTAAAACAGGGGCTCACAATTTGGTGTTTCATCTTCTAGGGTTAGGTTTTGGGATGTTAAGGGTTTTCCATTGTTTCTCAACAATAAATAGGCCTTCAAGCCTTATTGTAACACTGTTCAAAGGCATGTAGCCACCACATCTCTTCTCAAAGATAAGCTACCATCGCCCTAGCTGGTTTATTTCCATTTCTGTTTGTAAGCATATTTCAGTATTTCACATTAATGAAATGAAGTATTATTTCCATTACATCTCTGTGTTTATGGTTATCTCTGTAATTTGTTGCGTTCTTGCTTAAATCCGGATCAACGGTATCAGAGCGGTTTGCTTTCTCTCTGTTTTTCTTTGCATGTCCCTAGCGAGGTCGGGATATAAGGAGTTAGGGCTTGAACTGGTCGAACCTTTGCAAGACCAGCCTTGCAAATCCTAACGACCTCCCATGGCGGATGAAAAGAAAGACGAGGGGGTAGGAGATCCTATCAAAATCTTGCTTGAAGAAGCCCTCGAGCGATAAAGAAACATGATGATGGGCAACTTTGCCCAGATCCTTCAGCGGCTAGGGGCGATGCATCGGCTTCCAACAGCTACTCTAGAAATGCCACACCGTTTAGGGTACAAGTTAATTTTGAAATCCCCATATTCGAGGGTCAGATAGATGTAGATGTCGTTGATAAATGGTTAAATCTTCTAAAGGGTATTTTTCTGTTCATGAATTTTCAAGTCGGGAAGAGATTGTTTTCGCTCTTCTCAAAGCAGCCCCCTATGTCAAGCACTGGTGGGAAACCTACTGCTAACAGAAGGATGAAAGTACAGGCTCACTATTTTCAGCTGCACCCACTTGGAATTCATTCCAGGATGCCATCAAGGAGCAGTATTACCCTGTTAAGAGCTATGAGGACAAATACATCAAGTGGACCACGCTACGGCAGTGAAGGGACCAAGATGTGTCGGAGTTCACAAACATTTTTCTTACCCTTCGCACACAGTTGGGCATCAAGGATTCTGAGCTACATTTGGTACTCAAATACCACGGCTGCCTACACAGGTACATTCAGGACGAGATGGAGTTCCTGAACATATCCTCACTTGGCATGACATATTGATACGCCGTCAATATCGAGCAGAAGTTCAAACAGAAGAAGCGAGACTTTAGATCTGCAAATCCAAAGAGAAAAGGACAAAGCCACGGTGGGATCACCCAAGACAACTCGTCGAAGCCGCAAGAAAAGGACAACACCACGAAGTCGAAGAAGGACGCAGGAAAGTGGTGTGAGTTCCATAAGAGCCCCACTCACAGCACAAGTGAGTGTCAGACCAAGCAGTCGCTGGTGGCCAAGTTGAAGGCTTCAAAATCAAATGCATGTTTCGACCCCGAGTTAGAACCTGACAAGGGGAATGGCAAAGGGAAGTAGATCATTGATGCAGAGCCCAGCGCCACTGTTACCACCGCCAAGATCCAGAAGAATGAGCCCGAAGATCCAGAGGAGGGGGAGCGTCTTTTCCACTCATAGATGTGGGTGAAGGGTTCGCCACTGCAATTCATTGTTGACAATGGGAGCCAAAAGAACATCATTTCAGCAGAGGTCGTGAAGCGGTTGGGCCTACCGACTACACCACACCTGCAGCCATACAGTATCGGGTGGCTTCACCAAGGACGAGATCTCCGAGTTCGCCAACAGTGTCGCCTTCCTTATAGCATCAAACCCTTCATAGACAAGGTATTGTGTGATGTTACACCTCTGGATGTTTGTGATGTACTATTAGGCCAGCCATACTTGTGGAGACGACATGATGTGTATGAGTCAAGGCCTCATGCTGTCATTATTTCTTTGTGTAATTCATTATACAGGATACCAAAGGTAGCCCCACCTACCGCCACCGCTTTGATCACTGCCAAGAAAGGAAGCAAGCTCATCTCCCAGACTAGGAAATTCATTTTCTATCTGGTTCGCTCCCAAAGTAAGGAGAAGATCATCACCACATCGATGACCCCCGCGAAGGGTTCCTCCACGCAGCAGCAACAGCAGAGGGATACAGTCATGAAAGAACACAGGAACAACTTCTCCTCACCCACAAGGTACCACACAAGCTTCAAGTGGGAAACAAAGTCTGGTTGCATCTGCAAAAAGAACACCTTACAAGAGCCCATCAGAAGCTCCGACCACGCCGACATGGTCCTTACACCATTACCAAGGCTGTGGGAAATAATGTTTTAGAGCACATCATTCCTCCATTCCTTTGCCTGCACCAAGTGTTCAATGTGTACCGCCCTCAACCATGCTTCCCACCATTACTGGACACATCTGAGATTGCAGAACAGCTCACCAGGGACCAAGTTCAACAGATGGAGGAACTCAACACAATGGGGACCATTGCTTCCTAAGGGGGGAGGAATGATCCAGGTGGATGTTGGTGGCCACCCACCTATCCCACTTGGACCCCCACAATTGTCTCTTTCATTTTTTCAATTTCCGTAATTGTAGCACAATTTACTATTTTCAGCAGTTTTTCAGGTTGTGAACTTCCGGAGCCATTTTGAGGCCCTAAACGACGTTTTTTTGGGAAATTTGGGAGCAACATGGGTCCATAGACCGATGTTGCTCTTCTTAAAGTTGTAGTGCTCAGATAGATCTTTCTAACGAGCTATTGTACTCGTCAAACGAAGATCGGGTGCCAAAGTTACGACCCCGGGAAGTTGATGTACCAACTTACCCAAAACGAGGCCCACAATTTGGAGTTTCATCTTCTAGGGTTAGGTTTTGGGATGTTAAGGGTTTTCCATTATTTCTCAACAATAAATAGGCTTTCGAGCCTTATTGTAACATAGTTCAGAGGCACGTAGCCACCACATCTCTTCTCAGAGATAAGCTACCATCACCCTAGCTCGTTTATTTCCATTTCTGTTTGTAAGCATATTTCAGTATTTCACATTAATGAAATGAAGTATTATTTCCGTTGCATCTCTGTGTTTATGGTTATCTCTGTAATTTGTTGCGTTCCTGCTAAAATCTGGATCAGAAACCTAAGATTAATATATCAAACTCTAATTTTAATATCTTAAAGCCAAGAATTATAAACCCTAATATTAATATTATAAACCCAAAGACTAATATTAAATCCTAAGACTAATATTGCAAACCCGAAAATTAATATACAAACCCTAGGATTAATAGTTTAAACCCTAAGGTTAATGTTATAAGCCCTAGGATTAACATTTGTTAAACACACATGAAAATGTTGACATAATTTAGATAATTGTTGAATGCATTTTATTCACAAATGTGTATTTTTTTATACATTGTCTAATGATCCTTGGTTTTCATATTCCAAGTGGTCTCTTGGAATCTAATGACTCTTCATATTCCACAATGTAACCCTTAGCAGATTAGGTGTCCAACATTCCCCCCCTTAATCTGAACGAGTGTATATGACTCCAAGAAGAGAAGTCAAATACAAAAATGCAACAATTGGTTGAATGTGCTCTTTAGAATGATGATATAGGGTGGGAGAACTTGAGGTCTCAACCGGTGGTGGTTTAAGGCTGACCACTAACACTAGAACGCTTAGCATAGTTCATAAATAGTTCTAAATTTGGCTACAAGTTGAAGTCTTTTGCTAGAGGAAGTGCTATGAAAAGGGAGACCATTGAGGTCTCAACCTATAATGCTTGGTTCAATTCCTGGAACAATTCCAAATATGGTTAGAAGTTGAAGTCTTCTACTAAAGGAAGTGCTCTAAAAAGGGAGAGCATTGAGGTCTCAACATGTGGTGGTTTAAGGATGGCCACCAACCAAAGACATGCTCATGGTGCATTTCTCTGTCTCTAGCTACAACTCTGAATCTGTGTATGGTTGACTCTAGCTTAAGCTCAAGCAACACGCTCAGGTTATTGCTCAAGCTTACTTGATGTATCTTTGAATCTTGAAGATGAAGAAGTATCAACTGTAAGGCTTTTTAATACCCGAGAACAAATTTTGTGATATGAACAAAATATCTTCTTTGTTGTTGAAGTCCATTACCAAGAAGCGATCCATCCAAGATGAATCTTTGTCCTTACAGGAGGCTTGTTTCTGAAGCATTTGTTTGGATGATGAGTAATTTTATGAAATTTCTCACATGGGTGAAGATCAAAACAATCACCTTTCACATGGCCAACTCGATTACAGTGTTGGAATTTGACAATCTATGCATGTTGCAAAAGAGGAGAATGTGAATATTAGTTGTCCTCAAGAAATCCAACACTCTAAAATTTTATGGGCTTTGTGTAATTTGGAATTTGAAAGGACACATCCTTTTCATATCCAAGATTGATTATATTATTGTTGATAACAAGCACTTCCCAAGGTCTCATGATAGGCTTGGGAAGTGCAGAATGAACTTTTGCATCTCCATGCAAATATGCTCTTGCACTAGGCACTTAATCAACCTCAACTTCACTGATTTGATTATTTTTTCTTGTTGGTGGGAGTTTGTATCAACCTCAAGTAGAGGATCTATATGAAGAAAAATTAGTTCAGAATGATGTCTTTTCTATTGTAGCTCATCTTGTTGTAGTTGTGATTCGAGTTACAAAAATTCAATCTTTTCTTGTGCATTTTGCAAGCAATTTCTAATATCAGAAAGAGTGTCCTTGTTTATTTGACTGTGCATTCATTAGATTTCCCAATAACTCTAATAAATTTTCAAATTTAGCCATTTAAAAACTTCATAGAAAATGACACTTCATAGCTAAAAACTCCTTTATAGTTCAAGTTATCGAGAGAGCCATTTGTGTTTATGTTTATATCTGTATTCTGTTGTGTTCCTGCATAAGTCTAGATCATGTTTATATTATAAAAATACTGAGTGTATGTCAATTCTTTATACATTACATAATTAAAAATTATTGTCCTACCATGGATGTCTTTTTCTATGAATTACTTTAAATATTTCCACTGTGTATACGAATTTTAGTCATTACATTGGTATCAAAGCCATGTTTAATCTCGACTTTTGGCCATCAAACTTCGTCAACATTGTTGTCATCAAAGTTCAAGTGTTTCACTACAAACTCGGAGGTTATCCATTCTGCCAGTTAAAGAAAAAAAACAAAAAATAACAATTATATATATATTAGAAATATAAAAAAAACGGGGTGTTAGCATACCTGTTTAGTCCGACATCCACCCGACGCAGTAGGTAGCCGCAATATTTGACCAGACACAAGACGCAACCATTAGACGCCTGAGCCACCATCAAGCCATGTTTGCAGTTGTTAAAACACTGCCAGAACGTCGTTGTCACCTCCATCCATATTTCCTACCCTACCCTCCCATCCACGTTCCCTGCAGTTGAACCCACAATCCTCTGCCTCCACCACGCCACTAAAAATCTGCCATTGTTTTGGGAAAATCATGTTTACTATTTCCTTAACGCATGACACTAAACATATTGAAAGGAAAAAAAGGCATTGGGAATTGATTTAAGGAGTGTTTTTGAACACTTTTTTTACGTATGAATTAACCTAAGCAACCCTGCATTTGGCCACAGTGGCACCTTAGACATATCGACATTAACTATCTACCACCACCAAGTCGTCACTGCTCTATGTCTCTCTCATGGACCATGTTTTCCCCTACTCAAGCCTGCTCCTTGTCTCCCATCAACCCTCTGTCCCTGCGTGCCGCCATTATGCTGTCACCACAGGCCGTCTTTATTCCTTGCTCCACGTTGTAGAGCTTTCCTAGTCATTGTGTTGTTGCCAACCTCCACGCTGACAACAAAAAATAAAATTAAATTATATCATTCATTCATAATTTTCTATAGAATTGATATCAAACAAGAAGAGGTGGCATAAGCCAAGGGTGAAACATTACAACCCTTGATAATTCTATAAATTATATCAAAGGATTTAATCACTAAATTATAGTTGAACCACTAGAATTCGAGTAAAAATAAACTAATAAAAATAAATAAATAAATACTAAAGTGGGGTGAATATTTCTTTCACGTGGTGAAATATCGTAAAAAAAATAAAAAGATCACATCCTTTTTATGTACCTCATAAGCCTCAAATAGAAAGTTGAATAACTCATATATATATATATATATATATATATATATATATATATATATATATATATATATATATATATATATATATATATATATATATATATATATATATATATATATATATCTATATATATTAAAAAATAAAAACAATTGTGGTAGTTTAAGTAAAAATACAATAAAGTCGATCATTGAGGAATTAATAAAAGTTAAGGGGTTACCTTCAAACCTTAAGCTTAGCGATAAACACAAAATAAATTTCATCATTGAAGAAAGATAGAGTCTAATTTGAAGATGAACAAAAACACTATGGATTCCATACGTAATTTTACCTTTGGACTAGATGTCCATTTTGTGGAGTAGAAGATCAATATTTATAGATTTTTAAAAATTGCACAATACCTTGTCCCAAATTTCAAAGATTGTTTACTTTAGAAGAATATCAAGATAGCACCCAATCACAAATTAAAAAATTAAAGGAGGAGATCACGAAACTTCAACAAAAGAGCGAAGCCTCAAAGAAGAAATATAAAGATCTCGTAAATCGGTTTCGTTCAAAATCAACAGAATGTAACAAAGAAATTTGGCATATAAGGAATCACAATGAGAAATTACCTTTCACAGATTAAAAAGTCCAAGGTTAAGAAATAAAAATTAAAGCAAGAAAATGAAATTTCTAAGGAGAAATTTAACGAGAATCTGTCGAACAAGGAAGAAGAAAATTTACGTTTAAAGACCCTGAATCAAATATTATTAGAACAAATTAAAAACTTAAAAGATAAGGAGAAGGATACTAATGAAAAGGTCAACAATTCAGAAAAAAAGAATAAATTTTACGTCTAAAAAACCATAACCAAAATCTTCTTAACCAAATTAAAAAACTTAAGACTGATAAAAAATCATTGAAGAATAGATTCAAAGAACTTGTCACAAAGGAAGCATCAAAATCTCTAGATGTAGCAGTCCAAGGTGAAGAAACAAACATCAATTCCATTAATCTCACAGTTCAAGCAAATCCAAATCCTACTAAAGTAAAGACGTACTCAGAGGTTACCATTCAAATGATGAACACTCCAAATGAGGATTCAGTAATCAGTTCAACGACAACAATTCCTGAAGGAAATTAGGAAACTACCACTAACATGATAAGGGAAAGTCCAACTATATGATATTTTTATCAACATTTGAATGACAAGAGCATAATTTCCAATCAATCTAAGTATTAATATCATTCAGAGCACAAACAACAGAGCTATGTTCCAAATAATACTGAAGTTTGCAGAACCTAACCCTATGATAACAATTCATCACAAAATCCCAGATATTAGAAGATTCCACAAAAGGTTAATCTAGGATGGTCTGATCCATTTTTAGTACGACAATTATGTTTATCACTCAGAACATCATATCATCATGTATCAACGAAGCTAAAAGCTTAGAAACAAGAAGATATTCAGAACGACATAAGAGATCTGATCCTTCATCAGTAAACTTTGAGGACAAAGCTTTTTGATGGAGAAGGCAATGTTATGAACGTAAATTATGTAAAAATAAATAAAAATAGATAATAAATAATAATCATAATAATGTGTAATTAAATAATAATTAGTTAAACAAAAACGCATGTATCTACAAACATGCATGTTCGTGAAAGGGTACCTACCCGCCTATATATACAGGACCCTCATTCTCATTTGTAACAGCCTTACTGAAAATTCCATGTAAAAATATATAAATACCATGGACGATGGGACACGTATCCAAGCTGAATGGTGGGAAAGACATCGTAGTGGGTGTTCATTTGTTTGTTTATGGCTAAAGGAAATTGGCAAAGGCAATGGCTAAGGATTTGGAAATGCATGAGGCATTTATTGGCATTTTATTTATGAAAATAATGGAAATTAGGAGAAAAGGAAGGTGAAAGGTCACAAGTTGCATGTGAGGAGGAAATTGAAGGAAAATAATGGAAAATGAAGAAAGTATATGCCTCGTTAATAAAAAGGCTTATGAGGATCAGTGGGCAATCTTAGTCAATGTAGCTTTGGATCTCTCTCATTATTCTCTCTCTCTCTCATACTCTTGGACACTGTTTTCTTGGAGCACTTTGGCATTGGAGCAAGAAAGGAAAAGAAGGCAAGAGGAAGTAAAGATCAAAAAGGGAAAGGCAGGATCAAGAAGCTACAACAAGATTCATTGCAGGTATCAACTTGCATGTGTATTTTCCTTGCTAGATTTGGCATGCATGGGATTGCATGTGTTTATTTTCTACAATGGCATTGATTTTTCTAGGTGTGACAATATTTTCAGCCTAACCTTGCCATTTCCTGATAGCTTTGATGAGATAGGTTCTATAACGCGGTTTATGTGGGATGGCCGAATTGGATTCAAAGCTGAGTGGGGTGGATCTCTGAATTGAAAACACATGGTGGTAGTGGTCCCTAAACCAGACTAAGGATGCACGAAGCCACTGGCTTAGTAACCCCTAAATAGAATTGTGGGTTGCAGTAATCCAGATTGTGTGTCTCGGTGGGCTTAGGAATCATTGTCGGTTAATGGCAGGATATATGGTAAAGCCAAGAGGTGGATTTTCTCTCCGTTGGGCCTACTTATTTCGGGATGGAATGCACGGTCAATCCTAGAAAGTATGTCTCGATGTAGGGCCTAGTGATCCCTGGATCAGACTGCGGATGCACGGTAAAGCCTGAGAGACTAGGAGGCACTCAAATTGCTCACGGTGTAGGTGAATAACTCTGGTCGCATCCACATTGATTGGTGCTTTTGATGTGTTTTATGAGTCCCACATTCATGCTTGGAATATGGAATGGGGGTGATTGGCTGAAGAGAGACTTGGCTCAACCAATATATGGTTGTGTGGAACGTGGTAGTCCCATATGTGGTTAATTCATCGCATTGATTAATGAGGAATTCGTTCCATTGATTTTCATGTGTAAATGTACCGATGTATATATGGATTTTAATGGCTATTATGTTTAATGTATTTATATTCCTATTATGTTGGTTATATGTACATTTATGGTACCAGCTATGTTTGGCTCTCAGCATGTTTTTACTTGTATTTGAATGGATATTGTATCTATGACCTAATAAATAATAAGGCAAAAATGACTTGAGGAAACAATGGTTCATTGCGATTCTCAGATAAGTAATAGATTGCTACACTTAATTCTATTGATTACACCTGTAGGTTACATGTTGACAATATGTTTGATGAAATGCCTGTCATGTCTAGTAGGGGTTTGGTTAAGGCCTTGATCAACTATTTACTTTTGATCATTGTTTCCCTGTACTTACTTAATTCTGAGCTTTCATTCTATTCTGGGTAGTGGTCTAGGCTCTGGGCCTGAAAAAATGGCTCAAATCTCGGGATCATTGGCACAGAATTGGCAAGTTTGGACCACTGTCACTGGTAGGTAGGCCTATGAGAGCGAATTTAGGTCTCTTGTCGCTCCCTTGGCCATAGCATGAGAGAGGCTGAGCCTTAAATTTCCAGAACAACAGTGGGACTGAGGAGCAGACTGTCTAAGTGGCTGATTTGTCTCCTGAGGGTTCAATTGATGGTGTTGGATATCTACATGGGATGTTCCGTCGATTCCACTTCCTTAAGGTCACCTAGGAGGCTAAATCTGATCATAGTAGCCTCTTGTCTTATGTTTACCCCATTTGGCATGGTAACTTGGGTGGATGTGGGAGGAGGGTGTTACATAATTTGTATCATGCTATATCAATTCTTTATACAATATAGAATTTACAATTATTGTCCTACCATGGATGTCTTTGTCTACGAAGTACTTTAAATATTTCCATTACGTATATGACTTTTGGTCGTTACAGTGTCCTAGGTGGCATAATAGTTTGTCCTAGAGGTGAAAATCTAGGACCTTCTTTGTTGTGGGGAAAAATGCGTATGCAGGACGATCCTATCCACCTAAGGTGTGACAGTGCCTTAGCAACAAACAAGGACAGCTATTCTGGTTTCTTCCTTTATGAAATGTGAAAGAAGAGAGATAAATGGACTTACCGGTGTCTTCCGTTTGTCCCTCGATCCAGTCTCTCTTCTCTTTGGGAGTTCACAGCTACTTGCCTTCTCATTCGCCCAGCTTCAACAGGTTCATGCAAGATTACAATAGAACAGCTACTTGCCTTCTTGCTTGTCCAGCTCCACCGGGTTCCTGTAAGATCACAAGAGAACAGCTACTTGCGACAAGAGAACAACTACTTGTGACAAGAGAAGAACACTACACAAAGACAGATATTCACATTCATAACTAGTTTAGGATTAGAAATAAACTAAATACACTAATGCATTCATACATCAAAAAATACATCAGCATATAGGAGAAACCAAGATAGCTTTATTGATGAATAACAAGGTTCAGGAAGAGATACAACCCAGAGGGCTCCAATCCAGCATCTCCTTCCCAGCAAATGGAATTCCTATCTTCACCCCCTTCAAAGCATTAATCACCCAATGATTCCAATCTCAAACCAACAACAATTCTTTGCAATAACAAAATTCCAGCCTCTAGATCTCATGGAGGAGAGATCCATATATAGATGTTTGGAGAGAGGATGAGTCAGCTTGAGATCTGACTAGCGTCCTCTCCCTCTGTCAGTTCTTGATTCCACTTGGAGGTTATTGCTTCCACTTGGAGATTTGGAACCTCTTACTCATCACCAGTCGAATTCCCTGAGGCAAGTGTCATTTTGGAAGCTTCTTGGGTTTTGACACCTTGAGAAATGAGCTTGCCACATGTCCATTCTCGTTCAGCGCAGGTAGCCATTGTTCCCTTTGACATTCAACGCAGGTAGCCAGTGTTGGCTTTGACATTCAGCGCAAACAGCTAGTGTAGCCACTGAAATGATCCTGAATTGACTTGTTTTTGAGCAGTTTCTGGTGGAGAGCTTCTGTGAATTGCTGTGGTTTGTTAGCCTTGTTCCTCTAGGGGTAGTAACAACATGTTTAGGGACTTTGGATCCCTTAGATTATGGACATTTCATGCTCAATGCTTGTAAGGCACAAAAATGTCTATAACAGTTGCCCCCTAAAGTATGAGGCCGTTTATCGGGTGAAATGCCTTATCCGGGGGATCCGAAGTTCATCCAATGCTGGGAGGAGACCTGTAATAAGATACAATACAATACATTACTTTTCATACTGCTTTCATGATCTAGCTGAGGTGGGCATTCCCATGCTCAGCTTTATAAATTCATTTTTCTGTACATAGAACAGACAATCGTCTGATGGTAGACTGATAATTTTGATGAAATTATCATCCTTTGAGTAGGATGATTATCTGCTGCAATGATGTACATGTCAATGTCTTTATCTTTCCTGAATATATATCGCAGCCCGGATGGATGAAACTAGATCCGGGGTCTTCAAACTCGTTCGATCTTCACTCTAAGTACAAGTCGATCCATGTGAGAAATGTTCTGAAGTCGAACATGGAAAGACATCGCTTGATTACCGGTCAATGATGTAAACCGTTAACAAGCGCGAGAGGAATCACCGATAATGATAATGACCCTCAAGGTACTGCAGTACAATTCACGTGGTGTGAATAAAGGACTTGGCGTCGAACACCACGCAAAATCTTTCGGTCGAAGGTCATTGATGTATACCTGTCGCCGGAAGTGAGAAACTTGCCATTGAGGCATGCAAGCTTCAAAGTACTGAAGGGGTTGTTCCTAGATCAACTTCTTGGATAGTGAGCTGATGTTGACAAGAAGCGATCCGTCAAAGGAGGGCCTTAATGAATCCCACATCAGTGACACGGAACGGAGCTAATGATTTTAATGGAGGTGAAAACGATCTGTGACATATGATTCAGGGTGGCGGTCATGAAAGGATGAAGGATAATGTATGGCAGTGGATGGGACACGGTTGACTTTTCTGAACGACTTCTCTTGAACATATGGCGACACTGATGCGATGGATTGGTAGCATTACCCCAAATATGGATGGTGTGGCGAGACCATGGATGTGACCGGTGAATGAAACAACCCAACCCGATTGTGGTACGGAGGAAAAGTGTCATGTTCAAGAGCGACTTGCTACCATCAAAGTTTTCTTTAGTTTCTCCCAATTTTTCCCAGTCATTGCTGACCAGTACCTCTTTATTTTTGTCAAGCTTGAGGAGGATAACATATGCTTGTTCTATAACCTGCCCTTCGGGCAAGCCCATCGCTATATTTTAACGAGCCTAGCGATAGTGAAACTCGTTCTCGTCTAAAAACAAGTTTGTCGCTATTTAATGATTTTAACGAGTCTAACGACAAGGATAACTCGGTCCTTTTCATTTTTAGAGAGTCTGAAAAGGTACATAAAGTTAACTCCAAAAGTCCTTTTTCGTCATCTAATCCCTTAAGTCCGAAAAAGTATAAAACAATACAGAAGGGATGAGTTTTCGATAGTTTTAACGAGCCAAATAAAACAAGCGCTCGATCTTTTTGTGCAATAATCCCTCAGGTCCAAAAAGATTAAAATCTAGAGGAGGGATAGCACTTCCTGTCCCTTTAACGAGCTGGAAGGCCAAGGACTCGGCAATCATTTCATATTTTACGAGTCAGATGAAAAGAGCTTAAAGAAGACTCGTCTTTTGAGGAACGAGTGATAAACAGGGTTAGCAGCTGATTCCAGGTACAGGTTGGAATTTTCCAATCATGGCAGTGTCACAAGGATGGCTAGGTGTAATCACTCTTCGCAGCTGTTCCTCAAAATGGGTAAACAATCATATGGAGGTGAACGATCGGCCAAATGAAAAGTGGAGGTCATGGTGCAAACACGACCAAGGCTTTAATGGCTAATGATATTACATTCACATTGGTTATTTACCGGGATAGTTCATTTTTTAACGAGCTTAAACGCGGGTGGAAACACTTTCTCATTGCTTATGTTTATTTTTTAACGAGCATGAAGTCCGCGTTAAAACTGCTCGGATCTTGCGTTTATTTTTTAACGAGCATGAACTGTTTGCTAAAACTGCTCGATTACCCAGTCATATGATAAGAGTGTCTCATTGAGATTCTATTTTTTATGGAGCTTCATCTCACAAAGCTTTTCCCCGCATCCTTTCTTTATGCAAGTTAGGAAACGGCTAACCCAAAAAACAGATAAATAACCGCTCTTTTCTTGCACTCCAAAAGGTTTGCATGCCCCCAGGTATAAAGTATGATCTCAAGGTTACCTCTACTTCTTTTCCTTCAAAACAATTGTTTTAAAGAGAGAGGCTTACCTCTTTCAGGTTACCCAAAGATTGTCTCGTTAATATTTCAAACAAAACACTTCCTCGGCAATGTCTACCGAAATAGACAAAGGTGAGAGACTTAGATCGTCAACTCACATAACTTTGACAAAAGAATCTTATTCTAGAACAACCCCTCTTCCTCTACGGACGGGGTACGGACTAGTCATATTCTCCCGCGGAAACCTACCCTATACCCAAAGTTTTCCTGCCGAAGCAGACCAGGACGCATGCCCCCTGGGTTCCAGTCATATCCTCCCGGATTACTCGCGCTCATCAGGAGGACGGACCGTGGGTTGAGACACTTCTTGCGTGAATAGACCATTTAGGGATGGTATATGACTATTTGCGATGCGTGATCTGGGAAATGAAAGTTGGTCCACGAGCTTGACCACTCTTCCTTCATGCGGAAAACACATTACTCTAAAGAGTGAGGAGACGATGGCTCCCATGCAATATATATAGTCTCGTCTAAGGAGTAGGTTATAATCCAAGGGTCCTTGAACGACCATCACGTTCATTTGAACGGTCTTCCCTTTCAATGTAATGGGCACATTGGGGAGGATCCCTAAAGGTCGACTGGTTCCTTTATCAAAGCCTGATAGATTTCTCATTTCAGGCAAAAGCGCTGGTGAACCAAGCGCTTTCCAAGCAATAGAGGAAAGGATACTCACTGATGCCCCCTCATCGATGATAGTGCCAGCCATTACCATTTTGTATATTTGAACGATAATTCTGAATGGTATGCTTGCTGGCAACCGGGGTCTGCCTAGTTGGTTCCAGTCGAACGAGACAACTAGGTTGCTTGGTGGTGGGACCGAATAGACGGCCGGATATGACTCTGACGAAGTTCCTTCCTGCGATAAAGGAATGGGCAAATTGCCCCCTTGTTCGTCGGAGTCTGTGTTGATGAAGAGAATTTGGACGGTGTCATCTTTATTCTCCTCTGTGATGGTATCATTCGAAGATAGAGCCTTTGAAGGCAAAACCGGGTCAATTGCCGTCTCAACCTTTTGACTTTCGTCAGGCATGGATCCAGACTGTTCATCTTCAATGATAGGTGTTTCGGCTGACCACCTGGGTGGGCCAACCGGTTTCTCAACTAGTGAAGGACTTGGCAGGAGTTTTTGATATCCAGGAGGAAGTTGCGCTCGTAAAATCGGGCGATCTTCCAAAACTCGTTTAGCCTCGTCTAAGAAGGGACAACGGTGGATGGCGTGGTCGCCTTCACACAGTTTGCAGGGAAATCTAGCTTTCCCTCTCTGTCCTGGGACTTCACTTTCACTAGTTGACGGTGAGCAGTCAACATGGTTATCAGAGGTTGATGCTACCGAGTTGTGCAAATGGGGAGACCAGTCCCTTAGTATCCGAGGGATGCAGGGAAAATCTCTGTGGAAGTGGTCTCCCTTGCATATGACACATGGCGATTTAGGCCTTGTCAGTGTTGTGTGTGGATTTTTGTCAGACGACACTTGTTTGCCCCCAGTCGCTTTCGGCTCCTTCTTCTTCTTCTCTTTCTTCTTCTTTTCCTTCTTCTCCTTAGGAACTTGGTTTTTTGTTTTACCAGTTCCGTCAAGCGAAGAGGAAGGAGGAGAGGAAGAGTTGGACGAAGTAGAAGGCTGGTTGGCAACTCTGGTCTGGTCTAACTGTTGACTCGACTGTTCAGGAATAGTGGTGGTTTGAACGACATTGGTTGAAAAGAGCCAGACTGGCAGGCCAATTGTCAGTCCTGGAAGCGACAATGTGGCCATATGGGGCACACCAACATCTCCCCAAGAGGAGAAGGGACTAGGATTTCCACCAAGGGGAATTCCTTGGTTGGTGTGCTCCATTTTTTCAACCTAAAGATCAACGCAGGAATAAGGGGTGATTGTTCCGTTTAAAATAAATTTTAACGATGCTTTAGACACAACTTGCTTTTTCAATTTTAAAGAGTCGAGAAAAAGCTAAAGATGACTCTAGTCTCCTTCGATGTTTTAACGAGCCCGAAGTGACAAATGCTCGGATGGACTTTTTCTGTTATAGAGTCTGAAAAAGGCCAAAAGGAACTGCTCTGGAGTTCTAGGCAGAGGGTGTGCCAAACTTTTCGCAAAACCGCAGAATACTTTTTAGGGTACGGGCGGTCGATCTTCCTGAATGCTGTGTTCAGTGCATTGCGATCAGTAGGGCGGCCGACACGGCTTCCTAAGGATAAAGGTTTTATGCCTATAGGGGTCTCCCAATATATACGCGTCGGTACGTGGGAGCACAATCCGTACTGGCGCTATCGTCTCTCAGGAGGAACCACCCACCATCAATGAGATCGACAGTCACCAGGCTTTACGACGCCGGAACACGTCTCTAGCCTAGACCTCTATGTTGTGCGTTATGTTGCAAAGCGTTGTTAAGTTCATTCAATTTATTTTAGGTTGATCTTTTTAAAGTTTTCCTTTCAAGGTTCACCACGAGATGTATGATACAAATTCCTAAATGCAGCCTAAAGATGATAAGCAAGCTTTATATCTTTTCAACTTTGAAAATCCTAGCTACTAAGGGAAAAGAAAGACACCATCTTTTCTCAAAGAGCAATCAACACACTCTAATGCACTTTTCCTAAATCAGACATGCAAACTATCAAGATGCAAAGGCACAATGCAGGTGTTTGTTTTCCGCTTTCTTAGTATTGATGCCTACAAAGAAAGCTTTTTGTACAACTTTGAATTTGCTTTTAAATGACAAATACAAACAAGTTTGATTTTTCGAAATCAGAGAGGGTAGAAGAGATTACAACACTTAACGATTTTCGAAATGAATACTTGTTTCGACACTTAAAAGAGACAAACTCAAACCAATAAGCAAAAGTAAATGTATAATCAACTGCAAACAGCCAATGAACTCTCTCCTAAGATCACAATCAACAGATCTGAATCAAGGGCTACAGGATGATTATTTCACTCATGCAAAGGAAAACTGTAAATGACGCAAAAACACATAAAAATATTCACAGTCTTTTTGTACAAAAGGAGGCGGAATCTAAGCAGAGAAAAGGAGTTATCAGACTGGTACCTATGCTGGTTACAGGCTGCAAAAATCAGAGATCAAAACAAGGCAAAACAGAGCAGAGAACCCCAGCTGCACAAGGGCAAACTGGTTCAGCGCAACCTCAACACAGGGGTTTTGACATTCAGCGCAGGTAGCCTTCACGGGACCTGCGTTGAAATGCAGAATCCCTTCACTGGGTCTGCGATGAAGGAGAAACTCTCGTTTCTCACAGGTTCTGGGTCACAGATTGCTATTTAATTCACTGTTTCAGGCCAAATAAAAGCAACAAGCAAGGTACAATCAAAGGGATGCTTTGAGGGGGTACTGAAATCTATCACAAAGGATCATCAAATCATTTGTGAGTCCATTGTTCAGATCATAGACAAGTCCAGTGATTGGATCAAAGCAGCAACTGTCTACTTTGCATCCGGGAATAGCAGATGCAGTTCGATTGTTGCTGTCAAGTCTATGAAATAAACAATGATAGAAACAAAAATAAAATGACTAAACAGATCTCCCCAGTGGAGTCGCCAATTTGTTGTGGGGAAAAATGCCTATGCAGGACGATCCTATCCACCTAAGGTGTGACAGTGCCTTAGCAACAAACAAGGACAACTATTCTGGTTTCTTCCTTTATGAAATGTGAAAGAAGAGAGATAAATGGACTTACCGGTGTCTTCCGTTTGTCCCTCGATCTAGTCTCTCTTCTCTTTGGGAGTTCACAGCTACTTGCCTTCTCATTCGCCCAGCTTCAACAGGTTCATGCAAGATTACAAGAGAACAGCTACTTGCCTTCTTGCTTGTCCAGCTCCACCGGGTTCCTGTAAGATCACAAGAGAACAGCTACTTGCGACAAGAGAACAACTACTTGTGACAAGAGAAGAACACTACACAAAGACATATATTCACATTCATAACTAGTTTAGGATTAGAAATAAACTAAATACACTAATGCATTCATACATCAAAAAATACATCAGCATATAGGAGAAACCAAGATAGATTTATTGATGAATAACAAGGTTCAGGAAGAGATACAACCCAGAGGGCTCCAATCCAGCATCTCCTTCCCAGCAAATGGAATTCCTATCTTCACCCCCTTCAAAGCATTAAGCACCCAATGATTCCAATCTCAAACCAACAGTAATTCTTTCCAATAACAAAATTCCAGCCTCTAGATCTCATGGAGGAGAGATCCATATATAGATGTTTGGAGAGAGGATGAGTCAGCTTGAGATCTGACTAGTGTCCTCTCCCTCTGTTAGTTCTTGATTCCACTTGGAGGTTCTTGCTTCCACTTGGATATTTGGAACCTCTTACTCATCACCAGTTGAATTCCCTGAGGCAAGTGTCATTTTGGAAGCTTCCTGGGTTTTTACACCTTGAGAAATGAGCTTGCCACATGTCCATTCTCGTTCAGCACAGGTAGCCAGTGTTCCCTTTGACATTCAACGCAGGTAGCCAGTGTTGGCTTTGACATTCAGCGCAAACAACTAGTGTAGCCACTGAAATGATCCTGAATTGACTTGTTTTTGAGCAGTTTCTGGTGGAGAACTTCTGTGAATTGCTATGGTTTGTTAGCCTTGTTCCTCTAGGGGTAGGAACAACATGTTTAGGGACTTTGGATCCCTTAGATTATGGACATTTCATGCTCAATTCTTGTAAGGCACAAAAATGTCTATAACATTCTTACCTTCTAAGAGCATTTGGTGTATGGGGCCGCATTCTAGATCACTCTTGTAAAGATGAGGTTATCCAAAAGTCTTGTGCCCATAAGAGTCAAGCACAATGGTCAACGTCATAACCAACGATCTGTTGAGGCAGTCTGCAACATTATTGGTGTCGCCCTTCTTGTAGTTAATGTTCAAATGGAATTGTTGTATATATGTGGACCATTTATGATGGCGATCATTCTGCAACTTCCCTTGTGTTTGTTTGAACTACAAGAGTCGATGGTCTGTGTGGATGACTATTTCCTTTTGCAGAATGTAATGCTTCAATTTTCAACAGACCTGTACAATGGAATACACTATATATCAAAGTGTCTCACTGTGATATGCCATTGAATCCTCCTGCTGGGTAAGAACTGCACCAACTATATGGTTGGAGGCATCTATCTCAATTTCAAATGATTGTTGTAGGTCTCATAATGTGAGCACTGGTGTAGATCATAGGTGATGCTTCAACTCAAAGAAACACCTTCTGTTGGGACTCGTACCAAAAGAACTTCTCTTTCACTTTGCCCTTGGTGACTTAACTCAAAGACCAAGTGATATGAGAGAATCCCAACATGAACTTGCGATAGAAATTGACAAGACCTAGAAATTTTTGGAGCTCTGTTGGAATGGTTGGGGATGACCAATATCGAATAACTTGTATCTTGGTTGGGTCCACATCCATACCCTACTCATCAATGATGTAACCTATATATTTAACATGGGTCGTACCAAAAGTGAAATTCTCCAAATTGGCACACAATTTGTGTTGTTGCAGAGTTTGGAGTACCTATCTGATATGTTGCATGTGCTCTTCCCAATTCTGGCTAAATAGTAGGACTTATGTTAGAAATTAATTAACGGAGCAATGAAATACACAAAATATTGGCGAAACACACATACAAAAATTCATAGAACAAGAGAGACATAGATATACATGGTTCACCCAATTTGGGTTACATCCACGGAGAAATAGTCAATCCTTCCTTTTATATTATCCAACAAAATTACGAGATACAACCTACAACAAATCTGTTGTAATTTCCTCTTCGCTCTCACACAACCTCCTCTCTCTCTCTCTCATTGAGAATAATAATACAAAATCACAATAGAATTCCCTCATATAAACTAGGGGTTGCCTTCTAGGTAAAAAAAAAAAACCCTAAATTAACATAGATTCTACTCTCAGATCATCCGCCTGCAGAAGGCGTAGGTTGACTATGAAATTACAAAATTTTACAAGGCAAATTTTCATCTATTTTTAGCTTCAGGGGGGGGGGGGCTCATAAAATTCATCGTCGCGCCCCCTAGACCCCCCATGATAGTGATTAAATGAATGACATTTCCACCCCATTAGGAACGAGGACCCAATGCGGCTGAAACAAAAAACCTTTGAACAATCAGGAAAATAATCAAGCTCCACACCCAACAATCTCCCACTTGGAGACTACTTATATAAAATCTATCATTGCCTCAATTGTTGGACAATGACTCCACTTGGACCTGGTTGTTTCTCATATTCACCATCATACTTGAAGACCAATTAAAGCTGAGAAAAATCTCAGTCTCTCCCTGGTTACAACTTTTGTTAACATATCTGCAAAATTCTACCTAGTGTGCATCTTTTCCAACTTCAACTGTCCATCTTCCAACACTGGCTATATGAAATGGTACTTGAGTTGTATATGTTTCCTCTTGGAATGAAATGTTGAGTTCTTTTCAAGATGAATGGCACTCTGGTTGTCAATGTATAACCTTCCCATCTCCTAGTCCTTGCCCAATTCATTTATAAACCTTTGTAACCAAAGCATTTCTTTACTAGCCTCTGTAGCAACAACATACTCTGCTTTTGTTGTTGACAGTGCAAAAATGTTTTGTGATTTTGAAACCCAACTGGTAGTTGTTCCACCTACAGGAAATACATACCCTGTGGTGCTCCTCCTATTATCTCTATCACCTGTAATATTTGCATCAATGTATCCTTGTAGAGCAATGTTTGGACCACCAAATCATAATGCTTGATTTGTGGTAACTCTCAAATACCTAAGAATCCACTTTACTACCATACAATGCTCTTTTCTAGATTGTTCATATACCTTCTTACAACTCCCACTTCATGTGCAATATCAGGCCTTGTGCAGACCATTGCATACATTAAGCTTCCAACTATTGATGCATATGGAACTTTACACATATAATCTATCTCTTCATGACTCTTGGGACACATCTGCTCACTTGGTTTGAAATGGCTAGCCAAAGGTGTACTAACAGGTTTTTCATTCTGCATATTAAATCTTTCCAACACCTTTTATATGTACTCACACTCAGATAATATTAATTTGTGATTTTTCATGTCTCTAGTTATTCTCATACCAAGGATTTATTTTTCAGCACCCAAATCCTTCATTGCAAATGAATTTGCGAATTTTCCTTTGAGCACATTTATTTCCTACATGTTATACCCTGCAACAAGAATTTCATCTACATACAATAACAATATAATATAGCTTCCGCCATTTTTATTTTTAAGATAAACATAACGTTCTGAGTGACATATATTATAACCTTATTCAGACATAAACCCGTCAAATTTTTGATACCACTGCCTTGGAGCCTATTTTAAGGCATATAATATCTTCTTAAATTTTCACAATAAATTCTCCTTCCCTTTGACCTCATACCCTTATGGATGCTACATATATATTTCTTGCTCCAAATCCCCATGGAGAAAGGTTACCTTTACATCTAACTACTCAAGATGTAAATCTTTTGTTGTGAGTAATCTTAAAATAGTTCTTATTGAAGTCATTTTAACAACAGGAGAAAAAATTTCATCAGAGTCTATACCTTTCTTTTGTGCAAACCTCTTGACCACAAGTCTAGCCTTATACCTTTCTTTACCTCCATCTTCTTCCTTCAACCTGTAAGCCCATTTATTCTACAATTTTGTTTTACCTGCAGGTAACTTGGCTAAGTCCCAAGTCTGGTAATTCATTAAGGAGTCCATCTCTTCTTCCATGGCTTGCTCCCACTTCTTCCTAGGTTCTACTTGCATTTCTTCTTCGTATCTTTCTAGTTCACCAAAATCAATCAACAATACATAATATAATGAAGGAGAGTATCATTTAGCGGTCCACTTATCCTGGTAGATCTTCTAACACCACTTTCAAGTGCTTGAGATGTCTGTTGTTGAGGTGCCTTTTGTTGTTGTGGCTACTGATCATTATGATTTTCGGGCACATTTACTTTTTACGTGATCTCATGAAGAATTGTGTATTCTTTGTTTTCCTCTTCCTGTTTCTTTTCTTTCACATTTTCCTTATAAAAGAAATTTTCATTGAATATGAAATCTCTACTCCTAATGACTTTGTGATTTTCATAGTCATATAAATGATAACCAAAATCATTAACACCATATCCAATAAAGGTACATTTCTTTGATTTTTCCTTAAACATTTTTCTATTTTATTTATTAATGTGGAAAAAGACTTCACAACCAAAGTGTTGGGTGTGTGTTATATTCTTTCCACAACTAGAGCAGCCTTCGTTGCACGGGGTGCAATGGGGGGGGGGGTGATAGCCCCCCTCAATGAGGTGCGGGGTAGAACCTTGGGAAATTTTTTTGGGACCTATATTAGATGGGAGGACCTACTATTGTAGCGGCTACAACCACCCTCCAAAATTTTACCTTAGCTCCGTTTTGGAGCCTCCCTACCAAACATGCTAGTAGTGTGTCTTGCACTGTCAGGTACATAGGCTTCATTGGTTTTTAAGTGCCTTGCCAACCTTTGCACGTCAATTTGCTTCACTCCTTTCATAGGCTACCATTTCGGACTTAAGCTAGTTGCTAGATGAGAAGATCTCTCAAAAAATTATGCAATTCTGGAGGGAAACAACCTTCCCTCCAGAAATTGTAGAAATCTACTGGGAAACCTGCTAGGCTCATAAATTTTGCAATGCACTCAGACAGGATTCCTTGAGAAAACTACGCAATCTAGCCCAACACTGCATCTCAGCCCATAAATTGTGCAATTTTGGGAAGCAGCCACCTGCTGACCCCAAAAATTGCACAAATTCTCTAGGACAACCAACCCAACTCCTCTTAGAAATTTAGCAAAACCCTCTCTCAGTCTTGCAGACTGTTGCATGTGCCTTTAGGTTGACCGGTTCCCTTCGGGACCCAGGAAACCTGATTTTCATGCATGGGTTTCTTTTCTCGAAATAGCAAATAGCAACATGAAAAAGGCATCCCTAGATTTTAGGGACCTATTTTTAGTAGTTGGAGGTTACATGCAAAGATAATTTTAGAAACCTCTCGCCAAGTGTCTTTTTTCTCCTAGATCTGTCGCATGCGCTTCATAACCTCAATTTTATCAAAACTTATGAATCAGACATTGCAGGTCTCATTCCTCACATCGATCATGCAACTCTGACATCCCACATCGCATCCAAGAGTCTTAAACACTTTCATATTAGTTATTCTAGGGTAAGTTTGCTTCTCATGTCTTGCGTTGCGTTTCTGTTGCTTTTTGTGTTTCACTTTGTGTAAGTGTTTTCTGATTGATTTCAATGAGTGCTTGTTGTCGTTTTAATGTATGTTATCTTGTAGAAGCACCATTTCAGTTTGTTTCCATCTCACTATTGTCGCATGCATGACACTGTTTTTGCAATGATGGTCGTTGTTGTGGTGATCTTCTTCACACACACGCATGTTTTCTCGTTCTCTGAATCTTGCACTTACTATTTGCATGCATGATCATTCACTCTTGTTTACACTCATTATAAACATGCATTCATATTTTTCATGTTTTTAGTCGCCTGTGGGTGGGTCTGGGCTCCCTTAGCCTATACCTTGCCTTGCCCGGCTAGCATTGTGCATTTCTGGAAGTGAAGGCTCTTCCTTTCCTCTAAAAATTGTGCAAGTCTAGCCCAGCACTGACCTCCGGGCTTGCATTGCTCGATTCTGGGAGGCAGTGCTTTGCTGGCCCCAAAAACTGCACAATACAGTTTGTTGGTTTGCATGTCACTGCTGACTGAAATTACGCATTGTGCAGTTTTAGTCCTCAGCAGGCTAGAATGGACTGTACATTTCACAGTTCCAATAGTCAGTGAGCCTCCCGATAGCCTAGACTATGCCTTGAGCAGTTCTAGCTGCCAGTCTCCTAGCCTCCTAGTGAAAATTGCGTAATCTTCACAGACAGTCACACAGGTATGTTGCATGTCGGTCCTCGAGTTTGTTTTGGTTTTCGACTGAAAATTTGATTTCCATGAGTGCTGCTATGTCTCTAGGTATCACAGGTGTTCGTTTGCCTCTCAGTAGCACATGTATAATGGCTTCCAGGAGAGCAGAGTCAAAGTCACCGTTGAGAGCACAACTGAGGATGCAGTCGATCAAGTGTCTATGAACTTTCCTATCTATGAAGACACCAAGTTGTTCATGGACAAGGATATCAAGATGAAATGAAAGCGGCATCACAATAAGAAGAACCATCAGTAGTAGTAGAAGGTAGCACACCTGCATGCGATAAATGCAAGAGGAAGGTTGTTGACAACGCAGAGGTGGAGAAAAGTTGAAAGTTCAAGTAGATCCATTTATGATGAAAGCAACTTTGGAGACTGAGGCTATGAGGTGACAGAGCTACAAGAGAATCATGTGAAGGAAGAGAGAGAGAAACAGAGAAAGAGTTGTAGATGCTGAAGCGACAACTGAAAGAAGAATAGGAGGTGCAAAGACGAGAGAAGGAGTTGCAGCAGGAACATGTACAACCGGAGGCACAACATGCACAGAGTGATGACACTACGCCCGTACTAGTTATAGACCAGCCCAACAGCTGGCATTGAGTAGACAGGGTGAACAGTGTTGTCGATCGCATGCAAGGGTGTTAAGGATCATGTATGCCATTATGTGCACACATGCAATCCCACCCATTGTCACATTCACCGAGGTGAAGACAAGAACCAAGTCTAACTAGAGTTGAACATGTATTTTGACAAGTTGATGCACATAGTCACCAGCACACACTTGAAGATCAACGCAGACACTACGCATTAGCATGATGATGGTCTAGCGACACTCGAGACGATGATGCGCATATTATCAGACGAGTTGGACAAAGGAGCCATATCAGTGTAGAGCACGCAGACACTATCACGGATGACCAAGCTTGGCATCAGTTCTCCACTGTCAACCATTGCGAGGATGTCGAAGACTTGGTCTTCCCACAACTATCCAATTCTTAGTGATAGCTTGCATGGCTTGCTTAAGCCCATTTTGTCTCACATGGGTACATGTGCATATTTTATGTAACATCCTGTAAAGTGGAAGTCCAAGTGTCGATAGTTGAATGCAACAGTGATGTAGTAGGTCAAGAGTCATGAGGGTAGGTGAAGAGTCACAAAGGGGAATGTCAAGGGTCACCCAACCCTTTACTATTTATAGAACCTCATAACTCATTGTAGAGGATTTTGGGCAGCCAAGCTTCTGATAGGAGTTTCTTAGAGAAAGCTTGGAGAGTATTGTAACGAGCCTTGAATTCTCCACAATGCAGATCTAGTACATCTCTTTGGAGGAGTAGGTGGTAGTGACTGTAACATTATGTTATTAGGACTAGTGGTTGGTCATGGTTGTATTGTATTATTGGAACTTTCACATCTTAATATAGCAGAGCCAGCATGTTTCATGCATATGTTGTTATTATATTTCAGTTAACTTGGTTACTCTAATTATATATGTATCTATTTTCTTACGTATGTATGTTCGGACTCTTTCTGTATATGTATGTATGAATCTTACTGAGATGTGTTGTTGGTTTAACCATCACTTTGGATTGTTGGTTCACCTTCCTTCCAGTTTATGATGCATCTTTTCTTTTGTGTTCCCTTCCAAGCTGGGTGTTTACATAGGTTTTCAAGGGGCGCACTCATTCCACCTTATGTGTGTTTGAACCATTCATGCACCTTCCTTGGCTTGTTGTGCATGTCACACCCTTGTTACCAATAGGGACATCTTACTTACCTCTACGGGAAACCACGGTCAAGGCGATACCCTACGGCCCACTACTGGGACTCCTATAACAAACGGTTTGAGGTCTAGTTGAGACTTCTTACCAGGGATATCCCCTTTCATGTTGGAGGGTCCAACACCGTCAACATTTATGGCATTCCTTGCAAGAAGAGTTCTATGTAGAAGAGGCCAACGTTCTGCTTGCATAAGAACTTCACGAATCCCCACAATGATGGTGCGGGAGTCTACCACCTAGCAGCATACACTCACTTGAGCAGTTTTGTGATATCATTGAATCTACTTTCCATCATTTTGATCCAGAACCTCTTGACAAAAAACTGTTAAAACAATGGAAGACTCCTCAAGAATTGTCTTAGGATTTTTTGGAGCACTTGTGTGTATTGCAGTTTCAATATTCACAAATTTAGATAAAATTCTTGTATCTCATGGACAAATTTGAATATTGTCTTACCAAATCTATCAATCCTAAGAAGAAGTTCAGTCTCAAGCCCCACTCAGCATACTTTGGAGATGGGGTTGCGCAATCACAGACGGACACAATCATTGTCACAAGTGACTGTCCATCGTCCCCTCATCAAATATCTCCACCACTGCAAAGTGATGTGGGAGAACATGCACACACATCCGTTCAATGTCACTCCCCCCCCAACATCACTTCTCTTAATTTTTGCGCAAATTTGGTTGTGAAGCCCATGGGTTGTCACATGCATGTCTTACCTCAACCTCTGTCTTCGTGTTCTACTGATCCTCCAGATTGCACTGTCTTGTGTTCTTCCATTTCGAACTCTACACCTGTTGAGAAAAAGGATAAAGCTATCAATGGAGTTGGTGTTTCATAACCAACCTACGTTTTTCATGAAGAGTATGATCGGGAGCCTAAGCATGAACCTGTGGCGAAGGATGATTCCCTTCCGTCCGAGCCTCCTCCATTTTTTCCTGACATATTAGGTGATTCTTCCATCCCTGATTTCGTATGTGTATCCCCGTCTATGGATGCAGCCATTGTTGATCATTCGTACAACACACTGGATGTCAGTCCATTATCTGAAAATGGAGAGGAAAAATCATTCTTTGAAAATCCACTTGATTTTTCATCTGCTTTTTCCAGAAACACAGAGGGTGAACATTCTTGCTTCTCATCTACCCCTCTATGTGATTCATCAAATCATGAGGATTTCGATAAACATCCTAATTTTCTGATCTTGGTTATCATGATCTCTCTACTTCTTCATATGATCACAATGTTGATTCCAATGTTGTTAAATTGTCTAAGACATTGGTCTATGATTCTCTATTTCTCGACAAAGTCAAAGCCTCACAGGTTATCAAGGCACTTCAGTCTGAGATGATGGTTATGTTAGGTCCTCATTGTCCTGAGGTTGGTTTCACTTCTAATCAAGAAATTGTTGAAACACCTCAGGCTTCTCATCACTCATCTGTATGCATTCAAGATCAATCTCACACACAGATTATGCTTCCTCCACTCGAAATACATGATCTTATCGCTAATGCATTGGAGGAATCTTATATATTAAGAACACATGCGGGACAGAAGTTGTCTTTGTTTCTTTCATTTTATTACATGTCATAGTCAAGAGTATGCATATGTTTAACGACTGCATGCAGTTTCACACAATATCTTGGTAGCTCCACAAATTGCATGTCATGCACTTTCACTCACTTATGTTCTGTGGACGCTTTTAAACTCGAAGTGTGTATGTCTTCAATGCTATATCTTTCATGTTTGTTGGTTCACATAGCTATGTTGTTCACGAACCATACCTTCACCAACATGGGTCGACCCATGCACCATTAGCTTAGGAGTAGGAGTAGTGTTTGCTTTTGGGTTTCTTGCTTTCATGCATGTTCACTTCTTACTTTGCATGTTTATTTATTGTCTTGTTCAGTTTCTTGCTCGCATTTCTTATGCATTTACTTATGATGTTGCTTTGTTTTGTTGTGTGTCTTCTTGTTTAAATCCATAGGTTAGTTTCGCATGAGACCGCGTGCGACTCTTGAAACAAGATGGGTAAAGTAAAAGAGGGACTGTGCAGTTATTAATACTTGGTTATCTATCACCCGCATCTACATGAAGAACTTTCTATCTTCAGTCCATGGTACATCAATGGAAAATACATGATGTTCGAAGTCAAGCTTGGTGAAAACACAATTCTTGTGTGCTAACTAGTATCACCTACTCTAATCGGTTGTTTTTGGGTTAATCCTTGTCACCTCAGTCAAGTAGATTAAGGTGAGGCGGGAAACTTTAACCAACACATCAGAGGTATATACAAGATACTTCTCTAAAGGAACAACCTCTTATACTCTCAGTAAGTCGGGATCCCTCTTCTGCCTCTGAAATGAATAAGTGTTATGCACAGTTACAAAAGTGAAAAATGAAAAAATGAAAAAGTGAAAAATTTTGAAAAAATGAAAAATGAATAAGGCCAAAGAAGAGAAAGGATTCCTGCGCGTAGAGGTGATGAAATTAACTCCGTTGGGGTACTGACCAGGATTTATAATAGCAGAGTGATGTTTGTGTTCTTGTGTGACTCTGCCGAGGTATTGTCCAGGATTGCTGGCAGGGGAGCAACACCAGAGATGAAACTAAAACTTTGACAACCATATCGCTTGTGCACCAATATACCCTTGATCCCCAATCGAAACAAATTTATTGGCTTGGCTTGTAATGTGTGTTGACCGACCAAGAGGTTGGAAGATGCTACAACTTACAATCAAGTGTGGAAACCAAGATCAATAGAGAATTGAACAATAATTTCGGAGGTGTTAGACTTGCTTTTCATGAAACGAACAAGTTTCATTCAGAGAGCCGAAGTTCTACTAGTGTGTCACCAAGTGTTGTAGCGGCTACAACCACCCTCCAAATTTTTCCTTAGCTTCATTTTGTAGCCTCCCTACCAACCATCCTACCAGCATGTCTTTCACTATCAATTACATAGGCTTCATTGGTTTTTTCAGTGGCCTGCTAGCCTATGCATGTTAGTTTGCTTTAATCCTTTCATAGGTTTCCATTTCAGACTTAAGTTAGTTGTTGGCTGAGCATCTCCCTCCGAAAATTTCACAATTCTGAAGGGTAACCAACCTTCCCTCCAGAAATTACGCAAATATGTTGGGCTCAGAAATTGTGCAATGCAGTCAGACAGGCTTCCTTAAGAAAAAATTTCAATCTGGCCCAGCACTGCAGCTCAACCCATAAATTACGCAAAACCCTCTCTCAGTCTTGCAGGTTGTTACATGTGCGTTCAGGTTGATCGGTTTCCTCCGGGACCCAACAAACCTAATTTTCATGCATGGGTTTCTTTTCACAAAATAGAAAATAGCAACATGAAAAAGCATCCCTAGATTTTAGGGATCTATTTTTAGTAGTTGGAGGTTACATGCAAAGATCATTTTAAAAACCTCTCGCCAAGTGTCTTTTTTCTCCTAGATTTTTTGCATGCGCATCATAACCTCGGTCTTATCAAAACTTATAAACCGAACACTATAGAGCTCATTCCTCACATCGATCATGCAGCTCTGACATCCCACATCACATCTAGAAGTCTTTGGCACTTTCATCTTAGTTGTTTCAGGGTAAGTCGGCTTCTCATGTCTTGCGTTGTGTTTCTGTCACTTTTTTTGTTTCGCTATGTGTAAGTGTTGTCTACTTGATTTCAATGAGTGCTTGCTGTCGCTTTAATATACGTTAGCTTGTAGAAGCACCGTTTCAGTTTTCATTTGCATCTCATTGATGTCACATGCATGACATTATTTTTGCACCGACGGTCGCCATTGTGGTGACCCGCTTCACACACATGCATGTTTTCCCATTCTCTGAATCCTACACTTACTATTTTCATGCATGATCATTCACTCTTGTTTACACTCATTATCACCAAGAATTCAGATTTATCATGTTTTCAGTCGCCCGTCGGTGGGTTTGGTCTCCCTTAGCCCGGGTCTTACCTTGCCTAGATAGCATTGTGCATTTTTGGAAGTGAAGGCTTTGCCTTCCCTCCAAAAATTGTGAAAGTCTAGCCTAGCATTGGCCTCTAGGGTTGCATTCCTCAATTCTGGGAGGTAGTGCCTTGCTGGCCCCAGAAACTGCACAATACAGTTTGCTGGTTTGCATGTCACTACCGACTGAAATTGTGCATTGCGCAGTTTCAGTCCTTAGCAGGTCATAATGGACTATGCATTGCATAGTTCCAGTAGTCAGTGAGCTTCCTGACAATCCAGACTTTTACTTGCGTAGTTATGGATGTTAGTCTCCCATCCTCTTGGTGAAAATCGCGCAATCTTCAAAAACAGTCACAGGTATGTTGCATGTCGGTCCTCTACTTTGTTTTTGTTTTCGAATGACATATTGCTTTCCGTGAGTGTTTTTATGTCTCTAGGTATCATAGGTGTTCATCTGCCTCTCACTAGAACATGTATAATGGCTTCCAGGAGAGGAGAGTCAAAGACACCGCTGAGAGCGCAACTGGGGATGCATTCGATCATGTGTTTATGAACTTTCCTATCTATGAAGACATGAAGTTGTTCATGGACAAGGATATCAAGATCAAATGGTGGCGACATTATAGTGAGCAGCACCATCAATAGCAACAGAAGGTAGCACACCTGCATGCGAAAAATACAAGAGGAAGGTTGTTGACACTGTAGAGGCAGAGAAAATTTGCAAATTCAAACAGATCCACTTATGATGAAAGCAACTTTGGAGATTGAGGCTATGAGGTGATAATGCGACAAGAGAATCATGTGAAGGAAGAAAGAGAAAAACAGAGAAGGAGCTGCAGATGCTGAAGCGACAACTGAAGGAAGAATAGGAGCTACATAGATGAGAGAAGGAGTTGCAGCATGAATAGGTACAACAGGAGGCGTAACATGCACAAAGTGATGAAACTATGCCCATACAGGTTATAGACCATCCCAACAGCTGGCATGGATTAGACAGGGTGAGAAGTGTCGTTGATAGCATGCAAGGGTTTTAAGGAGCATGTATGTCATTATGCGCACACATGCGATCCCACCCATCTGCACACTCATCGAGGCGAAGACAAGAACCAAGTTTGACCGGAGTTGAAAATGTATTTCGACAAGTTGATGTGCATATTCACCAACACACACTTGAAGATCACCGTAAACACTATGCATCATCATGTTGCTAGTCTAGCTACACTCGAGACGATGATGTGCATATTATCAGATGAGTTGGACAGAGGATCCATATTAGTGTACCTGGATGCAACAGAGGCAAGAGTTCTCTTTCAGCACAATGTTACCATTGAGCACGTGGACACCATCATGGACGACCAAGCTTGGCATCAGTTCACCACCGTTGACCATCTTTAGGATGTCAAAGAGTTGGTCTTCCCGCAACTATCTGAGTCTTAGTGATATCTTGCATGGCTTGCTCAAGCCTATTTTGTCTCACATGGGTACATGTGTAGATTGTATGTAACATCTTGAAAAGTGGAAGTCCAAGTGTCGATAGTTGAATGTAATAGTGATGTAGTAGTTAAAGATTCATGAGGTTAGGTGAAGAGTCACAAAGGGGAATGTCACGGGTCACCCTGCCCTTTTCTATTTATAGAACCTCGTAACTCATTGTAGAGGATTTTGGGCAGCCAAGCTTTTGATAGGAGTTTCTTAGAGAAAGATTGGAGAGTATTGTAACGAGCCTTGAATTCTCCATAGTGCAAATCTAGTACATCTCTTTGGAGGAGTAGGCGGCAGTGACTGTAACGTTCCATTATCAGGACTAGTGGTTGGTCATGGTTGTACTATATGATTGTAACTTTCACATCTTAATATAATAGAGCCAACACGTTTCATGCATATGTTGTTATTGTATTTCAGTTAACTTGGTTACTCTAACGATATATGTATCTATTTTCTTATGCATGTATGTATAGAATCTTTCTGTATATGTATGTATGAATCTTACTAAGACGTGTTGTTGGTTTAATCATCAGTTTGAATTGTTGGTTCACCTTCCTTCCTATTTGTGATGCATATTTTCTTGTGTGTTCCTTTCCAAGCTGCATGCACCTTCCTTGGCTTGTTGCACATGTCACACCCTTGCTGCCAATAGGGACATCTTACTTAGCTCTGTGCACAACCACTGTCAAGGCGATACTACACGGCCCACTTCTGAGACTCCTATGCCAAACGAGCTAAGGTCTAGTTGGGAGTTCTTACCGGGGAGATCCCTTGTCATCTTAGTGGGTCCAACACCATCAAAATTTCTGATGCTAGAAGGAGGGCTAGATGACAAGCTGAGCCCTTACATCCTGTTTTGAATATTTGCACATCCATCATGGATACTATCAGACTCATCCCTCTGCGATGTTTTTCGAATGCCGAATCTCTCAACATCATGAGCGATATTTGTGATCTCTTGTCTGATTTCACGCATGATGGTGAAGGCGAAGTAGCTGGGCCTGAGTACGTATGAGACTTCTATGCATTCCTTGCAAATGAGTTCTATGCAGAAGAGGCCAGTGTGCTGCTTGCATACACACTTCATGGATCCCCACAACGATGGTGCTAGAGTCTGCCACCTGGCAGCGTGCACTCACTTCAGCAGTTCCGTAATCTCATTAAATCTACTTTCCATCATTTTTATCCAGAACCTCTTGACAAAAAAGTGTTGAAACAATGGAAGACTCCTCAAGAATCGCCTTAGGAGTTTTTGGAGCGCTTCCGTGCATTGCAGTTTCAAGATTTGAAAAGTTAGATGAAATTCCAGTATCTCATGGACATATTTGAATATTGTCTTACCAAATCTGTCAATCCTAAGAAGTTTAGGTTCAATCCCCGCTCAGCATAATTCAGATATGGAGCTGTGCAATCACAAATGGACATTGTCGCTCTCACAAGTGATTGTTCGTCATCCCCTTATCAAACAACTCCACCACCGCAAAGTGATGTGGGAGAACATGCACACACATCCGTTCAACGGTCACATCCTCCCAACATCACTTCTCTTAATTTCGCACAGATTTGGTTGCAAAGCCCATGGGTTGTCACATGCATGTCTTACCTCAACCTCCATCTTCATGTTATGTTGATCCTTCGGATTGCACTGTCTTGTGTTCTTCCATTCCGAACTCTACACCTGTTGAGAACAAGGATCAAGCTATCGATGGAGTTGGTGTTGCACAACCAACCTACGTTGTCATTCATGAAGAGTATGATTGGGAGCCTAAGCATCAACCTGCGTCGAAGGATGATTCCATTTCGTTTGTGTCTCCTCCATTTTTCCTGACATATTAGGTGATTCTTCCATCCCTGATTTCGCATGTGTATGCTTGTCTACGGATGCACTCATTTTTGATCATTCGCACAACACACTGGATGTTAGTGCATTATCTAACAACAGAGAGGACAAACCATTCTTTGAAAATCCACTTGATTTTTCATCTGCTTTTTCCGGAAACACAGAGGGTGAACATTCTTGCTTCTCATCTACCCCTCTGTGTGATTCTTCAAATCATGAGGATGCCAGCAAACATCCTAATTTTATGATCTTGGTTATCGTGATCTCTCTACATATTCATCTAATCACGATGTTGATTCAATTGTTGTTAATATGTCTAAGACACTGGTCTATGATGATCTATCTGTCGACAAAGTCGAAGCCTCACAGAATGTTGAGGCACTTTAGCCCAAGATGATGGTTATGTTAGGTCCTCGTTGTCCTGAGGTTGGTTTAACTTCCGATCAGGAAATTTTTGTAACACTCTAGGCTCCTCATCACTCATCTATATGCATTCAAGATCAATCTCACACACAGATTATGCTTCCTCCACTCAAACTACATGATCCCATCATTAATGCATTGGAGGACCTTACATAGTAAGCACATGTGCACGATGCAAGTTGTCTTTATTTCTTTCATTTGCTTACATGTCATAGTCAAGAGTATGTGTATGCTTAATGACTACACACAGTGTCGCACAACATCATGGTAGCCCCACAGATTGCATGTCACACGCTTGTACTCACTTATGTTTTGTTGACGCTTTTAAACTCGGAGTGTGTCTTTCTTCATTGTTATATCTTTCATGTTTGTTGGTTAGCACAACTGTGTTTTTCAATGACCATACCTTCACCAAAAGGGTCGACCCATGCACTGGTGGCTGCATTGGAAGTATCACTTCAGGTGAGCAGACCCATGCACCGTTAGCTTAGGAGTAGGAGTAGTGTTTGATTTTGGGTTGATTGCTTGCATGCATGTTCACTTCTTACTTTGCATATTTATTTGCTGTCTTGTTCATTTTCTTGCTAGCGTTGCTTACACATTTACTTCTTTTGTTTCTTTGTTTTGTTGTTTAAATCCATAGGTTAGTTTCGCATGAGACCATGCACGACTCTTGAAACAAGATGGGTAACGTACAAGAGGATTTGTGCAGTTATCAATACTTGGTTATTTGTCGTCCTACATCTGCATGAATAAATTTTTGTCTTCAGTCCATGGTACATCAATGGAAAATTCATTATGTTTGAAGTTAAGCTTGGTAAAAACACAATGCTTGTGCACTAACTAGTATCACCTACTCTAGTCGGTTGTTTTTGGGTTAATCCTTGTCATCTCAGTCAAATAGATGAAGGTGAGGGGGGAAACCTTAACAAGCACCTTATAGGTATATACAAACTACTTCTCTCAAGGAACGACCTCTTCTACTCTCAATAATTCGAGATCCCTCTTCCGCCTCAGAAATGAATAAGTGTTATTCACAATTACGAAAATGAAAAATGAAAAAACAAAAATGTGAAAATATTTGAAAAAATGAAAAATGAATAAGGCAAAAGAAGAGAAAGGCTTCTTGTGAAAAGAGGTGATGCAAGTAACTCCATCAAGGTATTGACCAGGCTTTTGGTAGCAGAACGATGCTTTTGTTCCTGCGTGACTCCACCGAGGTACTGTCCAGGTTTGCTAGTAGTGGAGAAACACTAGAGATGAAACTAAAACTATGATGACCATACTGCTTGTGCACCAATATACCTCTCATCCCCAATCGAAACAAATGTGTTGGCTTGGCTTGGAATTTGTGCCAACCGACCAAGATCTTCACAGACGCTACATCTTATAATCAAGCGATGAAACCAAGAGCAATAGAGAATTGAACAATACTTTTGGAGGTGTTAGACTTGCTTTTCATGAAACGAACAAGTTTCATTTAGAGAGCTGGAGCTCTACCAGTGTGTCGCTAAGTGTCGTAGCGGCTACACCCACCCTCCAAAATTTTTCCTTAGCTTCATTTTGGAGCCTCCCTACCAACGATCCTAGCAGCATGTCTTGAACTGTCAAGTACATATGCTTCATTGGTTTTTCAGTGGCCTGCCAGCCTGTGAATGTCAGTTTGCTTCACTCCTTTCACAGGTTTCCATTTCAGACTTAAGCTAGTTGTTGGCTGAGAAACTCCCTCAGAAAATTGTGCAATTTTGGATGGTCACTAGCCTTTCCTCCAGAAATTGCGCAAATATGTTGGGCTCAGAAATTGCGCAATGCAGTCAGACATGCTTCCTTGATAAAAACTGCAAAATCTGGCCCAACACTACAGCTCAGCCCAAAAATTGTGCAATTCTGGGCAACAGTCACCAGCTGACCCAAAAAATTGCACAAATCCTCTAGGACGTCTAGCCAAGCTCCTCCCATAAATTGTGCAAAACCCTCTCTTAGTCTTGCAAGTTGTTGCATGTACCTTCAGGTTGATAGGTTCCCTTCAAGACCCAACAAACCTGATGTGCGTGCATGGATTTCTTTTCTTGAAATAGCAAAAAGCAACATGTAAAAATAATCCCTAGATTTTAGGGATCTATTTTTAGTAGTTGAAGGTTACATGAAAATATCATTTTAGAAACCTCTCGCCAAGTGTCTTTTTTCTCTTATATTTGTAGAATGTGTGTCATAACCTCGATCTTATCAAAACTTATGAACTGGACGCTTCAAATCTCATTCCTCACATCAATCATGCAACTCTCACATCCCACATCACATCCACGAGTATTCGACACTATCATCTTAGTTGTTTTAGGGTAAGTCTACTTCACATGTCTTGCGCTGTGTTTCTGTCGCTTTTTGTGCTTCTCTTTTGTAAGTGTTGTCCTCTTGATTTCAATGAGTACTTGCTGTCACTTTAATGTATGTTATCTTGTAGAAACACTGTCTCAGTTTTCATTTGCATCTCACTACTGTCGCATGCATGACACTGTTTTTGCACCGACGGTTGTTGTTGTGGCGACCCGCTTCACACACATGCATGTTTTCTCGTTCTATGAATCCTGCACTTACTATTTGCATGCATGACCATTCACTCTTGTTTACACTCATTATCACCATGCATTCAAAATTCTCATGTTTTTAGTCACCTGTGGGCGGGTCTGGGCTCCCTTAGCAAGAACCTTGCCTTTGCCCGGCTCGCATTGTGCATTTCTGGAAGTGAAGCTCTACCTTCCCTCCAGAAATTGTGCAAGTCTAGCCCAGAACTAACCTCTAGGCTTGCATTTCTCAATTCTAGGAGGTAGTGCCTTGTTGGCCTGAGAAACTGTGCAATACAGTCTGTTAGTTTGCATGTCACTGCTGACTGAAATTGCGAATTATGCAATTTCAATCCTCAGTAGGCCAGATTGGACTGTGAATTGTGTAGTTCCAGTAGTCAGTGAGCCTCCTGATAACCCAGAGTATGCCTTGTGTAATTTTGGCAGTCAGTCTCCCAGCCTCTTGGTGAAAGTTGCACAATCTTCACAGACAGTCACATAGGTATGTTGCATGTCGTTCCTCTAGTTTGTTTTTGCTTTTGACTGAAAGATTGGTTTCCATGAATGTTGCTACATCTCCATGTATCACAGGTGTTCTTCTTCCTCTCAGTAGCACATGTAAAATGGCTTCCAAGAGAGTATATTCAAAGACACCGTTGAGAGCGCAATTGGGGATGCAGTCGATCAAGTGTCTATGAACTTGACATCAAGTTGTTGATGGAAAAGGATATCAAGATGAAATGGAAGCAGCATCACAGCGAGAAGCACCATCAGAAGTAGCAGAAGGTAGCACACTTTCGTGCGAAAAATGCAAGAGGAAGGTTGTTGACAGTGCAGAGGCAGAGAAAAGTTGAAAGTTCAAGAAGATCCACTTGTGATGAAAGCACCTTTGGAGATTGAGGTTGTGAGGTGACAATATGACAAGAGAATCGCATGAATCTAGAGAGAGAGAAATAGAGAAGGAGTTGCAAATGTTGAAGCGGAAACTCAAGAAGAATATGAATTTCATAGACGAGAGAAGGAGTTGTAGCAGGAACATGTACAATAGGAGGCGCAACATGCACGGACTGATGAAACTGCACCCATACAGGTTATAGACCCAACCCAATAGCTGGCATAGAGCAGACAGGGTGAATAGTGTCATCGATCGCATGCAAGGGTGTTAAGGAGCATGGATGTCATTATGCACACACATGCGATCCCACCCATTGGCACACTCATGGAGGCGAAGACAAGAATAAAGTCTGACAACAACTGAACATATATTTCGACAGGTTGATGTGCATAGTCACCAACACACACTTGAAGTTCAGCGTAGACACTATGCATCAACATGTTGCTGGTCCAGCTACACTCAAGATGATGATGCACATATTATCAGACGAGTTGATAGAGGATCCATATCCATGTACCTAGATGCAACAGAGGCAAGAGTTCGCTTTCAGAGGGACGTCACCATTGAGCAGGTAGACACCATCATAGACAACCAAGCTTGGCATCATTTTGCCACCGTCGACCATTGGAAGGATGTCGAAGAGTTGGTCTTCCCACAACTGTTCGAGTCTTAGTGATAACTTGCATGGCTTGCTCAAGCCTACTTTGTCTCACATGGGTACATGTGCAGATTGTATGTAACATCTTGTAAAGTGGAAGTCCAAGTGTCGATAGTTGAATGTAACATTCATGTAGTAGGTGAAGTGTCATGAGAGCAGGTGAAGAGTCACAAAGGGGAATGTCAAGAGTCACCCCACCCTTTTCTATTTATAGAACCTCATAACTCACTATAGATGCTTTTGGGTAGCCAAGCTTCCGATAGGAGTTTCTTAGAGAAATCTTGGAGAGTATTGTAACAAGCCTTGACTTCTCCACAGTGCAGGGCTAGTACATCTCTTTGGAGGAGAAGGCAGTAGTGACTTTAATGTTCCATTATTGAGACTAGTGGTTGGTCATGGTTGTACTGTATGATTGGAACTTTCACTTCTTAATATAATAGAGCCAACACTTTTCATGCATATGTTGTTATTGTATTTCAGTTAGCTTGGTTACTCTAATGATATATGTATTTGTTTCATTACGCATGTATGTATATAATATTTCTATATATGTATGTATGAATCTTACTGAGACGTGCTATTGGTTTAACCATCACTTTAGATTTTCGGTTCACCTTCCTTCCAGTTTTTGATGATCTTTGTTTGTGTGTTCCCTTCCATGCTACATGTTTACACAGGCTTCCAAGGGGCACACTCATTCCACCTTCCGTGTGTTAGAACCATTCATGAACCTTCCTTGGCTTGTTGTGAATGTCACACCCTTGCTACCAACAGGGACATCTTACTTACCTCTGCGCACAATCGCAGTCAAGGCGATACCTACAACCCACTATTGAGACTCCTACACCAAGCAGTTTAAGGTCTAGTTGGGACTTCTTACCGGGGAGATCCTTGACATGTTGGCGGGTCCAGTAGCATCAACACCTACCTATGGTTTTTTGCATGGGTTTAGCACATGGTTTTGGGCATGATGGTTATCTATCCATGGTATTTTGTAGATCTGGTCAAGGGAACTATGGTTATGTTCTAATCCAGGGTTAATGAATTGGGGTTTATGACTGCTTCAAAATGTATATATATTTGTTGTATCATTGAAAGGAATATAATGAAAAATCAATCTGGTAGTCTCGTTTTTGGGGTCTGGGGGAAAATATCTATTTATTTATTTTGTGTTTCTAGACATTGTATATTTTCTATTTTTAAAGAATTCATTTGCAGGTAATATTTGTATAGGGTTGAAACCTAAACAAAGGTCTTTAAAAATGAGTATTTTACCTTTTTACTTGTCCATGCGTCCTCTAGAATAATGCCATCCAAGGAACTTGAAGACCCTCTATTTATTAGATAAAAAATAGTATCTACAACATTTTCCAAAAACTGTAAGGGAAATTCTGGATGCAATCTCATGCACCTTGCACACTCCATGATTATCTTGTTCATCCTTTCTGACATACCTTTTTCTTGTTGTGTTCCTATAATTATATTCTCTCTGTGAATTCCATGCTATGAATAGTAGTTATCAAAATCTTTATTGTAGTATTCACCTCCATTGTCTTATCTGAGACACTTCAACTTCTTTCCTATCTCATTCTCAACCATAGCTTTCCATTACTTGAAACTATCAAATACATCAGATTTATTTCGAATACAATAAATCCAGGTGTTCCTAGTTGCATCATCAATAAAAGTAACATAATAGTGAGAGAACTGAGAGATGATACCTGAGAAGGTCCCCATACAACTGTATGCACAAGCTCTAATTTTTTTCTCTTATTTTCTTTCCCAACTTTGATAAATATGACTCTCTTATGCTTTACATAAACATAATTCTCATAGAAATCCAAATCTACATGTTTCAAACCTGACAACAAATTTATTGAGTGAAGAATCTCTATCCCCTTCTCACTCATGTGTCTGAGCCTATGATGCCAGAATGATGTATCTTCTCATGTGGAGGTTAAACAATTAACAAAAATAGAAATACTATTACATAAATACAATGTACCAACCTTTTCTCCTTTTCTCTTGCAACACATCATCTATCACATTTGATTCATGGTTGTTCTCTTGTTGTACAACTCCTTCTTTTCCCTTATGAGATTTACAGTCTTTCTTCAGGTGTCCTTTCTTCCCACATTTCCAACACACTATCCCTGATATGGATTCGGATATGCCTTTTCTTAACTTACTATGATATCATGGGCTCCTTCCTCTTTCCTTTTTTCTTCCCCTAGCCTTTGTAGTCAAAGAATTACCTGATGTCTCATTGGAGATTTTCTGTTGTATTTCCTCGCTAAGGATGGCACCAACAACATCGTCAAACTTTAAAGTACTAGATCTAGAGACAAGGTTACTAATAGCCATAACTAGGTCATTCCAATTTTTTTACACTAAGCACATAAATAACAGAGCCCTAATTTCATCATCAAAATTTACCCCTACAGAACTTAACTGATGGGCAACCATGTTAAATTCATTTAAATGATTAGCAACAAATCCACCTTCTGACATCTTCATATTAAATAGACACCTCATAATAAATAACTTATTTGAGGTTGATGGTTTTTCATATAGTTTAGAAGATACCGTCATTAAACCTTATGTCGTTGTTTCCTTTGAAATGTTGAATGTCATCGATGCTTCTAGACATAGTCGTATTGTTCCTATTGCCTTTCTGTGGAGAATCTCCCATTTTGCATCTGTCATACTCATCATCTTCTTTGATTTTCTGCTTAATGGTAGGTATAGATATTTATGATACAAATAATATTCCATCTACATCTTCCACAATTGGTAGTTTTGACCATTAAATTTATCGACCCTAAACCTACCATCTTCCACCATGGCTCCCACTTGAACCAGGAACCCTTCTCTCCTACGATTTTATCGGCTAAATAAACATTCGACTTTGATACCAATTGTTAGAAATTAATTAACGGAGCAATGAAATACACAAAATATTTCAGAAATACAATACAAAAATGCTTAAAACAAGAGAGACATAGATATACATGGTTCACCCAATTTAGGCTAGGTCCACAGAGAAAAAACCATTCCTTCCTTTTATATTATCCAGTAAAATGAAGAGATACAACCTACATTAGATCCATTGTAATTTCCTCTTCACTCTCACAAAACCTCCTCTCTCTCTCTCTCTCTCTCTCTCTCTCTCTCTCTCTGTTCAGAATAATAATCTACAGCCATAATCCAATTCCCTCATACAAACTGAGGGTTTCCTTCTAGGGAAAAAACCCCTAAATTAACATAACTTCTACAGGCATATCATTCACCTAATGAATGGCCTAGATTGGCTACGAAATTACAATATTTTACAAAGAAAATTTTCATCTATTTTTAGCTTCCGTAGCACTGCCCCCTAACCCCCACGGGGCTCAAAAAATTCATCGTCTCCCCCCCTTACGGTGATTAAACAAGCAGCGTTTCCACCACATTAGGAACAAGGATTCAATTTGGCTAAAAAAAATAAACCTCTAAACAATCAAGAAGATAGTCAGGATCCACACCCAAGAATTTCATCCAAGTAAAATACCACGAACAAGTTTATTAAGGGCCACAAGTTGTCGTCCATCATCTGCATGAAGGTTGTGGGGCATTCATCAACTCAAAAGGCATGATCCTTGCATTTGAAGGTAGTCTTCCACACATTAGAGGGTTCAATCAATACTTGGTGATTATCAGACTTCAAGTCAATCTTACTGAAATATTTGACCCCCTTGAGCTGGTCCAAATTGTGATCAATTCATGGAAGTGGATACATGTTCTAGACAGTGATATTATTCAGTGCCTGATAGTCAATACAGGGCATCCAAGTGTCATCCTTCTTTTGTACCAACATGATCAGGCTCCCATAGGGTGAAGAACTTGGCTTGGTGTTCCATTTTTGTAACAGCTCTTGAATTTTCCTCTTGATATCATAGTTCTACATAAAAGAGTGTTAGTAGATTGGTCCATTGGATAGAATCACACCCAAGGTTAGATCGATGGAGTCATTGACCTGAAAGTGTAGCGGTGCCCTTGTGGGTGACGTGAATATGTGCCTATACTCCTCCACAATCTTGTCCATCTTTTGTTGCCGTGCAAAAGGGCCTTGTTTGGAGGCTATGGATGCGGCCATAATATTCCTCTTGTTCTGAGGGCGAATCATAAGGAAGACAGATTTCTCAGTCTGGGAAATGATCTTACTGCATTATTTAGTATATATCAAAGAAAGGGTGGGATGCCGTGCTACCTCTGCTATCCTGTACAATTTTAACCCAAAGTAATAAAACATAACAAGGTCTACTTTGATATACATCATGACGATTCAATAGGTATGGTTTTCCTAATAAAACATCATAGACTTCCAGAGGGGAAACATCACACAATACCTCATCTGAAAAGGGCTTGATGCTATAAGGTAGGTGGAACTACTAGCTGACACATAGATATTTCCCTTGGTGGAGCCACCTGATGGTGTACACTTGTGGGTGTGGCATTGTTGGAAGTTTCAATCTGTTAATGACCTGGGCTGAGATAAGGTTCTTCTGGCCCTTGGTTTCAATAATGAACTGCACCAATGAACCCTTTATCTACACCTTTGATTGGAAGAGGTTCAACCCCTCCTCTGGATCCCCAGGTTCCTTATTTTGGAGATTGGTGTTGGTTACCGTCACAGTGGGTTGAACTTTAATGATCTACTTTCCCTTGTCGGGTCTTGTCACCGAGTTAGAGCATGCATCTATCTCTGAGTTTTTCAACTCATCCACCAGAACTTGCTTCGTGTGACATTGGTTCGTGTTTGGTTTTGATTTTTATGGAACTTACACCACTTTCTAGTGTCTTTATTTTCCTTCCCATTACTCTTGGATTATGGTTTCGAGGAGTTTTCTTGGGGAGTCGTGGCATGAATTTTCCCTTTTCTCTGTGGCTTGGGGGTACCTTTTCTCTACTTTGGGTTTGCAAATCCAAAGTCTCGCTTCTTTTTCTTGAATTTATGCTCAATCTTGGAATGATATTTGTATGTTGCACCAAGCGAGGACATGTCCAGGAACCCCATTTCCTCCTAAATGTATTCGTGCAAACAAATACGGTACTTGAGCAACAGATTTTTCTTAGAATATTTGATACCCAACTTTGTGCGTAGGGTATGGAAAATATTTGTCATCTCATGCAGTACATCTTCATCACTTTGTTCCCAAAACATAGTCTAGTTTATGTACTTGTCCTCATATCTCCCCACTGGGTAATATTATTCCTTGATGGCATCTCAGAAATAATTCCAAGTGGATGTGGTTGAAAATAAGGAGGGTCCTCTCTCGTCCCTATGTTCACAGTAGGTTTTCTACTAGTCCTTGACATGGGGGGTGGCTTTAAGGAGTGAAAAAGTAATATTTTCCCTATTGGAAATGAACCAAAAAATATCCTTCCAACATATTTAACCATCTATATTTGGCATTTGCATCTATCTGGCCTTCAAATATGGGAATTTCAAATTTGACTTGTACCTTGAAGGGATTAGAACTTCCAAAGTGGTTGTCAAATGAATATGCGTCACCTGTGGGCATCTGCTGAAGGATCTAGGAAAATTTATCCCTCATTGTGTTCCTTTGTCCCTTGAGGGATTCTTCGAGCAATATTTTGAAGGGATCTCCTACTCCCTCATCTTTCTTTTCTTCTACCATGGGAGTTTGTTGGGGTTTGCGAGGCTGGTCTTACAAAGGTTCAACTAGTTGAAGCCCTAACTCCTTATACCTTGACTTTGTTGGGGACATGTAATTAAAAACATAAAAAGAGTAGATAGAACTAATACCACTGATCCAGAATTATGCAGGAATGAAAAAAATATAGATATAAACATAAACACAAAGATGCAACAAAAATAAATCTCCATTACATTAATATCGAAGAACTGAAAGATGCTTACATATAGAATGGAAATAAACTAGCTTAAGTGATGATGGGTCATCTCTGAGAAGAGATCTGGTTGCTACATGCCTTTGAACTATGTTACAATAAGGCTCAAGGGTATTTTTTTTTACTGAACAGAAAAGGGAAACCCTAAGAAACCAAAATCCTAACCTTAGGAGATGGGACACCAAGAGTTTGTGGGCCTCATTGGGGTTAGTTAGGTAGCCAACTTCCCGGGGTCGTAATTGGGTCATATGATCTTCATTTGGTGCGTACAACACCTCATTAGAAATGCCTCTCCGAGTACTACATGATTTGTAGCATACCTTGCCTAAGGCTATGAGCCTAATGCAGACCTAAGAAAAAATTTGTTTAGGGGGTCAAAACAACTCTAGAAGTTCAAGACCTGAAAAGTTGCTAAAAATAGTAAATGCTACTATAATCAAGGACATTAATGAAACTGACTAGAGGTCTAGGTGGAATAGGAGGGTGGCCACCAATATCCCCCTGGATCAAAATCATCCACCAGTTGCACACTAATGTTTCTCCCCAACATACCAAGAGAAAGACTTGTTGAAAGACAAAATACCTATTGGACAAAAGGCGTTAGTCTTTCTAGTAGTGGGACAAAGTTGGATGTTTGTGTATTAGGGTCAACTTTGACTCTCATGAGTGCAATGTATCTGGGAAGTAACGACATTGTTGGACTAGTAGGATTATTGGCTTCAAGATTGGCATATCGGTGGATCATTCTTATTAATAGTACATGCCTCACTTGTGTTCTTGGGTATCTACACACATGTACATGTAAAAGGGGGTTGTAATGAACAAGTTGTGTAAGTCACGTTGAAGATGGTGAACTAGTGTGTCACATATAAAGAAATTGTTGAATAGGAAAATAGAGCACCAACAGTGGAATGTGAATTTTTTTTTGGACACTAAAGCATATACCTTAGTGGAAAATTTACCATCAATTCTGTGTAGTTGAAAACATGAATGTTGGTATGGTCTTTCACCATGCCATTCTTTCAAATAAATATATCTCTATCGTATGCAAGAGTAAGTTTAGGTCCGTCATTAAGCAATAATAACTTACAAGAAGAATCTTCCAAGAACATGGATTCAGTCCAGCTTAATGTTAGGCGTTTTTCATGCCAATGCACAGATGGTTAGGCTAGCGCATTTTAGGACATAACTTACAGGGAGAATAGATGATCAGGACAACACATTTTAGGACAAGCTAAGAGGGAGCATTAACCAAATTAATACCAATATAATGGAACCTAATGTTCTCTGCATTTATTGGTGTACCCTATGCATATCATAAATATTTTATTATGATTGACAAACTAGCATACATATAATGGCCATAAAAACTAGTGGCTTAAAAGTTAAGCGGGGAAGTAATTCGCTTGCTCTCATACCATGTTAAACACACATGAAAATTTGGAAATAATTTAGATAATTGTTGAATGAATTTTATTCGCAAAGATATACATTTTTATACATTTCCTAATGACCCTTTCAGATTACAAGTCGCCTCTTGGACTCTAATGACTCTTCATATTCCACAGCATAACACTTAGTGAACTAAGTATCCACAAAAATTAAACGAATATTATAAACCCTAATTTTGAAATGTCACAACGTGACATTGAATAAATTGCAATCTATTGTAACATTGTGACATTGATTATCAGATTTTCACGTTGCAACAACGCTTATCACACTATGATGTCAGATATATTTCTATATCATTCCAACATCATATTATTAAACCTTAATATTAAACAAAATATTATAAACCCTAACATTATAAAACCCAATATTAAAAATTGTAAGATTAATACTATAAAACCTAGGATTAATATTATAAATCGTTGGATTACAAACCCAAGGATGAGTATTATAAAACCTAGGATTAATATTGTGAATCTTAAGATTCATATTATAAACCATAAGATTAAAATTGTAAATATTAATATTAAAATTATAAACCCTAATAATAATATTAAACCCTATAATTAATATTATAAACCCTAGGATTATAAACCCAAGAATTAATATTATAAACCCTAAGATTAATATTAAATCCTAGTACTAATATTAAACCCTAGGATTAATATTGTAAACCCTAAGATTAATATTAAACCCTAAGACTAATATTACAAACCCTAAAATTAAGAGTACAAACCCTACGATTAGTATTATAAACTCTAAGATTGATATTATAAACCCTAATATTAGTATTATATACCTTAAGGATTATAAACCCTAGGACTAAATTATAAACCTTAGGATTAATATTACATGACCTAATATTAATATATCAAATCCTAATTTCAATATATTAAGCCCAAGGATTATAAACCCTAAGAATAATATTAAACCTTAAAGATAATATTACCAACCCTAAGATTAATATTACAGACCTTAGGATCAATATTATAGATCCTAACATTAATCTTTTAAACCCTAGGATTAATATTATAAACTTTAAGGTTAATATTAAATCATAAGATTAATATTTTGAGCCCTAAGATTAATATTAAACTCTAGGATTAATAATGTAAACCCTAATATTAATATGATTGACCTGAGGATTGTAAACCTTAGAATTATAAACTGTGGGATTAATATTATAAACCCTATTATTAATATTGTAATTCTAGGATTAATAATATAAACCCCTAGATTATAAATCATAATATTAATATATCAAGCTCTAAGTTTAATATAATAATCCCAAGGATTAAAAACCCTAATATTAATGTTATAAACCCTAAGATTAATATTAAACTTGTTGGCGCGAAAATGACAGTAGGGTTGAGACCCTGGGTTCAGGCACAAGGGGCCAATAAGGCTCCATTGTAGTCTAGAGAAACATCGACATTTTCACCTTACCTAGGGAGGGTAAGGAGTCTTCCTCAAGGTGTGTTGCAACCAAAGTTAGATGAGAGTGGAATTAGGTACCAGGGAGTCATATCAAATAGAAGAGACTCAAATATAATAGCCGAGCATATAGATTAAACAAATCACAATGATCTACTCATACTATATTAGGAAACTATCTAACCAGATGCATTCATTAAAATTTTTAAAGAGTTAAGACAATGCTTAATGACACAAGGTGGTTCTGAATAGTCTTCTCCACTAACATAACAGAAAGCAGTACATAAGGCTCAGGGCTTGATCATTAAAAATATGAATAACACAACCAACGTAAAATGACACAAATAGAACCATAGAGTCATTCACATTACTTTGCAACACATGAAGATTCAAACTATCACATACTCGCTCTACTAACTAACAACAACCCGCCTTCACTCTTTCGTTTTCTTTTTATCCCTTGCCATATGCTCGGACTTCCAGTTCTGCTTTCCTTTTTCTTGGTTACCATCATTCTTAGTTTCCTCTATTCTTCCCTCGCTTACTTGTCCTTGCTTCTTCCCGCCACCGCTCCCTGACTACCAACCATCCTTCTATTTCTAATCTTCCCTCAGTTGTCAACTCTGCAACCCCAATGGTCATATACACCACTTTTCATCTACTTCTTTCTTCATAAAATCTCAAAACGAAGGACCTAACAGGGCCTGACCAAAGTCCATTAACTCGTCCCCAATTCAATCTTCCCTTGGCATTGTCGGTGCTGCCAATGTTGTTGAAATTTCTTCCAGTGCCTCTGTTATCACTGTTTTGGGTGCTTCCGCTGGCACTGCTTTTGCTTCTTGTTTTGCTGCTGCTACATCTTCCTGTACTTCCTTTCCAAATAGAGGCCCCAACTCTGGCACGACAATAATTATCCCCTGGTGGAATTGAGTGTAGTTATCTAGTGTTGCTTGCTAGGGTTCGCTGATTTCTGTGGATTTCTTGATGAAATTTGTCACCATGCTAGAGGTCGGTTGGGCTAGTCGGGTGCTTGATATGGAAGCCCACTACTCCTCCATTTCTTCACTTATCTCACACAAGGTGTTGACATGAGTTTGGACCAGCGATCAGAGATCACGAAGCTTATGTTTTTTCTTCAACGATTCATTCTCGATTTGTTGGATGCAGGCTTCCAAAGAGGCTACCGCTGCTTTGAACATATTTCTCCGATCATTGTCCTTAGAGATCCTAATATCGGTGAGGATCTGATTAATTCTTTGGAAGAGCGGGTCGACTGGTTGATTTTTCTTTACTAGACTATTGGACCAGTCATGGACCTATTGCATTAGAGTGTACCCATCATTTAGAGAGTTGAGAATGGAGTCTTTCAGAGTTATTGCAATAGTGATCTTCTGTTCAATCTCATTAACATATGTCATGGAAGGATATGGAAATGCCTTCCTTGCAGCGTCGAGGCTCTGTCTGAGTTCTTTTTTAGAGGCAATCAACCCGTTGCATGTAGCTTGGATGTGATCTCAACATTCAACCAAGGTATAGGAGGAAAAGTATTCCGAAGCTTCAATGAATACATCAAATATGGCCGACCAAACCATATGGAACCGTGAAGTGATTTGATCAACTTGTTCCTTCATTTGTTGATTGTTCTAGTGGAGCTGGTCTCATTCGGTTGTAAGGGTAGCAATTTGTTGTTCTTGTTGCTCGTGGTTTGTGACAACATAATTATGAATTTATGGAGCCCTCTACATGGCTTTTTGTATAAAATTTATGCATCCCTATATGCAGCTTGTTGTATACAGCTAAACAGTTGAGTCAATGACTAGTTTTGGAGGTCATTCTACTACATACTGGATGGATTCGGGAATCTGCTCTTCAAGGGTTTCCTAGTAGCAATGGATATATTAGAATGGTAGTGGGGTGATGTGGGTTATTTTGAAGGTTCTATGGGAATTACTCATATAGAAATATGATTTTGTCCAACGACGAAATTTAAAGAAAAGGGGGCTGCAAATGGCTCGATAGTTGTAACAAGTGGTTGGGAGAGGACGGGCATTGTGCTCAGCAGTGGGCCCAACTCTAATAGTAGGGATATCATGGTGGTGGTGAAATGTTCTCCACTGGGGACTACCATGGTGGACTAAACAACAAAGTCAACCTACATATCTTTTGTACCTATTCATGTCCTAGACGAATGGTATTTCACAGGGTTGCAAACTGGATGTGGTATGCGAGATTGGGTTAGGCGAGTTCAGTGAAATGATGGAGTTAGAGGGTGGGAGTTATTCTATGATTGGGGAGGACATGGTAGTCTGGGGTCCCTCAATGGTGAGGTCGATGATTGGAATTACATGGTTTACCTTTTTATTCTTGGTTAGAATTGGAGGCTTGGTGCTTTTTGTTTTCCGGGGTTTGGGAATGGTTGGCTTAGACTTTGAATTAGGTTCTACAGGTGGTATGGAAACAACAAGGGGGATGGTGACAAGAGGGTTCTCCTGCATAAATCCTTGCAATTCAATTGAGTTAGGAACCAAACCTGATGAATTTGTTATGCTCGCAATGGTTTCCTTGAGTGAACTCATATGCTTCTTCAATTGAGTGAGGACAGGTTGCAACTCATGCTCAGTGATCCGCTTCCAGGTGTCCATAATTGTTTCTCCTGGTAATGGTGGTGGTACCATCCCATAAAATAAGTACATTTACTTCCCTTCTTTAATTTTTCCTACGCTCCTTGACCATGAGCCGACCTCTGCTTGAAAATATTTGGTTGATAGCTTGAATTTTTGGGTTTGCATCTGAAAGATGTGTGGGTGAATGCAATGTGTCCTGATGAAGGTATTCCCATGAAGGTATTCTGCAGACAGAGGAGATCTCTCTAGCTGAATGAGTGGGTCTAGCAACAAATTGAACAAACTAATGCAAACTTTCCTAGCTTACGTTTAAAAATGCAGAGAGAGAGAGAAACCTATGTTGCTCTGATGCTAATTGTTCAATCTGTTTTTGATGGCTTTGATACATTAGCTTCCATGCTCACTCCTTGCTTGTTCCTTACATCTGAGTACCTATGAAAGAGATCAAAAGACAATACAAGATACAAGGGAATACATAGTGTATATCAAACATAAACTACTTGATATATCATGGAGTATCAAGCTAAATGCATAAATATTTAGACGTTTATGGAAAGTGAACATCAGATGTATATATTAATGAATCAGAAAGGGAAGCATACAACCATTTCCTTGATGTTGGAAACCTCCTTTTGGTGGATGTCCAAGTCGAAGCCAAGACTCTTCAAGCACTACTTATCCAAGTTAGATGGGCATCCTTTAGGCATAATCTCAGCATAGGAATGCAGGCAATCAATGAACAACCCTTTGGGAATGGAGGGGATTTGATTTATAGGAAGGGAGAGGGAGTTAGGGATCCAAAAAAGACGGAGGAAGGTCCAAATATCAAGGGGAAGACCCTTAAAGGTAGGATCAAGGGATCCAAATTAGAGATATTGACCATATCTCTACCCAACAACATCACTCTCACTAGTTCTCAAAGTTTCGAGCATACTAAGCTTCTCCTCCATTTTTAGAAAACTTGCTAGAAGAGGTTCAGCACAGATTTTTATATCAAAACCCACGTTGGTAGAACTAGGTAAAATAACTACAGCCTGCCATCATCATGGGCAAGAAGTGGAGAAAAGAGCGTTGGTCCTGAAATTTAGGGTTTCAGTCAACCTTCCCCAGAATTGACTTAGGGCAGTTTTTATTCCATTCTTTAGGGATGTTTCAGTATGTGTTTCCTGATGAGTACACTTCACAGTTGTCAATATTTTGGCACTTTGAGATGTGGAACAGGAAGTGAAAAAGAGGTGTGATAAAATAATTTGTAACAACTTGTCTTTCACAAAGTTGCTTTTCAAGTTGCAATAGGTCATTTTCATTTGGAAATCATCTTTGTTTTTGATCAAGCATAGATTACGTTGTTTTATTTTCAAGCTGAATGGAGTGCATCGTTTATTTTTTCAAAAGGAAAAAGTGAAATTTGTTTTCAATTAGGTGCTTTTGAATTGGATTTGGTGTTGCTTTGGTTGATGCATTAGTTGCATTAGAGCATTTGAATCAAATTCTTATTTAGTTGATTCTTTAGTTTCATTAAAGCATTCAAAATCAAAGAAAAAACATCATTTATATAAGGGCATCTTAGTAAAAGTGAATATCATTTTTCTTTCGAAAAGATGCATTTAGGATAGTGAAAAGTGAAGATCATTTTCATTTTTGAGCATTACATTTTGGAAAGAAAAAGTGAAAAGTTAGTGGAAGGAGCATTTGGAACTTGACACAAACATTTATAGATCTAGGATAGAGACATGTTCCGATGTCTATACAATTAGAAGCTGTCATTATTTTCCAGCATTGTATCCCGTGGGTGAAATCTCATTCCACATACAAAAGTATATAGGATCGTTCTCTAGTACTCTCTGGTATATCGGAGGCGCTCCATGTATGGAAATTATATAGGAATGCTCTCATCGAATGATTATGCATTAGATAGCGTTAACACGGACTTATGCTCCCCATATCGTCGTGTATATATTGGGAGACCCCACTAGGTTGCTATCCTTTAGCCACAGGTAACCGAGTCAGCCGCCTTGTAAATGTGATACAACAAACACATCATTCGAAGAGATTGGTCTTCATACGTTAAGTCTTTGGTTTCGGCTAAGGTGTATATTGTAGTTCATAGATACTTGGTAAACCCTCTTGCCTATATTACCCTTTTGGATTTATTTTTTGTTTTTAGGTTCTAAAATTTACTGCCCACGATAACATGTCTTACCCTTGTAGTTCTCCTTGGCCTCATTATGCCTTATTAATGGTAAATCTTAATTGAATCTAAAATAACTCACCTCCTTTCCTTTTGTTTTTGAGAAAAAGGTCATCATGTCAAAACTGTCGAGTTCGCCTTACATATCCCCTTCACAGCCTAACACTGAAGGGTCATCAAAAGGATTCCACCCTGAGATTCTAGATTCACTTTAAGTTTAAGGTTTTAAACTTGGAATTGTCCCGAGTAACCCCTTGCTTCTTGTCCTCTAGCTTGAGAGTCGTTGTCATCATCTTAGGAATCTGACCTAGAAAGTCCCGAGGTTTTATTGTAGCAGCTACAACCACTCTCCAAATTTTTTCCTTAGCTTCGTTTTGGAGCCTCCCTATCAACCTTCCACAACACCTTGTCTTGCTTTGTCAATTACACAAGCTTCAGTAATTTCCTTACACACAGACAGCTTTTCGATCAAAGCTTGATGCATTCCCCTCATAGGTTGATGATCCATACTTGGTTCAACTACAGGATGAGTAGCTCCCCCAAGAAATTGCACAATTCTGGAGGGAAACCACCCTTCCCTCCAGAAATTGCACAATTCTGTCTAGCAGCCTGCTGGGCTACAAAATTGCGCAATCCTACCAGATAGTCTTCACCCAGAAAAACTGCACAATCCTTCCCAACAGGCCTACTCAGCCCATTAATTGCATAATCCTGGGCAATAGTCAGCTGCTCCGCCCACAAATTGCGCAAATCTCTTAGGTAGCCAGCCCAGCTCCCAACCATAAATGTGCATTTCCTCCCAGCAATTGAGCAGCCTCATGCATGAGAAGTTGGGTTGATTAATTCCACTCGGGATCAAGGAAACTTGACTTGCATGCATGACTTGCTTTTTCCCGGAATAGAAAAAGGAAACATGCAAAAATTATCCCATGATTCAGGGAGATATTTTTAGCAGCTAAAGGTTACATGCAAAGTTCATTTCAGAAACTTTCCTCCAAGTGTTGCTTTTTCCTCAATTTGTGGCATACATGTCATGAGCTCAAACCTATTTATTCAACACATCATAGCTCATTCTTTAACGTCTATCTTAGAGCTTCTACATCCCACAACACATCTAGGACTCTTCGACACATCTGGCTCAGCGATTCATGGGTAAGTGGTCTCAACTTGTCATTTTCAGCATTTCTGTTGCTTTTTGTGTTTTCACTTGTGTCAGTGTTGTTTTCTTGGTTTCTTTGAATGCTTGCTGTCGTTTACATGCATACTAGCTTGTACTAGCACCGTTTCAGTTTTTGTTGCTATCTCATTGTTGTCATATGCATGAAACTGTTTTGCACAAACGATCACCGATTTGGCGACTCACTTCATCCACATGCATGTTGATCTGTTCGAATATTTCATTTGGTGTTCGCATGCACAATCAATCACTTCTGCTTTCACTTAGTGTCATCATGCATTCACTTTCATATTTGCTTTCAGTTGCCCGTCGGCGGGTCTGGGTAGCCTTGGCCCAGACTCTGCCTCACACAGATATCATTGTGTAATCTGGAGAAGGAAGGCTTTGTCTTCCTCTCCATAAATGAACATTTCTTCCTAGACACTGTCCTCCAGGACTATTTTGCACATTTATGATGGATAGTGACTGCTGGCCCAGAAAATTGCACAATGCAGTCCCTAAGCCTACAGTTATTTCCAACTAGAATTGCACATTGCACAATCCCAACAATCAGCCTAGATTGCTCATTGTGCAAATATAGCAGCCAGTCTTGCCTCCCAGACAAACCAGACTTCCTTTTGCGTGGTTCTGGTAGCCAATCACCCAGCCTCCCAGTAGAAACTGCGCAATCATTTCTTATCATTCCCCAAGTATGTTTTAAGTCATTCCCTAAATTTTCTTTTTTCGCTGATAGATTCTTGCCATGCATGTTGCTTTGTCTCCAAATATTTCAGGTGTTCATCTGCCTCTTAGCAGTATAGGATCAATTCCCTCCAAGAGAGCAGGATCAAAGGACACTGACGGAAGTGCAACTGGAGCAGCAATTGAGCAGGTGTTCGCATGTCTACTGATCTATGAAGATACCAAAATGTTTCTAGAAAAGGACATCAAGCTGAAATGCCAAGAGGTTAATGAAGCATTTGTAGGAACATCTAGGGAAGACCTCGAAGACCTTCAGGTGTTTGTGAACATTCACAAGTCCGACTTGTATCGAATTGCATGCAAATACCCCGCGTTCCCGTGCGCGGACATGATACACTGGATCATCTCACACACTGATCCCGAGATGATGACTCTGAGAAGTGTCAGTGGGACAAAGCTTTCCACCTTCTGGGTAGAGGATTATGATGAGATGTATCAGAGGTCGAAGCCTGTGACTATCATGGAGACTCCTTGCAGCTTATCGAGAAACAATGCCAACTCCAGAGACATTCTAAAGAACTCGGTAAAGGAGCTAGCTAGATTTAGGATGACACCCAACCAGATCTATAAGACGAAGATACTGTGGAAGGCATATCAATACTTTGTCATATTTGCATGTCGACTATGTGGCCAAGAAAGAATGAAAGCCTTCCCACAGAGTTGGGTGATCGCGCCGAACCAACTCGCTAGAGAAGGTAAACCATGCAACTGGTCTGACATTTTGGCTCATCAGCTGAAGGAACAAGTAACGAAGGGTCAACAGTCACTCGGAGGTATGCAAGCAGATATTTACATGTACACCTACATCTTAGATGAAATTTGTGCCCGACAGGAGTTCCCGGGCCTGGAGTGGGCATGGTCACTGGCGGAGACTACTGGGAACGCATATTGTAAGTTGTTGTCTAAATGTAGCTTCAGAGGCGTAATCACTCGACCATCCGATAATTTTGTCACCCCATTTTACAAGATGATATTCGAATAGGATCCACCATGCATGTTGAAGGAAGCAATGGAGGCACTGATAGACATTACTGATTGGTATGCCTCACCCTCTGGAACCTTCATACGGATGTTCAGTGCAAAGAAGCCTCTGCATTACCTACCGAAGTTTTCCTTGGACAAACTCATCATGTAGAAAGTAGCATATCACATCTCGGCAGGATTGACAACTAGACTGCACAAGAAGAAGAAGGCACCTTGGCCCACTCTTCTGTTGCATATTGGGTTATATGAGATCTAGCGTATCAAGAAAGTGGATGTTGAAGAAGAACTGATGAAGAAGTATCCATTCGACCTCCGAAGCTACAATCTTTATGACCCGCATTGTATCGTGAAAGACCACTGCATCATATTACAGTTCAACTGGATCCATAGGGCATTTCATTGGTCTGAGTAGGACGCATGGTGATATTGCTATAGTTTGTCCAGACCCAATGAATAGGTTGACTTCGTTGTGGAGTGGTTAGCAAAGAAACATGAAGCAACATCTCGGAGAGCACCAACACCAGCAGCAGTAGCAACAGAGGCAAGTGTACCAGTGTGCGACAAGGGAAAGAGGAAAACTGTCAATCGCATGGAGGAAGAAAAAAGATGCAAGTTCCGAGCAGATCCACTAGTGGAGAAAGTAGCTATGGATATAGAGGCAAAGAGGAAACAATGCGACAAACGAATCATGCAAAGACAGAGGGATAAGAGAAGAATGGAATAAACAGAGAAGGAGTTGCATGAGTTGAAGGATAAACTCCGGAAGGAACAAGAGCTACCCAAACAGGAGAGGGAAGCACAAAAACCACAGGTATAACACGACAACAAGGGGCACAACATGTGAAAACATAGGAAACAACACTCGTACTAGTAGTGGACTTATCATAACAGCTCGCATCAGGAAGATAGGGTGAACCATCGCAGGAGCAGGACTTCACTCATGAGATAGAGCAAGCACTTCAACAATTGGATACAGATATGGAGCAACGGGAATTAGACCAGGACATCGACCTTATGCCTCATCACCAAGAGGTGGACTTACCTACTTCACTACATCTAGATGATGAGCAAGTCTCAAGGACCAAGGAGGCACTAAGATCCTCGAAGATCATCCAGAGGGAGAGATACACAACATCTCATTTGATGAGTCTCAACATAGAGTTGTGCAGTCTCATAGAGTTTCGAATCCGGATGATCATACATCTCCTGTGAAATTTGAGGAACGGGTGATCATGTTTGATGTGTGCAAACATCCAATAGCCTTGGCCGATGCAACTAGAGTGTATGTCGAAGCCACTAGCTCAAGTTTTCACTTTCTGATAGCTGAGAATGAGCGAATGGCTAAGGAATTACAGACGGCAAAGTAAGGAGCAGATTTGGTGATAGCGTTCGCCCAAGATAAATTGAAGAACGCAATACTAGATGAATTATTGTCCCTTGACACAGTTATGTGAGTGTTGTACTCCAAGTTTGGCACCGTATATAAGGTAATCGTCCATCTCAATGGATGGCAGTAACGATGTGCTAGAAGAGCATGTACCTTGACAAACTTGCATGCTGTTGTTGATAACATGCAAGCATGGATGATGAGGTACAAGGGAGCCCCGCTTCACTTGCCCAAGATGATGAAGGCCAGTGCGGTTGAGTTGAAGGCATGTATTTGGAGCTAGATCTGGAACTATGAAGAGCTCCCGCAACTCATCACTAGTATATAGGCTTCCCATGCATGTGTGTTCAAGAGCATGGATGTTTTGGTGTGCGCACATGTGATCCCATCTATTGGGACCCTTTCTCAGGCGAAGACAAAGGCACAGGTTCTACTAGAGCTTGACTCGTACTTTGATGAGTTGATGCGCATTGCTACCAACCCAGACTTGTCCATCAATGTAGACATCATGCAAAAGTATGTTTCTGGTCCAACCGCGTTGAAGACAATGATGCACATGCTTACAAATGAGTTGGACAGAGGAGCCTGAGCAGTGTACCCTGATGCTATGGAGGCAAGAGTCAGGTTCCAGAAAGATGTCACCTTCGAGCACATAGACACCATAAAGCACTATCGATCTTGGCATCAATATGTTACTGTTGATCAGCATGAGGATGTTGAGGAGTTGGACTTCCATGATTTTCTAAGTCATAATGATGTCTAGCATGGCTTGCTCAAGCCATTTTTTCTCACATGGGTACATGTGCATTGTAATGTAACGTCATGTCAAGTGTAAGTCAAGTGTTGATAGTTGGATGTAACATTCATAGAGTAGATGAAGAGTCATGAAGGTAGTTGAACTGTCACAAAGGGGAATCTCAAGGGTCACCCCACCCTCTACCTATAAATAGTCCCTCATAACTCATTGTATAGGCTTTTGGTCAGCCAAGATTCCGATAAGATTATCTTGGAGAGAGCTTGGACAGTATTATAACGAGCCTTGGCTTCTCCATTGTGCAGAGCTAGTACATCTCTTTGGAGGAGCAGGCGGTTATGGCTGTAACGTTCCGCTATCGGAACTAGTGGCTGGACATGTATGTATTGTATGACTGGAACCTACACTTCTTAATATAACAAGAGGCAACATGTTTCATGCATATGTTGTATTGTATTCTATGCTATCTGGTTTACACTAAATGATATATGTATTGGTTTTCTTACACATGCATGTATAGCTATCTGTGTATGTTGTTGGCTTAGTGGGCCCTAACCCAGGTTCAGTGTTAATTAGCCAAACAAATCCCTACACTGTCTGGCTTGCACCGGATTGCATGCAGATACCCCGCATTCCCATGCGCAGACATGATACACTAGATTGTCTCACACACTGATCTCGAGACGATGACTCTTAGAAGTTTCAGCGGGACAAAGCTTGCCACCTTTTGGGAAGAGGATTATGATGAGATGTCTCAGATGTCGAAGCCCGTGACTATCATGGAGACTCCTTTCATCTTACCTAGCAGTAGTGCCAACTCCAGAGACATTCTGAAGAACTTGGTAAAGGAGCCAGCTAGATTTAGGATGACACCCAACCAAACCTATAAGATGAAGATACTGCGAAAGGCGTATCAATACTTGGTCATATTTACATGTCGACCATGTGGCCAAGAAAGAATGAAAACCTTCCCACAGAGTTGGGTGATCGCGCCAAACCAACTCGCTAGAGAAGGTAAACCATGCAACTGGTCCGACATGTTAGCTCATCTGTTGAAGGAAAAAGTAACGAAGGCTCAACAGTCACCTAGAGGTATGCAAGTAGAGATCTACATGTACACCTATATCTTAGATGAAATCTATGCCCGATAGGAGTTCCCGGGCTTGGAGTGGGCATGGTCACTGGCGGAGACCACTGGGAACACATATTGTAAGTTGTTGTCTGAATGTAGCTTCAGAGGAGTAATCACCCAACTGTCCAATAATTTTGTCACCCAATTTTACAAGATGATATTTGAATAGGATCCACCATGCATGTCGAAGGAAGCAATGGAGGCACTAATAGACATTGCTGATTGGTATGCCTCACCCTCTGGAACCTTCATACGAATGTTCAGTGCAGAGAAGCCTCTGCATTACCTACCGAAGTTTTCCTTGGACATACTCATCATGTCGAAAGTAGCATATCACATCTCGATAGGATTGACAGCTAGAGTACACCCGAAGAAGTAGGCACCTTGGCCCACTCTTCTGTTGCATATTGGGTTATATGAGATGCGGCATATCAAGCAAGTGGATGACAAAGAAGAGCTAGTGAAGAAGTATCCATTCAACCTCTGAAGCTACAATCTGTATGAACCACATTGTATTGTGAAAGACCATTGCATGAGAGTACAGTTCAACTGGATCCACAGGGCATTTCATTGGTCTGAGGAGGACCCATGGTGATATTTCTATAGTTTGTCTAGACCCAATGAACAGGTCGGCTTAGTTGTGGAGTTAGAGAAGAAACATGAAGAAACATCCTGGAGAGCACCAGCATGAGCAATAGTAGCATCAGAGGCAAGCATACCAGTGTGTGACAAGGGCAAGACGAAGATTGTCAATCACATGGAGGAAGAACAAAGCTGCAAGTTCTGAGCAGATCCACTTGTGGAGAACGTAGCTATGGATATAGAGGCAAAGAGGAAACAACGCAACAAGCAAATCGTGCAAAGGTAGATGGATAGGAGAAGAATGGAAGAAATAGAGAAGGAGTTGCATGAGTTGAATGAGCAACTCCATAAGGAACAAGAGCTACCCAAACAGGAGAGGGAAGCACAACAACAACATGTACAACATGACAGCAGGGGGTGCAACATGTGAAAACAGAGGAAACATTGCTCGTACTAGTAGTGGATTCATCATAATAGCTCGCATCAGGTAGATAGGGTGAACCATCACTAGAGCAAGACTTCACTTGTGAGATAGAACAAGAACTTCAATAATTGGATACAGATATGGAGCAACAAGAATCAAAACAAGACATTGACCTTATGCCTCATCACCAAGAGGTGGACTTAGCTACTTCACCACATCTAGATGATGAGCAAGTCTCAAGCGACCAAGGAGGCACTAAGATCCTCAGAGATCATCCAGAGCGAGAGATACACAACATCTCATTTGACGAGTCTCAACATAGAGTTGTGCAGTCTTGTAGAGTTTCGACTCCAAATGATCATACATCTCCTGTGTAATTTGAGGAATGGGTGATCGTGTTTGATGTGCTCAAACATCCAATAGATTTGGCCGATGCAACTAGAGTGTATTCTGAAGCCACTAGCTCAAGTGTTCACTTTCTAATAATTGAGAATGAGCGAATGCCTAAGGAACTACAGACGGCCAAGCAAGGAGCAGATTTGATGACAACGTCCACCCAAGATAAACTAAAGAAGGCAATACTAGATGAAGTATTGTCCCTTGACATAGTTATGTGAGTGTTGTACTCCAAGTTTGGCACCGTGCATAAGGCAATCGTCCATCTCAATGGATGGCAGTAGCGATGTGCTAGAAGAGTGTGTATCTTGACAAACTTGCATGCTGTTGTTGATTACATGCAAGCATGGATGATGAGGTACAAGGGAGCCCCACTTCACTTGCCCAAGATGATGAAGGCCAGTGCGGTCGAGCTGAAGGCACGTATATGGAGCTAGATCTAGAACTATGAAGAGCTCCCGCAACTCATCACTAGTATACAGGCTTCCCATGCACATGTGTCCAAGAGCATGGATGTTGTGGTGCACGCAAATGTGATCCCATCTATTGGGACTCTTTCCCAGGTGAAGACAAAGGCACAGGTTCGACTAGAGCGTGACTCGTACTTTGACAAATTGATGCACATTGCCACCAATCCAGACTTGTCCATCAGTGTCGACATCATGCACAAGTATGTTGCTGGTCTAGTTGCATTGAAGACAATGATGCACATGCTTACAAACGACTTGGACAGAGGAGCCTGAGCAGTCTACCTGGATGCTATGGAGGCAAGAGTCAGGTTCCAGAAAGATGTCACCATGGAGCACATGGACACTATCAACGACTACCGATCTTGGCATCAATATGCTACTGTTGATCAGCATGAGGATGTTAAGGAGTTGGACTTCCATGGTTGTCTAAGTCATAGTGATGTCTAGCATGGCTTGCTCAAGCCATTTTTTCTCACATGGGTACATGTGAATTGTAATGTAACGTCATGTCAAGTGTTGATAGTTGGATGTAACAGTCATAGAGTAGATGAAAAGTCATGAAGGTAGTTGAACTGTCACAAAGGGGAATGTCAAGGGTCACCCCACCCTCTGCTTATAAATAGTCCCTCATAACTCATTGTATAGGATTTTGGTTAGCCAAGATTCCGATAAGACTGTCTTGGAGAGAGCTTGGACAACATTGTAGCGAGCCTTGGCTTCTCCACTGCGCAGAGCTAGTACATCTATTTGGAGGAGCATGCGGTTATGGTTGTAATGTTGCGCTATCAGAACTAGTGGTTGGACATGGATGTATTGTATGACTAGAACTTACACTTCTTAATATAACAAGAGGCAACATGTTTCATGCATATGTTATTGTATTCTATGCTATCTAGTTTACTCTAAATGATATATGTATTGGTTTTCTTATGCATGCATGTATAGCTATCTATGTATGTTTTTGGCTTAGTGGGCCCTAACCCAGGTTCAGCGTTAATTAGCCAGACAAATCCCTACACTATTGGCCCTTTTGGCATCAATCCGCAGAGCACGGACTGAAGTATCTCCTGAAGCAGTATGGGGGGATGCTAGAACCAAGTTTCCACACCCAGCGATGGTATTGATGTCGTTTTGTGCCCTAGCTCTACCTTCACGCATATTGATAATCCCTTTAGGGCTTATCAATATACTTCCCTTAATCGGCCTCTAGACCTTCGCGAAAGCCTACGACTATCATTCACGAACCCTAAACAGATGATTTATCTACTTACGCGCCTCTGTAATTACCCTCACCTCTATATTTACCCAGATCGGCTTAGTATTTTATAACTTCAACATGCATTAAGATATTCTTCACGTAAACAGATATTATTATTTGCGGACAGATAACAATGTAAACATATAGATTCGTGCATAAATATAGCATTAAATCATAAACCCATTATTTAGCATCACATAATATTCCTTCATAACAAAAGTAAATAGATCAATATACAACTAATTCTAGAATAATCTTCTTTATTAATGCTTTACATCTTCTTACATACTCTAACTACCCTGCGCACTCAGCTGCAGGGGTCCGCACACTTAGCTACGGACTTCTATGCTAGGCCTCTGTGCATACAACTGCAGAGCCTCCCTTGTACTCTAAGACTCTTCGCTCTTTTTGCTAATGACCCATTACATTCATCATCTATTACTCAAAATTTACCTTAGACTCTTCTATGACTATCCTTTTTATATAATCCCATGGTCCGCGGACCATGGGTAGGTCTTCTAAAGCTGACCCACCATACATAACAGAAGGGTAGAAACCCTTTATGACACTTTACATCTGAGCCTCCAAATATCACACACATATAACTCTACCAGCAACTTCAAACCCTCAAGATTCTCCCACCCAAAGAAATCAAATAAAAAATGGGCTTTATGCTTTACATACAAAAGCTTGGGCTTTCTGCCCCAAAACTTGGGCTTTTAACCCCAAAATGGACCCTAGGGGACCCTATCCCAATATATGTATGTATGAACCTTTTTGAAATGTGATATTGGTTTAACCATCACTTTGGATTACTTTCTAACTTTCCTTCCATGTTGTGATGTATCTTTTCTCGTGTGTTCTCTTCTTAACTACGTGTTATCACAAGTTTCCAAGGGGTGCACTCATCTCAACCCCCGTCTGTTAAAACCTCTCATGCACCTTCCTTGGCTCACTGCAGCTGTCACACCCTTGCTACCAACAGAGTTATCTTACTTGCCTCTGTGCAAAATCATGGTCAAGGCATTACCATACGACGCACTGTTGGGACTCCTACACTAAATGGTGTGAGGTCTAATTGGGACTTCTTACCGGGGAGATCCCCTGACATGTTTGCAAGTCCAGAACCATCAACACTTATGGAGCTAGAAGGAGGGCTGGATGACAAGCTGTGTCCTCTCATCCTGTTTTGAAAATTTGCATATCTATCATGGAGTCTTTCACTCTTCTCCCTCCACGTTATTTTTCGAATCATGAAGATTTCACCATCACGAGGGAGTTCTTTTATCTCTTGTCCACTTACATGTATGATGGTGAAGGATAAGTGGCCTGGCCTAAGTTCTTACATGACTTTCTTTCAATGCTTCATGAGGAATATGGGTGTTCTGACGAACAAGCCAGATTGCTTCTTGCATACAGACTTTGCGAATCTCCACTTCGATGGTTGTGCAGCCTACCGGTTGACAGCATGCACTCACTTGAGCACTTCTGTGATCTCATTGAAGATACCTTCTATCATTTTGATCCAGACCATCTTGACAAAAATCTATTACAACAATGGAAGGCTCCACATGAATCAATCATGGATTTTTGGCAGAACTTCCATGACTTGCAGTTTCAAGCTCCGAAGAGCCAGATGAAATTTTTCTATCTTTGGGATTTGTTCGAGTACTATGTTAATAAATCTTCCTGTCCCAAGAAGAAGTTGGAAATCAAGCCTCACTTAACATTCTTTAGTGAAGGAGTTGCATAATTGTGGTAAAGTAAAATTATATGTGTAGATATGAAAAAATTCCTTAGGTTGGAATCAATCAAGAGGGCCTACCTCTTGGTCGCTTATCCTATTTGATGATGTTCTCGATTGATTGCTCCAATAATCTCTCGCTTCCTTCTTCAAGCTCTTGAAACAAGTAAACAACAACAACACGCAACATGCTAATAGACAAATTGCAATTCAACCTACTTAACGAGTCAAGAAGCATTAGGACATGGATATTTAATATTAAAAAACATGTAGGAAATCAATCGATAGTTGCATATATTAATATCAAAGAGAGATTACAACCATTCGTATTGATGTTGCAGTCTTCCTCGTACAAGACCAGGTTCCCACACACTTCTGCTAGCATTCTATGATGGCTTCAAACAACAAATATTTTAAAGACTCTTCCCTTTAGGCTTCACTCCAAACCAAATTACACTTCTCCCTCCCACAACTAGATGGCTACAACTAGGAATAACTTGCTTTCCTACTCCAAAATAGTATCAACACTTTGCAACTATAACACTCACACTCAGCCAAAACTATCAACTGTGACTAGCTTTTGCTTGGGAAGAAGGAGGCTTATATAGGAAATATGGATGGGATATGGATCCTCTTCTCATGGGAGGACTTATTCCTTGAGGTAGTTCCATCATTATATGGGAAAGGAGCCCAAACTATCATCCTCGATCACATCCAGCCAAACCATTTACCAGACTTTGGTTACGGAGCTTCTAGAGCTAGAAGCTTCGGCTCTAATTTAAAAAACTTTCAATAACAGGACCGACACAACTAAGACACAACCCAGTCACTCTAGTCGGCATGAGGAGTAGTGCTAATCTTTGCACATCGGCACGAGGGAGACAAATACCATTAGCGTCGGTCTTGCAAACTGGGAAAAATAGAAGTTTCAGGGGAAATGGTGTAAAAGGGAAATGATATACTCATGAAGAGGGACATAATGGGAGTTTCTTCATGAAGACAAAGCATGCGGGGTTCACTGTAGAGGTCCTCTAGGATGAAGGAACGGGGAGTATAGGGACAATGACAAAATTATCTGTAACAGATGCCCCCTAAAGCGTGAAGGCCAAGCTAGAGTGAGGGATGAAATGCTTTATAAATCAGTGCGGGGAACCAGTATGCCATTGGAAAACCTGCAAGAAAGTACAAATACATATACATAAATGAGATCTCTGTCAAATGATACATGAATCGTGGCATGGACGCAACCATCTAGAGAATGATCATGTAAATGGATCTAGGTATGTGTGCAGCCATCCATCAAAGAGGATTGTAACAAAACCATGGTATGGCTACAACCATGCAATAATGAGAAGGATCACATATGGTAACTTATGGTATGGTCGCAGCCATCCATCTGTAAGAGACATCCATATCATCATAACCATGTCACACAATTTCGCAACCTGGAATTTTTGTGATCTAAGTCCAGGGTCTTCCGCTCCAACACGACCTGATCAAAGTACAGATCCTAGCATGCAAATAGATGTTTTGACATTCAACATGCTAGAAAGTCGCTTGATTACCAGTTAATGATGCAAACTATTAACGAGTGCAAGGGAAACCACCAATAATGACAATGGTCCTCAACGTATTATCAGCATAATCCACGGAATGTGAATGGAGGAACTGAAGTCGAACGCCCGTGAAATCACTCGATCAAAAGCCAATGATGTGAAGTTGTCATCGAGTGCGAAGAACATGCCATTAGGGCATGCAAGCTCTAAGGTATTGGAAATGAGTCTCTCGGTCAACTTCCTGGATAATGAGTTGAAGTCAATGGAAAGTGACCATGACAAAGGAGGGCCATAATGAATCCCACATCATCGACGCGAGACGAGAGAATGCAAAATGATTTTGGATGATATAGAGAATCAGAGGTAAGTGTAACTGCACAAGGAAAACTCTTGAACATATCAACAACACAAATGGAAGTTTGGAAGATTTTGGATATGTTAGCTCTGCTACATTTTGTGACTTTCGATGGATAAATATAGGTTGGGCGGTGCTGATTTTGGGTGCAAAGGGCTCACAACAATCTTTCTCTCTTTTCCTCCATTTCTCCCTACACTTCCATGAACCCTGTTATCCCTGCTTTACCCCGAAAATCAATATAAAGCCTTATTCCCTTATAACTCCCGCTACCTCCATTTCTTCTTTCCCCTGCATTCTTTTTATCTTTCTCATAATCCCTTCATTTCTCTTTTATTCCTTTAAACCCCGCTTAAGCCATTTTTCTTGCTCCCGGGCGTTTTTTGTTTTAATACTATAAAACCCCGTATAAACCTATGTTTCGTTTAACCCCCGAGCGCTAAGCTTTAGCCCATATAACCCTCCCTTGATCTCCACCATCGATCGCCCACGATCCGACGGTCTCTGCTTTGTTTACTGCGTGTTAAACCTCTTGCATGTTTCCTCCCATCTCACCGTGCATCGAAGATCCGACGGTGGACGCTCCCCCCGATCGCGCGACCTGCGCGCTTGTTAACCCGCGGGGGCGGTGATATTAGCCTGCCACGCGGTACCTTGGTATTAGATCACACGCTGTTATACGAAAACCTCCATCGGGCCAAGAGCGGTGCAGGGAAACCGCCCGCCGTGCAAAACTGCCGTCCTGTACGGTCCCCACTGATTATCTGCCCCGCATCTTCTGCCCCCGATCACCGTCGGGTCTGCCCGATGGTGATCTGATGACCCTCGTTAACCCCGATTGTCCATCTCCCGATAGACTCCATAAATTAATCCAGGCCATCCGTTTATGTGATCTGACAATTTATAATTGCTCCTCCTGCCCACGATTTCTCTCGATAGCCTTCACAATCCATCTCCGCCATTGATTTATGGATCTAACAGCTAATGTTTGTTCTCCTCCCGTGCCCGCCTCCACCATTCTATCCATACCTTTAACCTGTTTTGTGCTCCCGAAGGAGGAAGAAGGTGACCACTGTTGCAGTTCCCAGTACAATAAATCCTCAGCAACTGCATTTAAAGAAGAAAATGGCCGAAGGACAAACAGGACAACCTCGAGCAGTTAACACAGTTATTAGCTTGTATCAGTCAGTACTTCACCTGCTCAGGAAGGACAACAGAATATCCAGAAAGGCCGATTTTTTCCATTAAAACACTCAAAATTGCAGCAGATCATGGCAGAGGACCATTCCAAAAAGTTAATGGCTTTTGTAGGAAAGAAATTGTCGAAAATGGTGGATTGGAAGGAAAGGGAACATGAAGATGTTGACACCCAGAAAATGAATGATCCAAACTGCCTGGAGGCTTTGAGGGCTTGTAGGCTCCTCAAATTCTTCCTTACACCAGGGATGCGGGCCCAGTCCGAGTTGCTTCGATACTTGATAAGCCTTTGGGACATTAATCACGAGATTTTTGTCATTGGGGACCAGGAGCTAGAGTTGACAACTTCAGATATCTACTTCATCACTAGACTGTATCGCAAAGGGGAGCCAGTGAACTTGTATGGGTCACATCCGGTCGGGGCAAGCATATCTTCCCTACTTGCCGAACACTGCCCTGAGGCCTTGAAATCCAAGAGTGGGAAGATAGAGATTTCTAGTGTGTGGGATTTGACATTGAGGGTGCTTCTATTGACTATCAACAGAGTGGCAGGGTCCCAGGCAGAACATGAGACTAACAAGTCAAATTTCCTTTATGTTATTGACTACACAACTCCTACGATCTTCAACTAAGCAGAGGGCATGAAGATGAACATCAAGTACTAGTTGTCCAAGGCCAAGGTAGGGAATCTGAAGCATTTTGGCTTTGGATCAGTACTTGTGACCTTTCTCCTGGAACGAGTGCCACTGTTCCAGTGTCAGTTGACTGAGGTTGATCCTCTTGCACCACGCGATCCATGGATGGCCCGCTGGAGTCGTTTGATGCCCAGGATCACTAGGGGTCAACATATGTCATACCGACCTGCATTCTTCTCATGGCTACGACGACAGAAGATCATCATGGAGGAATGGTCGTACAATGGCACTGATTTCCATGGAGACCCAGATATGCCCTTACCAGATGGATAGGACTTCGATGACAAAGGTAAAAGATCAAATTTTTAATTTTGATATTTTTTAATTGTTTTTGGTATATGCGTGCTTATAACATTTCTCTTGTTTATGTAGCTATTGGACCAGAGTGTCTAGCCGGGATGTCCCCGATGGCAAGGCATGCCCCTTGCCCTATTGTTGTTGTCGTCCCTTATCAGGAAGTGAGAAATAACGAGGAGGAGATTGCGAGGAACCTTGAGGGGTTAACTCATAGTATCTCGGAGTATGCTCGGATAGGAGACATGCCTCGTCGATACCAGAGGCACATAGTGGGAGTCTTAGATCGGATCCGCCGAATACTGAGTCGTGTTGCACGAGCTATCTCGTGCTATCATGACCACCATGCTGAGTAGTTCCTAGGTCTTGCACTTACATATTTTTTGAGGCCTGCATGCCACGAATATATGAGGCCTGTGAGCCACTAATGTTATTTTAGACACACATATTATTTTTTTGGGTTTCTGATGTATCACACATTCTCACCATCCATATATATATATATATATATATATATATATATATGTATATATATATATATATATATGTTGTATTTTCTTATTTATTATGGTACAAATGGTTCATGTTATCTTTTACATGTTTCGTAAATGTCTATCCAACACGTAATTAGCTAATGCATCTGTCAATGTATTCATGTGTCTAGGAATATGATGGTATGTAATATAGTCAAAATGTCTTTCCAATAGATGGATATGGAGATACATTTGTAATTTTTGAGGGTTACTGACGGAATATTTCCCATTGAGTTGATGGATGACAAGTTGTGAATCCAGGTTGAAAACCAAGTCTTTGATGCCCAGAGCAATGGCTTCTAGCAACAGTTCGATGACCACATTGTATTTAGCGATGTTGTTGGTTGTACAACCTAGGAAGATACCTTGAAGGTCAATCAAATCACTGTTAGGGTCATAGATAGCCCATGCCATGGATGATAGGCTGCAAGTACTACAAAAATCACCATCGGCGAAACCAACGTGAGGAGTCACAGACATCTGCAAATCAAGAAAAGCATAGTAAACAGGAAATCTGTTTGAAAACTATCACTGAAAACCACGCTGTACAAAAATGAATCACACACTAATGTACATAAGTAACCATGCAAGATGACCTAAGAATAATACTTTTTTAGGTAAAGCCCGTTTCGGTGATTATTGAGAGGATTTCCTTCATAATCAATAAGCTCATAGGCTCCTTTCTACAAAACGTGTTTTACAATATAGGGCCCATGCCACATAGGTTCGAACTTGCCTGCCCCTAGCTTATTGTTAGCTTGGTCATATAATAGGACCAAATCACCCTAAGAGAAAGTGCAAGGGGAGACCGATTGATTGAAATGGGATTTGAACCATTTCTTTTGTGCTTCGATGACCAAGGCAGTGAGATGGCGAGTCTCGTCGAGTCATTCTAAATATAAGAGGCGTTCCTCTTGAGGTGATGTTTCAAGGAGGAGTTCAATGGCTATCTTGAGTGAAGGAATCTCGCATTCGATCGGTAATGTTGCTTCCAGACCATAGACTAGTTGGAATGGTGTGAAACCAGTTACGTCTTTGGTTGAAGTTCGGTAGGCCCACAGAGCTGAAAAGAGCATGAGATGCCAATTTGACTTGTGCATCCCAATAGTATGCTGAAGCATGGTGACCAAAACCTTGTTCACAGCTTCAACTTGGCTGTTGGCCTGAGGGTAATATGGGGTTGAGCCATCGTGGCGCAAGCCCAATGTAGATGTCAGTTCTGCCATCATGTAATCTCTGAAGTGGGAGCCATGGTCTGTGACAATGGCTTGGGGTACGCCGAACTTGGAAATAACATGGTTAAAAAGGAATTGAGTTGCCATCTTACCATTTGCAGAATAAGTAGGCATCGCTCTAGCCCATTTTGTGAAATAATCCATAGCGATGATAATATAGCCATGCACCCCAGCCGAATGAGGGTTACATGTCATATAATCGATGCCCTGTGGCTCCTCAAGAGACATGATTTTCATGATACCTTCATCAGCGAGGAAGGTCTCGGCTAAGGGATCGGATGATTCCAAAGTGCCAAGCCAGGGGGATTGAGAATACATATCGAGAGAGGTCTTCAACATATGGAAATCAGAGGATGCAGAGTTTGAAGCTGAAACAATTTGCACGTAATTGACTTCGGTGGGACTAGGCGGCATAACCTCACCCCAAGTATCAACAAGATCTGGTGTAGGTATGACCCAGGGATTAGATTTGATCGAGATCATGTTGATAGAGGCAACATGAGGAGGTGGAAGTGGAAAAATTTCGATTAAGGAAAAATCTTTGAAGAGACCCACCCCCACACTCTCATAGGGAGCACCAGAGTGCTTGACATACGGAACATTGCCATCCGAGGAGGAAGAGGCAAAGAAAGATGTCTGATCGACAGTGAAAATCTTCCCTTGATGGAGAAAATGGATCATGCGAAATAAAAAGGAGTCCGCGACATGCATGGCATGAGTCCAACTTCAGCCGAGTAGAAGATTATAATTGAGATTGGTGTCAACAATCTCTACTTTGACTTGCACTGTCTTGCCTTCCAAGGTGATGACAAGGTTAGGTAAGACACCGAAGGGTGGCGAATCGCGCCCATTGAAAGCTTCCAAAGTGTTCGGGGACTGGTTCAGTGTCGGGGAACCAATAGCCTTCCAACATGTAGTTGACATGATGTATGTGGAAGCACCTTCATCGATGATAATGTGGTGGATGGTCTTCTCATTAATGATTACCTGAATAAGAAAGGAAATATAATGAGGGAGCTGTGGAACATGGTTCTCCAGATCGAAACATATCAAATTAGAATTGGTAGGATCGATGCCCCCGCTAGCTGACAACAAAGATTTCCACTGCGATGGGCAACTTTGGAGTACCTCGAGAACCAACATGGCTGATGGCACCAGAGCCAAATCGTCAACAATATTTAATGTTGAGTGGCTCGGGCATTGGGATTATGCAAGGATTTCCGCAACACACCTCGAGAGGGTGGCCACGTAGCAGAATCAGGGTTAGTGTGCACAATTTGCAGAGGGCCAAAACTTGGGGTAGAAGAAGAAGGTACAACTTCTTTTTCTTTCCCAGTTGTTGAAGCTAGAGTTTGCTAATCTTTCGATCGGGTAGCCACATTAATGGGCGTGCTCATCATGAACACTTGAGATCCAGAGGAAGCAGATCAGGGTTGGTCTACCATTTGGGTCTGTTGTGATGGAAATGGCTCTTTAAGGATGGTAGGGGTCCCTTTGAGTAGGCGACTAACTTCAGATCGTCGAGGATAATCCTTAGTGTAGTGATCCTCCTAAAAAATGAGGCACGAATACTCTGGTTTCTATTGCGAATATTCGCCAGCAGATGATTTGGGAGGACCCTGTTTCGGGGCATCGACTTTAGATTTTCCTTTGCCTTTCTTCTTTCCTTTTGAGTATTTGTCCATTGCGGTGGACTGGACAACGTGGACCTCTGAGGTTTTACCAGGGCTAGGTGGATTTTGAGATGAACTATTAGGAGTAGCATTCGAGACTGACTTCTGTTTGGAAGAAGTTTTAGCAAGGGTCTGGGATCCTCAACCAATAAATCCATCGACGGGAGGAACAGCTAGTGACTTTGATGCTGTGGCATCAGATGATGGTTGCAGAGCATTGGGTAACAACTCATATAAAGTGCCAGATTGAGAGTAAACTAGATTCGAGTACTGGGCACGAGCGATGTCTTGCTCTTTAGTGATGCATCCACCCATAGCTATATCGCGAGCAATTACGGCTACGAATGATTTGGTAAACCATTTAGTGAGAAATTGATCAGCTATCTCAAATTTGATCAGGCAACGTCGACATCTCCATTAATGGATATGATCATAGATGTGCATCGCGGTGTCTTGCTTAAGCAATGTGAGCAAATAGGTGCCAGTTTCATAGCGAACCAGCAACTGAAAATGCGTGAGGAAATCCATGGCTAATGAATTAAAGTCATGGAAAGTACTTCAAGGTAGCTCAATGTACCATTTCACTGCGGCACCTGTGAGGGTTCATTGGAAAAGATGAAGATGAATGGAATCGTCCATGTAAGAGTTTGACGAGCACCAGAGGTGATATGTCATCACATGGGCCTGAGGATCTTCTTTAGATTTTCCATTGAACTTTCGGCAATCACTTGGTATCTTGGATGAAACCAGAAACCAGTATGGAAAATGAAGGATCAGATCATTCATAAGGCGTGATACGTCTGGCAACTCAAGTGTAGCCAAGAAAGGTAACTGAGTGCTAAAAGGAATGGGAGGTCGATAGGCGGGCCCATAAGGAGGAGCCCATCCCTGCTGGTAATGATTTTTACCCTAGAGTGGGGGATTTTGGCCATATGGCATCTGAGGCTACCCCCATTGTGGATTACCTTGACCATAGGGAGGATGTTGACCTTGAATACCTTCAAACTATCAAGGCATGGGTTGCTGATAGGCAACGTATGGGTTAAACGATTGTTGAGCCTATTGACCTTGGACATATGGATATGGGACCTGTTGTCCTGGAACATAGGGCTGATGAGCCTGCTGTCCTTGAATAAGAGGGTTCTGGACTTGCAGTCCTTGGGCATAAGGTTGGTATGCTTGTTTCCCTTGGACATAGAAGTTTTGCACCTGGTTCCCTTGGCCGACAATATTCTGAACCTGTTGACTTAGGACAAGAGGATTTTGGACCTGCTGCTGTAGGACTTGACCTTGACTCTGCCTCTGCAAGGGTTGACCTTGTTGGTATGTATCCAAGAGTTGTTGCTGCCCTGGTTGGTTTTGTTGTTGCAAGGGCTGACCTTGCGGTTGCAAAATTTGTCCCTGGGTTGGCAGAGGTTAGCCCTGTGAGGGTATGGGTTGAGAGGTATGTGGAGCATATTGCATTTGATGTTGCACGACTTGCTACAACTGCTGTAAGGATTGGACTTGTGGTTGTTGGAGGAGACCTTATTGTGGGATAAATTTCCCTTCGTGTTGCATAAAGAGCCCTTGTTGCAACAAAGGTTACCACAAATTGTTGCAACAAAGGTTCCCTTGTGGTAACAAAGTCTGCCCTGGTTGTTGTAAAGGTTGTCCTTGTTGTTGCAAGGGTACTTGAACAGTGCCCGAGAAATTACCGAACTGAATCTGGCCGTAGCCAGGCTGGATGTACTGCCCAGATTGGAGGGTGTAAGTTTGATTAACCAATCCTTGAGAACCATATGGAACGTAAGTATTTTGGTATTGGACCTAAGCCCCATAGGGATGCTGATACTGAACATTTCTCGATCCAGACGGACCAACAGGATTCTGAACCTGTTGGTACTGGACATTGCTTGATCCAGTAGGATCAACAGGGTTATAAATAATACCAGAAGAGGGTTGGTTTATACCAAGCATGTGAGCTTGTGAGCCGCTCACATTAGTGGCACCTGACACCATAGAGACATTCAGGTTCTGCCCCCCAGGTGGTGGCACAATCTGGCCATTGACTAATGGGACAGAAGAACTGACAGAGAAAATCTTTGAAACTGTCGGTTGTGACTATCGTGTAACTAGGATCGATGATACAAGGGTATTCGGAATGGTGGGCTGCATGGGGACTGAAGTAACATCCTTTTGGGAAGTTGTGTTCATGACGAACAGACTTGATGTAGGCCTGACGCTTGACGCCCCTACAGGAATATGGTAGAGTGATGAGGCACTAGGTGTGATTGAAACTAAGTGCCACAAAGACACATAGTTGGGTGGAAAACTGGCTGGAATACCTTCTGATAAGGGAAACCCTCAAGAGGGAACTGCAATTGCAATTCTCCCCCATCAACAGTGTGTGGAGTAGAAACTTTGGACTCATCTGGAGATGTGACTAGAGCATCGCCTTTGGGTTCCATGTTTGAAAACAAACGATGACAAATGACCAAATGTGTACTGGGGGATAGTTCCAAAGGAACACCCAGCTAGTCATACAGACTGTAAGGACAATGCGGTGATATCTCAACAACTTCAAACAGATGGTTCAGAGGATAGATAACCAGTCCAAGCTGACAATTAGTGGTCGGCGAGTTCTCTGGAGTTCGAATAGGATTGTTTGGAGATTATGGGCCAAGATCAACAGATGATCCTGAATCGAAAGTAGGAAAAGGACGAGATGACAATGGTTGAACACTAAAAATAATTGTGAGTTCAACATTTTGGTCCTCAAGTGACTCTGATAACTCAGGAAACGACTCCTGAGACAATATTTCAGATGGAGGAGAGGAAGAGGAATTGGGTGAACCAGATGGTTCAACCACGGTGACCTTGTCTTAGTCGACAAAGCAAATAACTTCAAGGCTTTAAAAATTTCCTTTTAAGGAAACTCACGATTTGGCAAAAAAGACTAACAAGATTTTTTGGATCGTGGGCAATCAATTATTAAGATGCACAAAAGACTAATGTTCTTTCATTTTTTAAGAGTCGAGGAGGAAATAAAGATGACTCTATCACTTTCAATTGGAAACGAACTCAAAAGGACAAGTGCTCAAATGATATTTTAAATTTAATGAGTCAAGAAGATCAAATGATTTCTCTGGATGATCTAGGTAAACAAGATTACCAGGCAACTGTGAACTGCAAAATACCTCTTGGTGAACTAAGAAGTATGAGCAGGCAATCTCCCCAAATGCTATGTTCGGTGTATCACGTTCGCAAGGCGGTTGACTTGACTTCCTAAGGATAAAAGGATTGCAGCCTAGTGGGGTCTCCCATTATATAATCGATGGTATGAGGAGCACAAATCTATGCTAGTGCTATCTAATGCCGAAGCTAATGACAAATGCCAGGTTTAAAGACGTCGGAACACATCTATAGTCTAGACCTTCTAGATATGATCATTAATGTCAAATGAGAATTAGGTTAATTGAATTCATTTAGAGTTGATCTTGAGTTAAGTTTCAGTTTTCAGGTCTTAGTGATGCTACTTAAAAAACCTAGAATGCAACTAAATGGGACAAGACCCTTTCAATTTGATGAAATTCCTACACTAGAGAGGGTAGAAACTACTCAATCATATGAAAAAAATCAAGCAACTGAAAACGAAGTGATCTTTCATTACCTTACTTTTTCAAAAAATAAACTAATGAAAAATGCATTCCAATTCTTAATTTCCTGACAAGAACTTATCTATTAGTCCTTTGAAAATGAAAAATTATCTTCCTTTTTCAAATTCTGATGCAATTCTAGTCTTTTAAAAAGATGCAAATTTCCTAACACAATGATGCAACAGGCTAGAATTTCATACTTTCCAATGAAACAACGAAACAAACTTCGCATTTAAACTTTCAATGAAAAAGTTTTTGAAACAATGAGCTTTTCAAGAAGATGAAAACATGAAAAGAGAAGTTCATTCAGATCAATGAAACACTGACTTTACCAAACACAAGGCTGACAATGTAATCTATGCCGGAAAGAGATGTCCAAGCTAGTAAACGAAGCTTTTTCAAACTTGTGTAAAAAGAGGTCAAAGTCGTAAAAGGACCAAAAACCAAATGCAAGGAGTAAACACACCTACAACTGGACTTAGTGAGTCCACAAGCTACTAAATGGGTGACCAACTAGATGCCCTAGTGTCGCTAGCCACTCAATGACTCAATCAATCAAATAGCAAGATGACAAGCCAACAAGCAAGCAAAAAAAAATGAAAAGTAGCTTTCTAATCAGGGAGGAAAATAGTCAAAAGGGCTTATGGGGTCAAAAACACAAGAGCAGAAGACACTAGGCAAGATTGGGGTCAAGCCCTAATAATCACTTAAAGGCATCGGCGCAACTGCCTAACTGACAACAAGTGCTAGAGGCTGGTCAGCGCAACTGTTCCTCAGCAATTCGTGTTGGTCAGCGCGACTGTCAGCAGATTAAGCGCATTGGATGAGTTAAGTAAGGAAAAAATAAAATCAAAACAAGGACCAGATCTGCTACTATGAATTTTGGACTCAGGCCAATAAGCAGGAGAAAAGAAACAGAACCAAAGGGAAAACGTGAAACTAGAAAAGTTCTCATGAAATCATGAAATTGCAAACAAACAAAAAGATGGGATCTCCCCAGTGGAGTCGCCAATTTGTGGTGAAGTAAAATTATAAGTGCAGACATGAATGAATTCCTCTAGCCCAATAATGGGTCTAGCCACAACAGATACATTCTATGGAATATTTCCTTAGGTTAGAATCAATCAAGAGGGCCTACCTCTTGGTTTCTTATCCTGTTTGATGATGTTCTCACTCTCTGGCTCCAGCAATCTCTCGCTTCCTTCTTCAAGCTCCTGAAACAAGTAAACAGCAATGACACACAAACATAATAATAGACAAATTGCAATTCAACCTACTTAACGAGTCAAGAAGCATTAGGACATGGATATGTAATATTACAAAACATGTAGGAAATCAATCGATAGTTTCATATATTAATATCAAAGAGAGATTACAACCATTCATCTTGAGAGCCAGAATGGTGAGGCCTTGTCTATACGAGGATGGTCCTAGAAAAGAAACAAAAATAAGTCATTGAGTGGGAGATCTAAATCTAGAGGGACATCTAAATCCCCAGGAAAACCTATAAAGGTGGTGTGTGTTATCACTCAGATTTTCCTTAGAAGTTACTGAAAAGAAGGAAAGAATCTGAGGTAACCACAAACCAACTTTTAGACTTAGGTGCTAGCCCACCTAGTCCAGAGAGGGCTCTCTCTTTATGATTTAGCTATGTTTGAAAAGATTTTAGGCTAGTATTAATGTTCAAGGAGGTTGTTTTGTTTGAGAATGGTGGAGTTCTAAAACAAATGGGAAAACTAGGCTTTTAGGCCATTGGGCTATGGAGTCAATCAAGGATAATTCACTGGATTAAGTCAAATTGCTGAGGTATGAGTTCAACAGGCAGGATAACAGAGTAAAAACAAACTTTGGGGATTGAATGGGTGATATTTCTACTCAAAACTAGAGGGCAATCAAGAATCCTCAAGTTAGGATTAGAAAGAGGAAAGGAAGATAGGTCAACTAGTAGAGGGCAATTAAGAATCCTATACCAGGGACTTATTAGAGAAAAACTACAGGGATAGAGGAGCAATTAAGAATTCCTTTATCAAAATAGTTTAGAAGAAAACATATAAATGGTAGAATTGACAACAAAGAGAAATAAAGCTAATTCTGATATACTTTGACTATTTTACCATTTAGATTTTAGATGCATGAAACATTGAAACATATTGAAAACACATAAAATCACAAGGATAGAAAACTTATTTGAAATTATATTGCATGAGGATTTGATGAAATGTCCTCAAATTTCATTCCTTTTCCAGCAAAAATCCAGATTTGAGTATAAAAGCTTTCTCAGCTTGATAGCATAGATTTATAGAGATGTTATAGAATCCACCCTCAATACTTCGAATGGAGAAGTATTTATACAAAAATTACATCAAAAATATCTCATAACTACATGAGATTTATTCTAGGGAATACAAAATATCTTTTAAAAAAAATATAGAGACAAATGTAAAACTAATTACTGTTGTCCATTTATTTATGGAAGAGCTGGAGGTTGAAACTCGAATTTGCCTCTTACTGTTGCTTTAGTAATTGTGTGCTGGATCCTTGCTTACTTTTCCCTACTAATACTCTTTACCTGTTCCTGATACTCTTTACCTGTTTACCAGACTTTACCTCAATAAATATTTTCTATTTACCTCAGAGTTACATAGTAAATTATAGGATATCGAGCATCTTGGTCCACCATTCTTCATTTGCTATCTTCATATTGATCAATTTCTTGTACACTTCGTCAGCTTCAGTGTATTTTGCAAAATTGGGCTGCACTATGAATAGGTGCTTAACTTCATGCTCAATATAGGAAAGATTTTCCAAACCATCATACAACACTTTTCCTGTAGGTAGTGCTTTCACTGTGGAAGAGTTGGCTTGACTTCTAGCTTGTTTGTGCAGTTTATCAATATAGTCATCATGAGTCATCAGTTTGTCATTTATGACTAGTGGGCTTGGAAGTCCTTTATCTCGTGGAATGTCATATTTTAACATAAAATCATTTATGTCCTTTTGAATACTTTGACATCTTCTTTCCAAGTTAAGAATTAAGTTCTTTTTAGTGAGAACTTTCTTAATTTCAAGGATAGTACCATTTGGATCTTCGATATCCCATTGTTCCAGTTGTTGCCTGTTTTGGCTATTCAAGAAGTTGATTAATTGGGTTGCCTCTTCAGGTTTCTCCCCCAATTCTTCCCTGGTCTTCTGTATAGCCTCTGTAGCTAGTTTAACTAACTCAGTCTATTCAAAAATGATCTGAATGGAAGAGCAAATATCATTGATGGAATCAATGATATTGGTCCATAAAATCTCTCTAAAGTCTCTTAAAGGCTTTTCCAATGTTAAGTCCTTCTCTAATGTCTTGATTGTTTCAGTCATCCTTCGATTCTTTCTCTCTTCTTCATTGTAATTGATCTGTGATATCTCACACTTCTTTTCCAAGATGGTAACCATTTCTTTCAATTTCTTTATTTTAGTTGCTTGGATTTTCATTTCCTCCATGGAGTTTATTAAGCTTTTTGTTTACTTCGCTGAAGTTGCTGTTGCTTCTGATGTACTTGCTGTTGTTGTTACTGGAAGAGTTGTTGTTGGAGGAATGTTGGGTGTCAAAGATGTTGCAATAGTAGATGTCACTGTCATAGAAATTATGGGTATTACAGTCTGAGGCATGGTGGTTGACTCACCCTATTTGGACTACAAAGATTTTTATAGTTCTTGCTCTGTTTCTTTCAATTGCTCATTCAACTTAAGGATCAAGTCCATAAGTTCTTCATCATTTTGTTTCTTAATTCCTTCTGTAGTTTGTGGATGTATGAGGGGATGGAGTTTGAGTTGTTTACTGAGTGTAGCAATGTCATCATTCATTTTCTTTATCAAACTTTCAGATGCTTTAACATCTTTGGGATCATGTCCCAACTCAATCACCAGACCTTCTAGTGATTTTATCCTTGTGTCCTTAGCCTAAGAAGAGCCTTTTTCCAACTATAATTGTGTTGTAGTATTACTCAAAGAATTCTGCAACTGATGTGAAATGATGGCTTTACTGGTCAATGTGGAATAGACCATCTCACCCATTTTCTTATGGATCTCAATCTGATCAATTGGATGGATGTCTCTAGCAAGAACTTCAAAATCTGTTTTTAAATAATCAGCCATAGAATTTGGCTGTTGTACTGTCGGCTTCAAAAAGCTCATTTGCATCTTTCTCTCTTTGATGTCAAAGGTTGACATCAATCTTGTCTGATTTGTAGGAGCCATTTTCAGATATTTGGCATAGGTTTGAGCTTTAAGCTCCTCATTCCTAGCCTTAATATCTTTATACTTTTCTTTCAAATATTGGCTTTGCTCTGAAACTGTCCTTAGTGATGACACTTCTACACTTGGCTGCCTGTTTAGTGCCTGTGTTTGAGAGGTAGATGGTGTCTCCCCTGCTAGTGTTGTCTGCACTGTGTCACTTCTTGTCTCTTCATATTCCTTCTCAGACAAAGGATTCAATCTCTATCTCTTTACATATACCTAGTCTAATGGCACTGTAGAGGGACTAGTCTCACTCCTACTTCTTTTTTGATTTCGTTCCTCATTAAGAGGGGTCTGCAATACTGGAGGGTTGCCCATGTTTGTATCAGTTTGGGTCAACTCCTCAGAAATGCTCTGTGATCCTGAATCTTTTCTCTGTCCTGAAGTCTCTGGTTGTACTGATGTCTGTGCACTATGCTCCTGTGTTGGTCTCTGTGAAAATTCTCCAGGCACCTGTACAAAGGAATCTAGATCAAGTTGTCTTTCTAAATATTTCATAACATTTTCTACTTCAACTTGTGTACTATCTTGTTCTATAAGTGTTCCCTCCATGTCACGCGGAAAGAGTCGTTAGTGCGGACATAACCGACCTTCCTAGAAAGCCTAAGACTTTCTAATGACAAACAAGACAAATAAGAGCAATCCTTCCCTAAATATGCTTTTACAATATGAGAAATCAAGTGTTTAGATCCTACCTGTAATCTAACGCTGTTGTAGTAGTCCAGCTTCGTTGATCCGGATGAGCTCCTCCTTCCCTTCGAAACTTGCATTCACCAACAATCAAACGATTAAATAACACCTGAATATCACATAAAATAAAACATATTTAACATATAGACCAAGGAGTATATGAAACAACTCATTAATAACAAATTGTTGAGAAGAATGGACTAATTTGTATTAAAAGGTAACAAAAGGAACCATTACAACCTAAGCCTTGGTGTTGTGCAAGCTCCTCCCAGGGTCCACAAGAGTTCTCCCTTACTCTGATCAGCTCAACCACCTCCCAATGGAAACAAGTAAAGATGGTAATCTCTCCTCACAAGCTTCTACAAGGAAGTCCTAATTCCAACAACATCTACCCTTAGGAATGTTCATCTTTCAACCTCTCCTCCCTTTGGTCCAATGCCTGTATTTATAGTGCTTTAGAGGAAGTTATTCAGGTCCACCATCAATGGGATAAGCCCCTCTTTGGATGGGATAGCTCCCCTATTGATGGGATAAGTTCCTCTTTGGTAGGGATACATGAACCATCTGGAGGCGCTTCATACACGTCAAACATGCTTGTAGAAGACCCTAGAAATGACCACAAGTAACTTTTTTGGAGTGAAACTTGCGCCTTTTGACCTTTACAGGAGTACGCACCCATCCCTTTACATACAGAGCGTACAAGTACGCAGGTATTGTGAACTTGGGTTGCGTACCCGCAGGTAAGGCTAAGAGAAACTGCGTACCAGAGATAATTGACTTTAAATGACTTTTCTCTCTTTCCTGAAGTTTGACATGGAGAGCAGAGGCATGAGACTTGCCAAGGAGGATAGTATGACAGTGGATGGAGCCATACTAACTGCAAATAGTCATGGTGACATTTTTTAGTGTAACAGATTGCCCCTTAAAGTGCGAAGTCTGTAGTAGATTAGGGTTTTTATGATCTAGGAAGGGTGAAGTACTTTATCATTTCAAGGAGTATCTTGCGGAGGACCCGGTCAGAACCTGCAAATATTCAACACAAAATACATATATAAGATGATATCATCGCTGAGGTAGGCATTCCCATACTCAGATTGAAAACTTTAACTAATGATCTAACTACTGCTCTGATACAAGAATGATTTTGCAGTACATCACAATCATAGACTTTTGTAGACACAGTATGGACGCAACCATCTGTTTATGAGTAGTCTACTGTATAATGAATACAAAACTCCTCGTAGCCTGGATGGTGGAAACTAGATCCAGGGTCTTCATTTCTACTTCCCGAATTGGTACGATTCTATCCATGCGAATAAATGAGTTGATGTCGAGCATGGTAGAAAAGACTTGATTACCAGTCAATGATGTAAACCGTTAACAAGTGTGAGAGAGACCACCAGTGATGTCAATGGTTCTCAAAGTACCCAGTAAAATCCATGAAATGTGAATGAATGAGTTGATGTCGAACACGTCACGGAATCCTTCGATCGAAAGTCAATGATGTAAACTATCGTCAAAGGCGAGAAACCTACCATTGATGCATGCAGACTTCAAGGTACTAACGATTTCTAAGTCATCTTTCTAGATAATGTGCTGATTTCGATAGAAAGCGACCCGTTGCAGGCAAGCCCACAACACGAAATCATTGTTCAAGTTGAAGAAATGTTGCTGTAAGGACTGACTCAGTGATGGTCAAATGGATGACAAGTATTTTTCATATGAATGGTTTATTTGCAGAGACCTCTTGAACACATAATGACACAATAGATGGCTTGGTGACGATTGACCCAAAGTTAATACCCGGAAATGGTTGAAGACTTTCAAAGTGGTTTGATCAACTTTTAAGGCAAAGGATTTCCCAACCCAGGTGAATGGAAAGTGTCGTGTTCAAGAGCGGTGATAAGGTTCTTCTGTAACAAAGGATAACAAATTGGTTCATTCTTCTCTCTTTTCCCCCACTATTTCTAGCAAGTACCTCTTTATTTTTTACAAGCTTGAGGAGGATAACATATGCTTGATTATAAGCTCATCCTTCGGATGAGTCCAACTTAGTTTAGATTCAGACCCTAAGAAGGAGTGGTCTGTTCCTGTTTGTAATTGAACAGGTCCTGTACTGTGAAATTTTAACGAGTCCAGTATAGGAGAAACTCGACGTTTTTCATTTTTAGAGAGTCTGAAAAACTAAAGAAGACTCCAAGGTGAACTTTTTCGTAAATTTGTGTCTCCCAAGCCCAAAAAAGTATAAAATAATACCTGAGAGAACCGCTTGATCTCGTGAGTGTTGGATACCTATACTAATAGGTTTCATATTTCATGATTGGCAAGAGAAAAGCCAAATATGCTCTGCTCTGGTATCCCAAAGATCCCATATTTCCTAGAAAGCAAGAGCTGGGTAAAGTGTTTCAAGTATTGAGGACCTTATTTCAATTTTGTGGATGATTCAACAGTCTAATCTGGATCATGCCATGTGTTCAATTTTGAGTTTTAGAATAGAGAAAGAAGTCTGTCCAAACAGCCTAATCTTGGCAGACAAATAGTTTAGGTAGAGAAGCAAAGGTTCCCAACAGTTTAATCTGGGACCTTGGAAGAGATAAGGGTAGAAATAGATAGAGAAAAGAATAAAGAAAAAAGCCAAAGAAAAGAAAAGGCAAAAAGGGTTTGCAAGTTCAAGTGCACCCTCCAAGGAGAAACAAAAAATGCTAGGTAAGCAGCTGGGTAGGTAGTTGGGGTCGCAGAAAGTGAGTCCTATCATTGCAGAAATGGTGATGATGGGCAGCAAAGTAAAAGACTACAGCAGGAGCATGACTAACTTCCCTCTTCCCCTTTATTCCATTACTAACACTCCCTTTCTTTCAGCTGAGATTTATGGAGAGAGATCATGGTTTTATGGTGGTTCTAGTTCATTCAGAATCCACATTTCTTGTCTAAGATCTTTTCATTTTGATCTACTCTCAAAACCAAGTCAATTTCAGATAAACTCAGTAAAATCCCTTTCATTTGCCCCCTTCATTCATATTAACCTCTAATTTTACTATATAGCTCCCCTATTTTTCCCATTCCCCTAATATTACTAACACCAAGGTGTATAAATCCCAAGCCCTTATAAATACCCACCCCTTGGCATTATAGCCAATAAAGTTGCAAGTCAGGGATCAAATGACATCAGGTCATGTTGATAAACCTATGCCAAATACCCCTTCTCCTCATAAGCCACTTCTTCTACCTCTACCCCTTTTTTGCACATCAAACCTTTGAAATGGGCCCTAAACCCCATCTTACCCGCTTAAAAGGGGCCAAAGCAGAATAAAACCCACTTTCCGCCCGTTAGCCAAGGTTGGCGCATATAACTCTTTTTATCAAAATACATTGGAAAAGCGCACAAAACAGGTTTATTTGCTTCCGCCCTCATCCGTATACTCCGCATATGTCATCTCCCCGACCACCATTAGATCAAGGGCCTACAGATCCGACGGCCCTGATCGCGTTGGACTCCTTCCGACGTCTGAACGATATTCGTACTAACCTCCCGTCACATCTGCCTCGCGTCCGCCGTCCGATCAAAGTCCGTAGATCTAGCGATCATCGTGACGTCGGAGCCCATCCGATGACCGATAGATATCTCCCGACGTCCGTATTTGGAGGACGTCATGCCTCTGCCACGTGCCCTCACCACCTTACGTCGGAGGTACTACTGTCCGATACCGCCCCGTACAGAAGGCGGTGCGATATGAAACCACTGCTGGTTTCCGGATTCCCTCATCCCGCCATTGGTCCACCTGTCCTGCCATGTCACCGCCACCGTGTACCAACCATACAGCGCCACGTCACCCGATGACGTCAGCATGACGTCATCCGACCTTGACCCCACCCTATGACGTCATGCTGACGTCAGCACATATTCGCGCCAAAAGCATAAAAAGGTCTATTTTACCCAAAATTTCATGTTTTTTGGTCATTTCGCGTATTCGTCGTTAATCTGCTCTGCATGCAAACAACGTCCAAATTGTCTACCAGCTTGCTAAATTGACCAGAAGGCCTCCAGCGCACCAGTTCACCTGCGGTCTCGACCTTTGCGCATTGTTTTACCAGGTATTCCTCATCATTCATCCTCTGTGCGCCTGCAATTATCTGTTTAACGCCTTAGAGAGCTTAATGAAAGCCGAAAATCAAAATTCACCACTCAATTCCTCAGCAAAGCCTCAGAGTTCCAATTATAACTTCTAAAGAACACCAGCTGAGCCTTCCCAGTTGCATTTTGCTAAGAAACCAGGCCCTGTCTGCGCAATCGTGGCAGGCGCATTTGAAACCAATTTTTTAACATTGAAAGGTGCCAAAGGGGCTAAAGCTCCGCTCTTAACTACAAAAAACAGCATTTCAACTGCTGCGCACCCTGCTTTACCTCCAACTCGCATTTCCATCCCTCTACAAAGAAACTTTGCTGTTGTTACTCTGCATAGTAACACAGTCCCTGAGTAAGAGTAAAATTTGCAAAGGAAAAGCATGGACCCCCCTGTAGCTCCCATAGCCCTCAATGTGGCTCCCCTGAATGTCCCTAACAGAACATTTGACACCAGAGCATTGGCAGACCTGGACTACAAGATAACAGAGGAAACAAGGAGCAGAAGCAGGTTCCATCTGCTGATATTAAATGAAATAAAGATCAAACATGAGAGGGGGACAGACATCCTGGGAATTTGGGAATCATTCCTTCCAATATTCAAACTTCCTCAGGTTAATCAATTCCCTGAGCTTGTGCACATAGTTGCTGAACACTATGATGCATCCCAGAGAGCAGTGCTAGATGCTGAAGGTTCAATCTTGTTCCTCATTACCCCTGAAGCCATCAGGGAGATGTTGCAATTCCACACAGAGCATAAGTTGGTCCCTCTGACACTAGCTGATTTGATAATACAGGGAGCCAGAACCACAGAGGCCCAAATCACTAAGGTCAACCAGCTCTTCATCAAAGCTGACACTTTGCAGATTCCTCCCATCAACTGTGTTTACCTCAATCAATTGGGCCAAGACCTGGTTGACATGATCAGTCCCATCCTGGGATATGATTCAATAGAATATATTGATGAAACAGTTATACAAATGATGCTTATGTTCTCCCCAGGAAGGAAACCAATCCACTATGATTATGCAACATACATATCAGACAAAATGCATGAACAGTTGATGAATTTGCCAAGAGAAAGAGTGTTTAGGTACACCTCCTACCTATATCATCTGCTCATATACTTCCAGCATAATAAATTCTCTTTCCCAATAAAGAGACTAGATGCACAGGGCAATCTCAGATCAGTAGTATATTGGACTTCTGTTTTCCATGTATCATGCTACTCTCCATATACCTACTGTGAGTTTATTGATCTCTTCATCCATCCAGCCTTGACTCTACTGATTGGTTCACCTCCTCCTAGACTGACAGAGGACATGAAAAGGTGCCTACATTTGTCAAAAGTATACAGTATTGGGGACTGGTATCTTTACCAACACCACACCGTTATCAGAATATATGGGTGTGAGTTACCCCCATTTAGACTACCCAAATTTGTGCCCATGAGGCTATTTGCCTTAGAATACTTCAGGCAGTTTGGCTATGTGGATATGTTCCACTTCTCAGGCAGAGGCAAGAAAGCACAGCTGAAAATCAAGAGCCAACTTGGCCATTTAGTCTACAATGAAAGGGATGAAGGGTGGAAGGAGGCAGATAGAATACTGGGGGGTTTTGGTTTGAAGCACAGTTTTACATGGAAACCCTATGACCCCAACAACTTCATCACAATGAGGAGACTCAAATATAAACTGTCTGCTTATGGTCATCATAGCCTCCCCAAAATTGAAAAATATGCCAATCAGAACAAGTGGAAAAGGGGAACTCTAGAAGAAGATATAACTCAAAAAGAGCTTGATCAAAGAGCTCTGAACAATCAAAAGAAGATGGCTGACCTTGAGTTTTATGCACAGGTCCCCTCACTGCCAAGCACACAAATTGGAGCAGCAGCCTCCTCTTCAACTACTCCACAGCAAACTACAAAGGTTGCTGGAAAAGTCTCAGAAAAAGGAAAGGAAAAGGAAATGGAGGCAGAGCAAGAGCAACAGCAGGAAAAACAGCAGGAAAAGCAGCAGGAAGACACAGAAGAGCAAGAGGAACAGCAGCAAGAAAAACAAGGGCAGGAGCCACCTGCCCAGCAAAAGGAAACAGTGGATACTCCTCAGACCACTGAACAAGTCATGCCTACAAGGCAAGACTCTACATTCGATGCCTCGGTCCTACAAACCCCTCAAAAGGAGGACACATTTATCCTGAGGAAAAGGGAAAGAGAAACTCCCTTGACATCCTCTATCAATCAAGGAGAGAAAAGGCAAAGACTCAACGATTTTCCAGAAGAGGATATAGCCATCCGAGAAGCATCAGGCATGGGCCCACCAAGTCAAGATATTTCAGCAAGTTCCTCCCAGCAGGAACCAGACAGGACAATGGGAGGGGAAGTCACCTCCTCCAGCCAGCAGAAAGAAGAAAGAGTGAGCATAAAGCAGCAGTTCATAGACATTAAGAGAAGGAGTGACCCAATCAAAGTTCAATTATACAATCACCTACTTAACATGGCTCCTTCCAATCAGCAGAGACTCATGTCTGCTTTCGATGTAGGTGAGGGCAAACTGACCTTGAGTCATTTTATGCCTACAGCACTCAAGCCACAGTCTTCTGCTGATTATCTCAGGACCAATTTAGAGGTCCTTGCCAAAGACATACACCCCATGGACAAAATTGAGTTGCATAAACAAACAGGGGAAATGGTGTATGCTTCATTGGCCGATAAGACCTTGGACAACTACAAGTTAACAAGCAGTCTGAATGCCACGGCTTCCCAGCTGGAGCTAGAGAGAGCCTTTTCTCAGGCCAAAGATAACAGGATCAAAACCCTGGAAGAAATCATCATAGAGATTGGGCACAATCCCAATGATATTAAAGGGATACAAGAGATCTTAAAAATCAGAGATGCTGATATGGCTGCACTAAGGAAGAAGATTAAACTTCCAGCCACTATCCATCCACAGACCGATGAAGTGGCAAAACAAAGGTATGAGCAGGATTCCACTGCTCTATTAATTTCTGTTTACAAAGAACTTTTGCAAGCACAAGAAAAATTGGGGCAATATGAGGCCTCACAAGCACCTCTGAAAGGATCATCAACACAAGCACAAGAGGGGCAAACATCTCAGCCCCCTCCACAGGTCATTAATCTTGAGGAGACTGCTCCTACTACTGCACCTCCACCTCAGCACGTTGAACAACCAGTCACATCTATTTCAGCAGCACCCACCAGCACAGATCAGAGCTTAGACATGCAAAAGCTAAAAAGCGAAATACAAGCTTTAGAAGCACAAATGATGCAGCTGAATGAAACTAAGGAGCAGCTGGCCAAGGTGAATGAAAGGCATGACAAAACAAAAAGAGAAGTAGGAGAGAAGGCCCAAGAAATCAAAGCTCTTAAAGACAAAATCAAGGAGCTTGAGAAAGAGCTACAGCTAGATAAAATCATAGCCGAAATCAGAGCAATGATATGGTCCAATATTGGTAAGTCCATCAATAACCAGTGGTCATACATTGAGACAATCCATGAGCAACTGGAGCTCATTCCTAAAGCACAGAGGGAAATCAGAACAGCAAGGGCCTTGTTGGGAAACATGCCTGAAATTGCAACAAAATTGATCAATGTGCTCAATCATAAGACCAGTTCTCAGTTGACAACCATGGGAATAGCAAACAGAACTGATACTATCCAAATGATCAAGAGGGTTACTACTCTTAGGAGTCTGATGCAGACCTTAGACAGAAGAACCCAGGATATGCAAACTGAGGTAAACAGATTCTTTGAGAAGTTTCGGGTATTGGAAAGCAAAGGACTCCCTAGCTTGCTGAACAATGGAGGCAGATTATTCACCCATGAAGAATATGCCAAGAGAGTGAATGTTTTTGCCTCATCACAGGTAAATGAGAAAGCCAGCACCTCAGAAGATACAGGGCCTATCACAGGACAGATTTTCTATGGTAAGATAGAACATCTACTTTTTATAATGAATGAAATGAATCACCTATTTGATGTAGCCCCCAATTTTTTCAAATATACAGAAGCTGAAGAAACAATGCAGGCCATCCTCAAGCATCAGCTCCCTACACAAGAATGGTGGACAGATGCCATCCAGAGAATTTTGTAAACATTAAGCCATCCATTAATTTCTTTTTTTTCTATAAATTCTGATGGAATGAACAGTCAGCAAAATCAGCAGGCATCATAAAGTCAAAGCTGAGCCAACTCAGTAGATGGAGCAGCCAACAAAGCAGGCAAAAGACTAACGCAGCTGGCAAAGCCGAGAAATTCATTGCGCAGGCAAAAGTAAATGCGTAGCTACAGATCGGTACATAGTAAATGTAACCGACTCAGTGACTCCTTAAAGTCAAAAACAGTCATCTGACAGACATAATGGGCATTTACTCCACATTTAATGTTGCAATAACTCCCTGCGTACTTTCTGAACACTACTGAAGATATTTTCTCCTTCTCAGATGACTCAATGCCTGAGATATTTTGTATGCTTATTTCTATATAAACCCCGGCGCATGATAGAGGAGGGGGTTGTTGTAATTTTCCTTGGAAGAGCTCTCGCTCGTTGTAAAAATTCCCAGAGAGAAATAATAGAAAAGGAGAATGGAATTTCCAAAGCATGGTGTATTTGGTGCGTTGTGGTGAATGGTGAATGTTGCAGGATTCCAGTTGTTTCATAAAACAATAAGTCTTCTCAAATCTCTGTATTACATGTTTTCAAGTCTTTTGTCTTTTATCGTTCAGATATTTTACACTTAATAGCAAAGTAGAAGAATAGTTCAGGACTTAATCCATGATTACCAAACTCAAACTGAGCTAATCTATTTTTCCTTTAGTAACAAAGGTATTCTAGTTGCTGTCTTTGAATCTATATCTTTCAAACTGATAGAATTCCCAGGGATTGTAAATGTGACATCAGCTTTTCTCGAACCAGTTTGTAAACAGTTAACAACGAGTGAAAAGAATGCTTAGTCACCTGAACCTAATGACAAATCAAACTTACCTACAAAAGAAGTAAATGGTTGAGGAAGTCACTCAATTACTAGACCCTACCACAACAGCCCACGGCAACCTCATCCTCCCACCCAAATCCGAACATTACCCCTCAAGACATGGGCATGAGGGGCAGGTTCCAAAATCAAGATGAAATCCAACAAGAAGATTAATGAACAGAGAAAGGACTGCTATCCGTAACTCTAAAATTCAGGTTGACAAACCCTTTGACCTAGGAGCAGAGATTGGCAAGTTAAAGATAGCAATTCCCCTTTCAGAGCTAGCCAAGCATGACATATATAAGCAACAGATAAAGAAATCCCTACAGTTCACCAATAGCAAAGATGATGTAAATGTGCTAGATGACACTCCAGAATTACTGTTTGGCCCAGAGGTAGATGGAAAAACAGTAGTCACAGGGGTTTTACCTTTTTATGTCAGCTTGCATGTTCATGATAAAATACTGCATAATGCAATGTTTGACTCAGGTGCCTCTCACAACCTTATGCCAAAAGCTGTCATGGAAAGATTAAACTTGGATATAACAAGACCATACAAAGACCTGTTTTCTTTTGATTCTAGTCAAGTCAAATGTTTGGGCCTAATAAAAGATTTATGTGTGTCCCTGGTCCAATTCCCCAACAAAACCATACTAATGGATGTTGTAGTTGCTGATATCCCACCCAAATATGGGATGCTCTTATCAAGATCATGGGGAGCCAAACTCCAAGGCTCCCTGCAATTAGATATGTCATATGCAACCATTTCTGTATTTGGGCAACCAAAAAGACTTTATAGGGAAACACTCATGAAGTATATGGTCAGCAGTGAAGAAAAGCCTCAAAATTTTCCAATATATGCTGTCCATTCGGACATAGACTCCTTCATCCTCTTCAATGACAGCGCAAGCTTCTCAAACAATGACATTAAGACCGAAACACTCATACAAGAACAAAACATTGATCAAACAAGTAGCACCTGCCAAATTTCAATTAGCCCAACAATACACATCAACCCTCCTCTAGTTGTCAAAGATTGTCAAACAAATGATGAAATTATCCTAGGAAACAAATGGGAAAAGAAACCTCTACTCATGCTCACATTGCCATCCCATGAAAAGAATGTTAAATCTCCTATTCAGCAAGATAGTCTGTGGGTCCTAGAGTTTGATGGCTCACTTAACAAGTTAGGGGCAGGAGCTGGAGTATGGATACACAACAAAGAGAAAGGCTATGCAGAAGGCAGGGCTTACAGATTAAAGTATAGATGCACTAACAACGTAGCAGAATATGAAGCGCTGCTATTGGGTCTAAAGCTAGCAAAATCACTACAAGCTCCTAAACTCTCCATCATGGGAGACTCTGATCTAATAATTCAACAAGTGAAAGGAAATTTTGTTACCAATGACAAAAGATTGAGGTCCTATAGGTCTGCTGTAATTGAAATACTAGAGACTTTCTCCGAGTTTGTTATCACAAAGATTCCAAGGGGCCACAATCTCCATGCACACAGCTTGGCAACATTTGCCAGCACCTTCAAATTCCCACTACAACCCAACAATTGTTTCACGGCAGAGGTCAAATATAGGCCTTCTATTCCAAACAATGTCAAAGAGTGGCAAGTATTTGAGAATGACATGCAAATAAACAACTTTTTAACCTTGCAACAAGAGTTTACAGGATTAAATATTGACCTTGAGACAGCAAGTCAATCACAAATATTTGATGGAGCAAGTCAATCACAATTACAGTTTCAACAGTCAGCCCACCCAATGTCACCTAGAACAGCCAAACAATTACTCAGTCCAACCATTTTCAACAAAGAAAACATTCAGCAAATTCACCAAATTGACTGTGAAGAGCTGAGCAACGCTGAAGATGAAATCATACAACTCAAAGACAATCTTCTTCCAGCAGGCCTTACCCCACTAGAGGACATTTTTGACTCAAATGATGTCCCCAGGAAACCAAAGATGCAGCCATTAGATGCAACAATTGAAGAATGTAACATTGGTACCACTGACAAGCCTAAAATAATAAAGCTATCTGCTGCTTTGCCCCCTGATCAAAAACCCAAATATATTGATCTCTTTAAAGAGTTCCAAGATGTCTTTGCTTGGGGTTATGAGGACTTGAAGTCTTATGATACCTCTGTTATCCAGCACACCATTCCCCTCAAGCCTAATCAAAAACCATTCAAACAGAAGTTGAGAAGAATCAATCCTGTGCTCCTTCCTTCCATTGAAAAGGAATTACAAAAAATGTTCAAAGCTGGTATCATAGCACCAATCAGGTTTTCTGAGTGGATTTCAAATTTGGTCCCTACAAGAAAGAAAACTGGTGAGATTAGACTTTGTGTAGACTTAAGGAATTTGAACCTAGTGTCACTCAAAGACAACTACCCCTTACCCAAAATGGACCACATTCTTCAAAGAGTAGTAGGAGCCTCAAGAATATCATTGTTGGATGGTTTCTCAGGTTTCAATCAAATCCTGGTACACCCTGATGATCAAGACAAGACTGCATTTACTACCCCATGGGGCACTTTCAAGTATGTGAAAATGCCCTTTGGATTGAAAAACGCAGGGGCAACATTTCAGAGAGCAATGGACATTGCTTTTGCAAAAGAGATTCACGACTTCTTGGTCATTTACTTAGATGATCTAACACCCTTTTCAAAATCTGACCAAGAACACTTGAAACATTTGAGACAAATCTTCATAACATGCAGGAAATATGGTATTTCCTTAAACCCCAAGAAGTCATTATTTGGCTTGGAAGAAGGGAAACTTCTAGGGCATATCATTTCGAAAAATGGCATAAGAATTGATCCAGATAGGATACAAGCTATCCTACAAATGCCTCACCCAAGGAATGTCAAGGAGCTGCAAGGATTCTTAGGAAAAATCAACTTTTTGAGAAGGTTTATCCCAAATTTAGCAGAGTTAATCAGATTACTAAACAATATGCTAAAGAAAGATTCAAAGGTCAAATGGACTGTTGAAGCAAAACAAGCTTTTGAAAGTATAAAATTGGCCTTGACTCAAACCCCAGTGTTAACTAACCCTCAGTTTGACAGAGACTTCATCATTTTCTCCTTTGCTTCCCAACATACTATTGCTGCTGTTTTATTACAGAAAGATGACCAAGGGAATGAAAAGCCCATTGCTTTTTTCAGCAGAGCTCTTAGAGATGCCCCCCTAAAGTACCAAATAATGGAAAAACAAGCCTATGCCTTGATCAAAGCTATTAAAGACTTTAGGATTTACATCCTTTACTCCCATGTTGTGGCTTATGTACCAAGTCCCATTGTCAAAGACATTCTCACCCAAGAAAACTTAGAAGGTAGGAGAGGAAAATGGATTGCCAATATACTAGAATTTGACATTGAAATAAAGCCTACAAAGCTGATAAAAGGGCAAGGTTTGGCCAAATTAATGACAGAAGCAAATTTCCAAGCCTTAGACATCAACCAACTGGACAGTGAAACAGAGCTGGCGACTCCAAAGATCAATGTAGCCTTTGAACAATCTCCTTGGTACTCTGATATCTGTTATGTGTTACAAAACCTGTGTGCTCCCCCAGGACTGCCCAGAACTAAGTGTAGGTTCCTAAAAATGAAAACATCTAGATTTTGTGTGATGGATGAAAATCTACTGTGGAAAAACCATGAAGGTATTTTGCTGCACTGTCTGATAGAGAATGAAACTAACAAAATCATGCAAGACTTCCATGCTGGAGATTGTGGTGGACACTTGTACTGGAAGTCCACTGTGGACAAGATATTGAGGGCTGGTTATTACTGGCCTACTATGTTCTCTGATGTTAAGAAATTTACAGCCTCATGCCACAAATGCCAACTGTTCGAAGGCAAAAGACAGCTACTGCCACTTCCTTTGAAGCCCATTGCAACAGAGAGACCTTTCCAACAATGGGGTTTGGATTTCATTGGGGAAATTCACCCCTCATCTTCAGGACAACACAGATGGATTCTAACAGCAACAGACTACTTCACCAAGTGGATTGAAGCTGCCCCATGCAGACAAGCAAATGATTCAGTAATCATTCAATTTTTGGAGAACAATATACTGGCTAGATTTGGCTGCCCAGACAAGATAATAACAGACAATGCTGCTGCCTTCAGATCCAAGAAGATGGTGAACTTCTGCCATAAATTTCACATTACTTTGGGCCATTCTACAGCTTACTATCCTCAAGGAAATGGCCTTGCTGAATCCTCAAATAAAAGTTTGATAAATATCATAAAGAAAGTGCTGGAAGAGAACAAAAAGAACTGGCATAAGAAACTAGTAAATGCCTTATGGGCAGACAGACTAACGACTAAAAGATCAATTGGGACCAGCCCATATGAGTTAGTCTATGGACTAGAGGCCAGATTTCCTTCATCACTAGGAGTGCCGGTTATGAAACTTCTACAAGAAAGCCAAGCAGAGCCAAATGACATGCAAAGAAGGATTAACCAGATAATTTGTTTACAGCAGACCAGAGAACAAGTTTTCAGCAGAGTGCAGATACTACAAGAGAAACTGAAAAAGGCCTTTGATAGAAGAACCAAAGCAGAGGATTTCAATGTAGGGGACAAAGTTCTAAAGTGGGATGCAAGAAGAGAAGAGAAAGGGAAACATGGAAAGTTTGACTCTTTATGGAAAGGACCATTTGCTGTCCAAGCAGTACAAGGTAACAACACTTATTTCCTCAAAAGTCTTACTGAAACTGACTCGGATGAAGGTCCTGTTAATGGCAGGATGCTGAAGCACTACTTTGATTATTCCCCATGAGTGGAACCTAAAGATTCTTTGTATATATGCAGTTGTACATATTCTTTTCTGTTTTAAATTGTAAAGAGCAGTTTTCCCAAGTAATTCACCAAGTAGCAAGAGGCTGATAGAATCAGAGGTCTTCCAAGAAAGAAGCACACTATTTTGACACATTCATGCAGCAGATTTCAAAGACAAAGATGGGCAGTCAAGGAACAAGGCAATCTGACCTGCTGTTCTTGGTCTTTCAAAAGAAAAACCATCCCCATGTGGAGCCACTGTTGGATACCTATACTAATAGGTTTCATATTTCATGATTGGCAAGAGAAAAGCCAAATATGCTCTGCTCTGGTATCCCAAAGATCCCATATTTCCTAGAAAGCAAGAGCTGGGTAAAGTGTTTCAAGTATTGAGGACCTTATTTCAATTTTGTGGATGATTCAACAGTCTAATCTGGATCATGCCATGTGTTCAATTTTGAGTTTTAGAATAGAGAAAGAAGTCTGTCCAAACAGCCTAATCTTGGCAGACAAATAGTTTAGGTAGAGAAGCAAAGGTTCCCAACAGTTTAATCTGGGACCTTGGAAGAGATAAGGGTAGAAATAGATAGAGAAAAGAATAAAGAAAAAAGCCAAAGAAAAGAAAAGGCAAAAAGGGTTTGCAAGTTCAAGTGCACCCTCCAAGGAGAAACAAAAAATGCTAGGTAAGCAGCTGGGTAGGTAGTTGGGGTCGCAGAAAGTGAGTCCTATCATTGCAGAAATGGTGATGATGGGCAGCAAAGTAAAAGACTACAGCAGGAGCATGACTAACTTCCCTCTTCCCCTTTATTCCATTACTAACACTCCCTTTCTTTCAGCTGAGATTTATGGAGAGAGATCATGGTTTTATGGTGGTTCTAGTTCATTCAGAATCCACATTTCTTGTCTAAGATCTTTTCATTTTGATCTACTCTCAAAACCAAGTCAATTTCAGATAAACTCAGTAAAATCCCTTTCATTTGCCCCCTTCATTCATATTAACCTCTAATTTTACTATATAGCTCCCCTATTTTTCCCATTCCCCTAATATTACTAACACCAAGGTGTATAAATCCCAAGCCCTTATAAATACCCACCCCCTTGGCATTATAGCCAATAAAGTTGCAAGTCAGGGATCAAATGACATCAGGTCATGTTGATAAACCTATGCCAAATACCCCTTCTCCTCATAAGCCACTTCTTCTACCTCTACCCCCTTTTTTGCACATCAAACCTTTGAAATGGGCCCTAAACCCCATCTTACCCGCTTAAAAGGGGCCAAAGCAGCATAAAACCCACTTTCCGCCCGTTAGCCAAGGTTGGCGCATATAACTCTTTTTATCAAAATACATTGGAAAAGCGCACAAAACAGGTTTATTTGCTTCCGCCCTCATCCGTATACTCCGCATATGTCATCTCCCCGACCACCATTAGATCAAGGGCCTACAGATCCGACGGCCCTGATCGCGTTGGACTCCTTCCGACGTCTGAACGATATCCGTACTAACCTCCCGTCACATCTGCCTCGCGTCCGCCGTCCGATCAAAGTCCGTAGATCTAACGATCATCGTGACGTCGGAGCCCATCCGATGACCGATAGATATCTCCCGACGTCCGTATTTGGAGGACGTCATGCCTCTGCCACGTGCCCTCACCACCTTACGTCGGAGGTACTACTGTCCGATACCGCCCCGTACAGAAGGCGGTGCGATATGAAACCACTGCTGGTTTCCGGATTCCCTCATCCCGCCATTGGTCCACCTGTCCTGCCATGTCACCGCCACCGTGTACCAACCATACAGCGCCACGTCACCCGATGACGTCAGCATGACGTCATCCGACCTTGACCCCACCCTATGACGTCATGCTGACGTCAGCACATATTCGCGCCAAAAGCATAAAAAGGTCTATTTTACCCAAAATTTCATGTTTTTTGGTCATTTCGCGTATTCGTCGTTAATCTGCTCTGCATGCAAACAACGTCCAAATTGTCTACCAGCTTGCTAAATTGACCAGAAGGCCTCCAGCGCACCAGTTCACCTGCGGTCTCGACCTTTGCGCATTGTTTTACCAGGTATTCCTCATCATTCATCCTCTGTGCGCCTGCAATTATCTGTTTAACGCCTTAGAGAGCTTAATGAAAGCCGAAAATCAAAATTCACCACTCAATTCCTCAGCAAAGCCTCAGAGTTCCAATTATAACTTCTAAAGAACACCAGCTGAGCCTTCCCAGTTGCATTTTGCTAAGAAACCAGGCCCTGTCTGCGCAATCGTGGCAGGCGCATTTGAAACCAATTTTTTAACATTGAAAGGTGCCAAAGGGGCTAAAGCTCCGCTCTTAATTACAAAAACAGCATTTCAACTGCTGCGCACCCTGCTTTACCTCCAACTCGCATTTCCATCCCTCTACAAAGAAACTTTGCTGTTGTTACTCTGCATAGTAACACAGTCCCTGAGTAAGAGTAAAATTTGCAAAGGAAAAGCATGGACCCCCCTGTAGCTCCCATAGCCCTCAATGTGGCTCCCCTGAATGTCCCTAACAGAACATTTGACACCAGAGCATTGGCAGACCTGGACTACAAGATAACAGAGGAAACAAGGAGCAGAAGCAGGTTCCATCTGCTGATATTAAATGAAATAAAGATCAAACATGAGAGGGGGACAGACATCCTGGGAATTTGGGAATCATTCCTCCCAATATTCAAACTTCCTCAGGTTAATCAATTCCCTGAGCTTGTGCACATAGTTGCTGAACACTATGATGCATCCCAGAGAGCAGTGCTAGATGCTGAAGGTTCAATCTTGTTCCTCATTACCCCTGAAGCCATCAGGGAGATGTTGCAATTCCACACAGAGCATAAGTTGGTCCCTCTGACACTAGCTGATTTGATAATACAGGGAGCCAGAACCACAGAGGCCCAAATCACTAAGGTCAACCAGCTCTTCATCAAAGCTGACACTTTGCAGATTCCTCCCATCAACTGTGTTTACCTCAATCAATTGGGCCAAGACCTGGTTGACATGATCAGTCCCATCCTGGGATATGATTCAATAGAATATATTGATGAAACAGTTATACAAATGATGCTTATGTTCTCCCCAGGAAGGAAACCAATCCACTATGATTATGCAACATACATATCAGACAAAATGCATGAACAGTTGATGAATTTGCCAAGAGAAAGAGTGTTTAGGTACACCTCCTACCTATATCATCTGCTCATATACTTCCAGCATAATAAATTCTCTTTCCCAATAAAGAGACTAGATGCACAGGGCAATCTCAGATCAGTAGTATATTGGACTTCTGTTTTCCATGTATCATGCTACTCTCCATATACCTACTGTGAGTTTATTGATCTCTTCATCCATCCAGCCTTGACTCTACTGATTGGTTCACCTCCTCCTAGACTGACAGAGGACATGAAAAGGTGCCTACATTTGTCAAAAGTATACAGTATTGGGGACTGGTATCTTTACCAACACCACACCGTTATCAGAATATATGGGTGTGAGTTACCCCCATTTAGACTACCCAAATTTGTGCCCATGAGGCTATTTGCCTTAGAATACTTCAGGCAGTTTGGCTATGTGGATATGTTCCACTTCTCAGGCAGAGGCAAGAAAGCACAGCTGAAAATCAAGAGCCAACTTGGCCATTTAGTCTACAATGAAAGGGATGAAGGGTGGAAGGAGGCAGATAGAATACTGGGGGGTTTTGGTTTGAAGCACAGTTTTACATGGAAACCCTATGACCCCAACAACTTCATCACAATGAGGAGACTCAAATATAAACTGTCTGCTTATGGTCATCATAGCCTCCCCAAAATTGAAAAATATGCCAATCAGAACAAGTGGAAAAGGGGAACTCTAGAAGAAGATATAACTCAAAAAGAGCTTGATCAAAGAGCTCTGAACAATCAAAAGAAGATGGCTGACCTTGAGTTTTATGCACAGGTCCCCTCACTGCCAAGCACACAAATTGGAGCAGCAGCCTCCTCTTCAACTACTCCACAGCAAACTACAAAGGTTGCTGGAAAAGTCTCAGAAAAAGGAAAGGAAAAGGAAATGGAGGCAGAGCAAGAGCAACAGCAGGAAAAACAGCAGGAAAAGCAGCAGGAAGACACAGAAGAGCAAGAGGAACAGCAGCAAGAAAAACAAGGGCAGGAGCCACCTGCCCAGCAAAAGGAAACAGTGGATACTCCTCAGACCACTGAACAAGTCATGCCTACAAGGCAAGACTCTACATTCGATGCCTCGGTCCTACAAACCCCTCAAAAGGAGGACACATTTATCCTGAGGAAAAGGGAAAGAGAAACTCCCTTGACATCCTCTATCAATCAAGGAGAGAAAAGGCAAAGACTCAACGATTTTCCAGAAGAGGATATAGCCATCCGAGAAGCATCAGGCATGGGCCCACCAAGTCAAGATATTTCAGCAAGTTCCTCCCAGCAGGAACCAGACAGGACAATGGGAGGGGAAGTCACCTCCTCCAGCCAGCAGAAAGAAGAAAGAGTGAGCATAAAGCAGCAGTTCATAGACATTAAGAGAAGGAGTGACCCAATCAAAGTTCAATTATACAATCACCTACTTAACATGGCTCCTTCCAATCAGCAGAGACTCATGTCTGCTTTCGATGTAGGTGAGGGCAAACTGACCTTGAGTCATTTTATGCCTACAGCACTCAAGCCACAGTCTTCTGCTGATTATCTCAGGACCAATTTAGAGGTCCTTGCCAAAGACATACACCCCATGGACAAAATTGAGTTGCATAAACAAACAGGGGAAATGGTGTATGCTTCATTGGCCGATAAGACCTTGGACAACTACAAGTTAACAAGCAGTCTGAATGCCACGGCTTCCCAGCTGGAGCTAGAGAGAGCCTCTTCTCAGGCCAAAGATAACAGGATCAAAACCCTGGAAGAAATCATCATAGAGATTGGGCACAATCCCAATGATATTAAAGGGATACAAGAGATCTTAAAAATCAGAGATGCTGATATGGCTGCACTAAGGAAGAAGATTAAACTTCCAGCCACTATCCATCCACAGACCGATGAAGTGGCAAAACAAAGGTATGAGCAGGATTCCACTGCTCTATTAATTTCTGTTTACAAAGAACTTTTGCAAGCACAAGAAAAATTGGGGCAATATGAGGCCTCACAAGCACCTCTGAAAGGATCATCAACACAAGCACAAGAGGGGCAAACATCTCAGCCCCCTCCACAGGTCATTAATCTTGAGGAGACTGCTCCTACTACTGCACCTCCACCTCAGCACGTTGAACAACCAGTCACATCTATTTCAGCAGCACCCACCAGCACAGATCAGAGCTTAGACATGCAAAAGCTAAAAAGCGAAATACAAGCTTTAGAAGCACAAATGATGCAGCTGAATGAAACTAAGGAGCAGCTGGCCAAGGTGAATGAAAGGCATGACAAAACAAAAAGAGAAGTAGGAGAGAAGGCCCAAGAAATCAAAGCTCTTAAAGACAAAATCAAGGAGCTTGAGAAAGAGCTACAGCTAGATAAAATCATAGCCGAAATCAGAGCAATGATATGGTCCAATATTGGTAAGTCCATCAATAACCAGTGGTCATACATTGAGACAATCCATGAGCAACTGGAGCTCATTCCTAAAGCACAGAGGGAAATCAGAACAGCAAGGGCCTTGTTGGGAAACATGCCTGAAATTGCAACAAAATTGATCAATGTGCTCAATCATAAGACCAGTTCTCAGTTGACAACCATGGGAATAGCAAACAGAACTGATACTATCCAAATGATCAAGAGGGTTACTACTCTTAGGAGTCTGATGCAGACCTTAGACAGAAGAACCCAGGATATGCAAACTGAGGTAAACAGATTCTTTGAGAAGTTTCGGGTATTGGAAAGCAAAGGACTCCCTAGCTTGCTGAACAATGGAGGCAGATTATTCACCCATGAAGAATATGCCAAGAGAGTGAATGTTTTTGCCTCATCACAGGTAAATGAGAAAGCCAGCACCTCAGAAGATACAGGGCCTATCACAGGACAGATTTTCTATGGTAAGATAGAACATCTACTTTTTATAATGAATGAAATGAATCATCTATTTGATGTAGCCCCCAATTTTTTCAAATATACAGAAGCTGAAGAAACAATGCAGGCCATCCTCAAGCATCAGCTCCCTACACAAGAATGGTGGACAGATGCCATCCAGAGAATTTTGTAAACATTAAGCCATCCATTAATTTCTGTTTTTTCTATAAATTCTGATGGAAAGAACAGTCAGCAAAATCAGCAGGCATCATAAAGTCAAAGCTGAGCCAACTCAGCAGATGGAGCAGCCAACAAAGCAGGCAAAAGACTAACGCAGCTGGCAAAGCCGAGAAATTCATTGCGCAGGCAAAAGTAAATGCGTACCTACAGATCGGTACATAGTAAATGTAACCGACTCAGTGACTCCTTAAAGTCAAAAACAGTCATCTGACAGACATAATGGGCATTTACTCCACATTTAATGTTGCAATAACTCCCTGCGTACTTTCTGAACACTACCGAAGATATTTTCTCCTTCTCAGATGACTCAATGCCTGAGATATTTTGTATGCTTATTTCTATATAAACCCCGGCGCATGATAGAGGAGGGGGTTGTTGTAATTTTCCTTGGAAGAGCTCTCGCTCGTTGTAAAAATTCCCAGAGAGAAATAATAGAAAAGGAGAATGGAATTTCCAAAGCATGGTGTATTTGGTGCGTTGTGGTGAATGGTGAATGTTGCAGGATTCCAGTTGTTTCATAAAACAATAAGTCTTCTCAAATCTCTGTATTACATGTTTTCAAGTCTTTTGTTCTCTTTTATCGTTCAGATATTTTACACTTAATAGCAAAGTAGAAGAATAGTTCAGGACTTAATCCATGATTACCCTGAACTCAAACTGAGCTATTATCTATGTTTTCCTCAGATATAGTAACAGAAGAGTAATTCTTAGTTGCTGCACTTTGAATCTATATCTTTCACTGTGATAGACATTCCCAGGGATTCAAGTTTGCCCCTGTGACATCTGTCTTTTCTCGTAACCAGTTTGGTGGAAACAGTTAACAACGAGTGAAAATTCTTGAATGCTTTCATTGTTTGTCTTACCTGTTTCCTGTTATTAATCAAAATTTGTTCTATAAAACATCCAAATGGCCCTGTAAGTTTCACCAGTTCATCTCAAAGTTTCTAGACACCTACAGCCACAGACTCCATTGCCCAATGGTACTTGACTCTCTGAAAATCACATCACAAGAGATCTGAAGGATATTCTTCAACCAAAACATAAACAAAACCTGTGCATAATAGCTAGCCTAAAACCCTATCATAAACAGTTACAAATCATAAAGAGAGAGCCCTCTCTGATCACAGTTTGGCTAGAAACAGTGATCCAAAGATTGGTTAGTGGTTACCCCGGCCGTATTCCCTTGGGAGTCATAGGGAACAACCTGGGTGTTAACATAATTGGCGACTCCACTGGGGACTTAAGATTTTTTCAATTACTATCTATTTTCAAAAGCTACCATCAAGCCTGAAACCAGCCAAGAGGCCTTAGGACTGTTTCTGTAAACACAGGGACAGCTTTAGGGAAGAGCTAACTAGGGAATCTTCATCCTAGCTTTGGAAAATATATAGTCATTCCAGAATTCTTACCTAGTCCTTGTACATATAAATCCTCCTGTATAAAGTTCTAAAAGAATACGTAGAAGCTGGCTCCCAAAAGAAACCCAAGGCACACTAGGGCAAACCCTGACCCTGATCAACCCATCATTGTTGATAACCCAAATATCATTCCAAAGAACATAAGGAGACAGCAAAAGCAGGAGAAGCCTGCTGATTCAGATATAAGTTCAGACCAACCTATCCTCATTCCAACTCCTTGTAAAGTCCTTTTCCGTTCCACACCTAATTCCCCTAGTTCATCATCAACACCTCAAAGCCCTCCTCTCCCATCTTCACCATCTGCACATACTCTTTCAACCAGTTTCCCGCTTCTTACCCCTGTTATACCTGTGATCCCAGCTGTCCCATTTGTTCCTATTAACCCTATAAATCCCATAAACATGGCTAACAGATATGCACCTCTGCAGATACCAGCCAATGCACCGGCTCTACCTCAAGACTACCAAACCAAAATCTCATTTTTTGACTCCAATGGCCCTTTGACAGCTGTCCAGCATGCTAAGAAGATGCAAGATCACTTTGAGACCTTTGAAATAGATGATGACAGTGTCAGGATGAGAATTTTTGTTCAAAGCTTAACCGGGGATGTCAGAACTTGGTTTAGATCCCTGAATGCAAATTCCATTGCAACCCCTGAGTTCCTGTACCAAGAGTTTACCAACAGATGGGAGAAGAAGAAAGATCCTCTACACATACTCGGTGAATATAACACTATCAAAAGAGGTCCCCAAGAAACAGTTTTGGAATACTGTGCTAGGTTTAACAATGTATATAATGCTATCCCCCAGAACTTAAGGCCCCCTCCTGATTTGGCCCTGTATAACTTCCCTGATGGTTTTGACTCTGATATGGCCTATCAGCTGAAAGAAAGAGATCCTCCAACCCTTGCAGAAGCTCAAAGAGTTGCAGTCACTGTAGAGGCCAACCTAATTGCCAAGAGAAACAGGGCAAAGCTGGAAAAGAAGGCTGGTTTCAGAGAAGAGCCCTCAGGCTTTGATCAAAAGTTGGATGCAATACTAAACAGCATGAAAAGACTAGGTGAAAGAGTGGAATCAGTTGAAAGAAAGTCATCATGGGAGGCACCACAAAACAATCCTCCTAGAAACCCAAATTTTAGGAGAACACAGAACCCAAATATAGGAAAAACAAGTGCAGACCAAGATATCAGACCCCCTTTTCAAGAAAATTATGCAGAAACTTCCTCAGCTAATCAGCTCAATGAAGATCCTGAAATCAACTTAATGGGTCTGGATGGTAAAAGCCATGTTTTCTTAACACAAGAAGACCATGAGGAGGATGAAAGCAAAACATTCCAAACACAATCAGGAGAATCTTTTGACTTTAAACAAGGGTATGATACTGCTGTCTATGAAGTCCATAAACAATACAAACTAAGAAGTCGGACTGTAAATGTAAATCAGCCTGAGAAGGTAAAGGAGAAACAGCAATCTAAAGAAACCTTAGTCACTGAACCTAATGACAAAACAAACTTACCTACAAAAGAAGTAGTGGTTGAGGAAGTCACTGAATTACTGTCCACACCACAACAGCCCACGGCAACCTCATCCTCCCACCCAAATCCGAACATTACCCCTCAAGACATGGGCATGAGGGGCAGGTTCCAAAATCAAGATGAAATCCAACAAGAAGATTTAATGAACAGAGAAAGGACTGCTATCCGTAACTCTAAAATTCAGGTTGACAAACCCTTTGACCTAGGAGCAGAGATTGGCAAGTTAAAGATAGCAATTCCCCTTTCAGAGCTAGCCAAGCATGACATATATAAGCAACAGATAAAGAAATCCCTACAGTTCACCAATAGCAAAGATGATGTAAATGTGCTAGATGACACTCCAGAATTACTGTTTGGCCCAGAGGTAGATGGAAAAACAGTAGTCACAGGGGTTTTACCTTTTTATGTCAGCTTGCATGTTCATGATAAAATACTGCATAATGCAATGTTTGACTCAGGTGCCTCTCACAACCTTATGCCAAAAGCTGTCATGGAAAGATTAAACTTGGATATAACAAGACCATACAAAGACCTGTTTTCTTTTGATTCTAGTCAAGTCAAATGTTTGGGCCTAATAAAAGATTTATGTGTGTCCCTGGTCCAATTCCCCAACAAAACCATACTAATGGATGTTGTAGTTGCTGATATCCCACCCAAATATGGGATGCTCTTATCAAGATCATGGGGAGCCAAACTCCAAGGCTCCCTGCAATTAGATATGTCATATGCAACCATTTCTGTATTTGGGCAACCAAAAAGACTTTATAGGGAAACACTCATGAAGTATATGGTCAGCAGTGAAGAAAAGCCTCAAAATTTTCCAATATATGCTGTCCATTCGGACATAGACTCCTTCATCCTCTTCAATGACAGCGCAAGCTTCTCAAACAATGACATTAAGACCGAAACACTCATACAAGAACAAAACATTGATCAAACAAGTAGCACCTGCCAAATTTCAATTAGCCCAACAATACACATCAACCCTCCTCTAGTTGTCAAAGATTGTCAAACAAATGATGAAATTATCCTAGGAAACAAATGGGAAAAGAAACCTCTACTCATGCTCACATTGCCATCCCATGAAAAGAATGTTAAATCTCCTATTCAGCAAGATAGTCTGTGGGTCCTAGAGTTTGATGGCTCACTTAACAAGTTAGGGGCAGGAGCTGGAGTATGGATACACAACAAAGAGAAAGGCTATGCAGAAGGCAGGGCTTACAGATTAAAGTATAGATGCACTAACAACGTAGCAGAATATGAAGCGCTGCTATTGGGTCTAAAGCTAGCAAAATCACTACAAGCTCCTAAACTCTCCATCATGGGAGACTCTGATCTAATAATTCAACAAGTGAAAGGAAATTTTGTTACCAATGACAAAAGATTGAGGTCCTATAGGTCTGCTGTAATTGAAATACTAGAGACTTTCTCCGAGTTTGTTATCACAAAGATTCCAAGGGGCCACAATCTCCATGCACACAGCTTGGCAACATTTGCCAGCACCTTCAAATTCCCACTACAACCCAACAATTGTTTCACGGCAGAGGTCAAATATAGGCCTTCTATTCCAAACAATGTCAAAGAGTGGCAAGTATTTGAGAATGACATGCAAATAAACAACTTTTTAACCTTGCAACAAGAGTTTACAGGATTAAATATTGACCTTGAGACAGCAAGTCAATCACAAATATTTGATGGAGCAAGTCAATCACAATTACAGTTTCAACAGTCAGCCCACCCAATGTCACCTAGAACAGCCAAACAATTACTCAGTCCAACCATTTTCAACAAAGAAAACATTCAGCAAATTCACCAAATTGACTGTGAAGAGCTGAGCAACGCTGAAGATGAAATCATACAACTCAAAGACAATCTTCTTCCAGCAGGCCTTACCCCACTAGAGGACATTTTTGACTCAAATGATGTCCCCAGGAAACCAAAGATGCAGCCATTAGATGCAACAATTGAAGAATGTAACATTGGTACCACTGACAAGCCTAAAATAATAAAGCTATCTGCTGCTTTGCCCCCTGATCAAAAACCCAAATATATTGATCTCTTTAAAGAGTTCCAAGATGTCTTTGCTTGGGGTTATGAGGACTTGAAGTCTTATGATACCTCTGTTATCCAGCACACCATTCCCCTCAAGCCTAATCAAAAACCATTCAAACAGAAGTTGAGAAGAATCAATCCTGTGCTCCTTCCTTCCATTGAAAAGGAATTACAAAAAATGTTCAAAGCTGGTATCATAGCACCAATCAGGTTTTCTGAGTGGATTTCAAATTTGGTCCCTACAAGAAAGAAAACTGGTGAGATTAGACTTTGTGTAGACTTAAGGAATTTGAACCTAGTGTCACTCAAAGACAACTACCCCTTACCCAAAATGGACCACATTCTTCAAAGAGTAGTAGGAGCCTCAAGAATATCATTGTTGGATGGTTTCTCAGGTTTCAATCAAATCCTGGTACACCCTGATGATCAAGACAAGACTGCATTTACTACCCCATGGGGCACTTTCAAGTATGTGAAAATGCCCTTTGGATTGAAAAACGCAGGGGCAACATTTCAGAGAGCAATGGACATTGCTTTTGCAAAAGAGATTCACGACTTCTTGGTCATTTACTTAGATGATCTAACACCCTTTTCAAAATCTGACCAAGAACACTTGAAACATTTGAGACAAATCTTCATAACATGCAGGAAATATGGTATTTCCTTAAACCCCAAGAAGTCATTATTTGGCTTGGAAGAAGGGAAACTTCTAGGGCATATCATTTCGAAAAATGGCATAAGAATTGATCCAGATAGGATACAAGCTATCCTACAAATGCCTCACCCAAGGAATGTCAAGGAGCTGCAAGGATTCTTAGGAAAAATCAACTTTTTGAGAAGGTTTATCCCAAATTTAGCAGAGTTAATCAGATTACTAAACAATATGCTAAAGAAAGATTCAAAGGTCAAATGGACTGTTGAAGCAAAACAAGCTTTTGAAAGTATAAAATTGGCCTTGACTCAAACCCCAGTGTTAACTAACCCTCAGTTTGACAGAGACTTCATCATTTTCTCCTTTGCTTCCCAACATACTATTGCTGCTGTTTTATTACAGAAAGATGACCAAGGGAATGAAAAGCCCATTGCTTTTTTCAGCAGAGCTCTTAGAGATGCCCCCCTAAAGTACCAAATAATGGAAAAACAAGCCTATGCCTTGATCAAAGCTATTAAAGACTTTAGGATTTACATCCTTTACTCCCATGTTGTGGCTTATGTACCAAGTCCATTGTCAAAGACATTCTCACCCAAGAAAACTTAGAAGGTAGGAGAGGAAAATGGATTGCCAATATACTAGAATTTGACATTGAAATAAAGCCTACAAAGCTGATAAAAGGGCAAGGTTTGGCCAAATTAATGACAGAAGCAAATTTCCAAGCCTTAGACATCAACCAACTGGACAGTGAAACAGAGCTGGCGACTCCAAAGATCAATGTAGCCTTTGAACAATCTCCTTGGTACTCTGATATCTGTTATGTGTTACAAAACCTGTGTGCTCCCCCAGGACTGCCCAGAACTAAGTGTAGGTTCCTAAAAATGAAAACATCTAGATTTTGTGTGATGGATGAAAATCTACTGTGGAAAAACCATGAAGGTATTTTGCTGCACTGTCTGATAGAGAATGAAACTAACAAAATCATGCAAGACTTCCATGCTGGAGATTGTGGTGGACACTTGTACTGGAAGTCCACTGTGGACAAGATATTGAGGGCTGGTTATTACTGGCCTACTATGTTCTCTGATGTTAAGAAATTTACAGCCTCATGCCACAAATGCCAACTGTTCGAAGGCAAAAGACAGCTACTGCCACTTCCTTTGAAGCCCATTGCAACAGAGAGACCTTTCCAACAATGGGGTTTGGATTTCATTGGGGAAATTCACCCCTCATCTTCAGGACAACACAGATGGATTCTAACAGCAACAGACTACTTCACCAAGTGGATTGAAGCTGCCCCATGCAGACAAGCAAATGATTCAGTAATCATTCAATTTTTGGAGAACAATATACTGGCTAGATTTGGCTGCCCAGACAAGATAATAACAGACAATGCTGCTGCCTTCAGATCCAAGAAGATGGTGAACTTCTGCCATAAATTTCACATTACTTTGGGCCATTCTACAGCTTACTATCCTCAAGGAAATGGCCTTGCTGAATCCTCAAATAAAAGTTTGATAAATATCATAAAGAAAGTGCTGGAAGAGAACAAAAAGAACTGGCATAAGAAACTAGTAAATGCCTTATGGGCAGACAGACTAACGACTAAAAGATCAATTGGGACCAGCCCATATGAGTTAGTCTATGGACTAGAGGCCAGATTTCCTTCATCACTAGGAGTGCCGGTTATGAAACTTCTACAAGAAAGCCAAGCAGAGCCAAATGACATGCAAAGAAGGATTAACCAGATAATTTGTTTACAGCAGACCAGAGAACAAGTTTTCAGCAGAGTGCAGATACTACAAGAGAAACTGAAAAAGGCCTTTGATAGAAGAACCAAAGCAGAGGATTTCAATGTAGGGGACAAAGTTCTAAAGTGGGATGCAAGAAGAGAAGAGAAAGGGAAACATGGAAAGTTTGACTCTTTATGGAAAGGACCATTTGCTGTCCAAGCAGTACAAGGTAACAACACTTATTTCCTCAAAAGTCTTACTGAAACTGACTCGGATGAAGGTCCTGTTAATGGCAGGATGCTGAAGCACTACTTTGATTATTCCCCATGAGTGGAACCTAAAGATTCTTTGTATATATGCAGTTGTACATATTCTTTTCTGTTTTAAATTGTAAAGAGCAGTTTTCCCAAGTAATTCACCAAGTAGCAAGAGGCTGATAGAATCAGAGGTCTTCCAAGAAAGAAGCACACTATTTTGACACATTCATGCAGCAGATTTCAAAGACAAAGATGGGCAGTCAAGGAACAAGGCAATCTGACCTGCTGTTCTTGGTCTTTCAAAAGAAAAACCATCCCCATGTGGAGCCACTGTTGGATACCTATACTAATAGGTTTCATATTTCATGATTGGCAAGAGAAAAGCCAAATATGCTCTGCTCTGGTATCCCAAAGATCCCATATTTCCTAGAAAGCAAGAGCTGGGTAAAGTGTTTCAAGTATTGAGGACCTTATTTCAATTTTGTGGATGATTCAACAGTCTAATCTGGATCATGCCATGTGTTCAATTTTGAGTTTTAGAATAGAGAAAGAAGTCTGTCCAAACAGCCTAATCTTGGCAGACAAATAGTTTAGGTAGAGAAGCAAAGGTTCCCAACAGTTTAATCTGGGACCTTGGAAGAGATAAGGGTAGAAATAGATAGAGAAAAGAATAAAGAAAAAAGCCAAAGAAAAGAAAAGGCAAAAAGGGTTTGCAAGTTCAAGTGCACCCTCCAAGGAGAAACAAAAAATGCTAGGTAAGCAGCTGGGTAGGTAGTTGGGGTCGCAGAAAGTGAGTCCTATCATTGCAGAAATGGTGATGATGGGCAGCAAAGTAAAAGACTACAGCAGGAGCATGACTAACTTCCCTCTTCCCCTTTATTCCATTACTAACACTCCCTTTCTTTCAGCTGAGATTTATGGAGAGAGATCATGGTTTTATGGTGGTTCTAGTTCATTCAGAATCCACATTTCTTGTCTAAGATCTTTTCATTTTGATCTACTCTCAAAACCAAGTCAATTTCAGATAAACTCAGTAAAATCCCTTTCATTTGCCCCCTTCATTCATATTAACCTCTAATTTTACTATATAGCTCCCCTATTTTTTCCATTCCCCTAATATTACTAACACCAAGGTGTATAAATCCCAAGCCCTTATAAATACCCACCCCCTTGGCATTATAGCCAATAAAGTTGCAAGTCAGGGATCAAATGACATCAGGTCATGTTGATAAACCTATGCCAAATACCCCTTCTCCTCATAAGCCACTTCTTCTACCTCTACCCCCTTTTTTGCACATCAAACCTTTGAAATGGGCCCTAAACCCCATCTTACCCGCTTAAAAGGGGCCAAAGCAGCATAAAACCCACTTTCCGCCCGTTAGCCAAGGTTGGCGCATATAACTCTTTTTATCAAAATACATTGGAAAAGCGCACAAAACAGGTTTATTTGCTTCCGCCCTCATCCGTATACTCCGCATATGTCATCTCCCCGACCACCATTAGATCAAGGGCCTACAGATCCGACGGCCCTGATCGCGTTGGACTCCTTCCGACGTCTGAACGATATCCGTACTAACCTCCCGTCACATCTGCCTCGCGTCCGCCGTCCGATCAAAGTCCGTAGATCTAACGATCATCGTGACGTCGGAGCCCATCCGATGACCGATAGATATCTCCCGACGTCCGTATTTGGAGGACGTCATGCCTCTGCCACGTGCCCTCACCACCTTACGTCGGAGGTACTACTGTCCGATACCGCCCCGTACAGAAGGCGGTGCGATATGAAACCACTGCTGGTTTCCGGATTCCCTCATCCCGCCATTGGTCCACCTGTCCTGCCATGTCACCGCCACCGTGTACCAACCATACAGCGCCACGTCACCCGATGACGTCAGCATGACGTCATCCGACCTTGACCCCACCCTATGACGTCATGCTGACGTCAGCACATATTCGCGCCAAAAGCATAAAAAGGTCTATTTTACCCAAAATTTCATGTTTTTTGGTCATTTCGCGTATTCGTCGTTAATCTGCTCTGCATGCAAACAACGTCCAAATTGTCTACCAGCTTGCTAAATTGACCAGAAGGCCTCCAGCGCACCAGTTCACCTGCGGTCTCGACCTTTGCGCATTGTTTTACCAGGTATTCCTCATCATTCATCCTCTGTGCGCCTGCAATTATCTGTTTAACGCCTTAGAGAGCTTAATGAAAGCCGAAAATCAAAATTCACCACTCAATTCCTCAGCAAAGCCTCAGAGTTCCAATTATAACTTCTAAAGAACACCAGCTGAGCCTTCCCAGTTGCATTTTGCTAAGAAACCAGGCCCTGTCTGCGCAATCGTGGCAGGCGCATTTGAAACCAATTTTTTAACATTGAAAGGTGCCAAAGGGGCTAAAGCTCCGCTCTTAATTACAAAAAATAGCATTTCAACTGCTGCGCACCCTGCTTTACCTCCAACTCGCATTTCCATCCCTCTACAAAGAAACTTTACTGTTGTTACTCTGCATAGTAACACAGTCCCTGAGTAAGAGTAAAATTTGCAAAGGAAAAGCATGGACCCCCCTGTAGCTCCCATAGCCCTCAATGTGGCTCCCCTGAATGTCCCTAACAGAACATTTGACACCAGAGCATTGGCAGACCTGGACTACAAGATAACAGAGGAAACAAGGAGCAGAAGCAGGTTCCATCTGCTGATATTAAATGAAATAAAGATCAAACATGAGAGGGGGACAGACATCCTGGGAATTTGGGAATCATTCCTCCCAATATTCAAACTTCCTCAGGTTAATCAATTCCCTGAGCTTGTGCACATAGTTGCTGAACACTATGATGCATCCCAGAGAGCAGTGCTAGATGCTGAAGGTTCAATCTTGTTCCTCATTACCCCTGAAGCCATCAGGGAGATGTTGCAATTCCACACAGAGCATAAGTTGGTCCCTCTGACACTAGCTGATTTGATAATACAGGGAGCCAGAACCACAGAGGCCCAAATCACTAAGGTCAACCAGCTCTTCATCAAAGCTGACACTTTGCAGATTCCTCCCATCAACTGTGTTTACCTCAATCAATTGGGCCAAGACCTGGTTGACATGATCAGTCCCATCCTGGGATATGATTCAATAGAATATATTGATGAAACAGTTATACAAATGATGCTTATGTTCTCCCCAGGAAGGAAACCAATCCACTATGATTATGCAACATACATATCAGACAAAATGCATGAACAGTTGATGAATTTGCCAAGAGAAAGAGTGTTTAGGTACACCTCCTACCTATATCATCTGCTCATATACTTCCAGCATAATAAATTCTCTTTCCCAATAAAGAGACTAGATGCACAGGGCAATCTCAGATCAGTAGTATATTGGACTTCTGTTTTCCATGTATCATGCTACTCTCCATATACCTACTGTGAGTTTATTGATCTCTTCATCCATCCAGCCTTGACTCTACTGATTGGTTCACCTCCTCCTAGACTGACAGAGGACATGAAAAGGTGCCTACATTTGTCAAAAGTATACAGTATTGGGGACTGGTATCTTTACCAACACCACACCGTTATCAGAATATATGGGTGTGAGTTACCCCCATTTAGACTACCCAAATTTGTGCCCATGAGGCTATTTGCCTTAGAATACTTCAGGCAGTTTGGCTATGTGGATATGTTCCACTTCTCAGGCAGAGGCAAGAAAGCACAGCTGAAAATCAAGAGCCAACTTGGCCATTTAGTCTACAATGAAAGGGATGAAGGGTGGAAGGAGGCAGATAGAATACTGGGGGGTTTTGGTTTGAAGCACAGTTTTACATGGAAACCCTATGACCCCAACAACTTCATCACAATGAGGAGACTCAAATATAAACTGTCTGCTTATGGTCATCATAGCCTCCCCAAAATTGAAAAATATGCCAATCAGAACAAGTGGAAAAGGGGAACTCTAGAAGAAGATATAACTCAAAAAGAGCTTGATCAAAGAGCTCTGAACAATCAAAAGAAGATGGCTGACCTTGAGTTTTATGCACAGGTCCCCTCACTGCCAAGCACACAAATTGGAGCAGTAGCCTCCTCTTCAACTACTCCACAGCAAACTACAAAGGTTGCTGGAAAAGTCTCAGAAAAAGGAAAGGAAAAGGAAATGGAGGCAGAGCAAGAGCAACAGCAGGAAAAACAGCAGGAAAAGCAGCAGGAAGACACAGAAGAGCAAGAGGAACAGCAGCAAGAAAAACAAGGGCAGGAGCCACCTGCCCAGCAAAAGGAAACAGTGGATACTCCTCAGACCACTGAACAAGTCATGCCTACAAGGCAAGACTCTACATTCGATGCCTCGGTCCTACAAACCCCTCAAAAGGAGGACACATTTATCCTGAGGAAAAGGGAAAGAGAAACTCCCTTGACATCCTCTATCAATCAAGGAGAGAAAAGGCAAAGACTCAACGATTTTCCAGAAGAGGATATAGCCATCCGAGAAGCATCAGGCATGGGCCCACCAAGTCAAGATATTTCAGCAAGTTCCTCCCAGCAGGAACCAGACAGGACAATGGGAGGGGAAGTCACCTCCTCCAGCCAGCAGAAAGAAGAAAGAGTGAGCATAAAGCAGCAGTTCATAGACATTAAGAGAAGGAGTGACCCAATCAAAGTTCAATTATACAATCACCTACTTAACATGGCTCCTTCCAATCAGCAGAGACTCATGTCTGCTTTCGATGTAGGTGAGGGCAAACTGACCTTGAGTCATTTTATGCCTACAGCACTCAAGCCACAGTCTTCTGCTGATTATCTCAGGACCAATTTAGAGGTCCTTGCCAAAGACATACACCCCATGGACAAAATTGAGTTGCATAAACAAACAGGGGAAATGGTGTATGCTTCATTGGCCGATAAGACCTTGGACAACTACAAGTTAACAAGCAGTCTGAATGCCACGGCTTCCCAGCTGGAGCTAGAGAGAGCCTCTTCTCAGGCCAAAGATAACAGGATCAAAACCCTGGAAGAAATCATCATAGAGATTGGGCACAATCCCAATGATATTAAAGGGATACAAGAGATCTTAAAAATCAGAGATGCTGATATGGCTGCACTAAGGAAGAAGATTAAACTTCCAGCCACTATCCATCCACAGACCGATGAAGTGGCAAAACAAAGGTATGAGCAGGATTCCACTGCTCTATTAATTTCTGTTTACAAAGAACTTTTGCAAGCACAAGAAAAATTGGGGCAATATGAGGCCTCACAAGAACCTCTGAAAGGATCATCAACACAAGCACAAGAGGGGCAAACATCTCAGCCCCCTCCACAGGTCATTAATCTTGAGGAGACTGCTCCTACTACTGCACCTCCACCTCAGCACGTTGAACAACCAGTCACATCTATTTCAGCAGCACCCACCAGCACAGATCAGAGCTTAGACATGCAAAAGCTAAAAAGCGAAATACAAGCTTTAGAAGCACAAATGATGCAGCTGAATGAAACTAAGGAGCAGCTGGCCAAGGTGAATGAAAGGCATGACAAAACAAAAAGAGAAGTAGGAGAGAAGGCCCAAGAAATCAAAGCTCTTAAAGACAAAATCAAGGAGCTTGAGAAAGAGCTGCAGCTAGATAAAATCATAGCCGAAATCAGAGCAATGATATGGTCCAATATTGGTAAGTCCATCAATAACCAGTGGTCATACATTGAGACAATCCATGAGCAACTGGAGCTCATTCCTAAAGCACAGAGGGAAATCAGAACAGCAAGGGCCTTGTTGGGAAACATGCCTGAAATTGCAACAAAATTGATCAATGTGCTCAATCATAAGACCAGTTCTCAGTTGACAACCATGGGAATAGCAAACAGAACTGATACTATCCAAATGATCAAGAGGGTTACTACTCTTAGGAGTCTGATGCAGACCTTAGACAGAAGAACCCAGGATATGCAAACTGAGGTAAACAGATTCTTTGAGAAGTTTCGGGTATTGGAAAGCAAAGGACTCCCTAGCTTGCTGAACAATGGAGGCAGATTATTCACCCATGAAGAATATGCCAAGAGAGTGAATGTTTTTGCCTCATCACAGGTAAATGAGAAAGCCAGCACCTCAGAAGATACAGGGCCTATCACAGGACAGATTTTCTATGGTAAGATAGAACATCTACTTTTTATAATGAATGAAATGAATCATCTATTTGATGTAGCCCCCAATTTTTTCAAATATACAGAAGCTGAAGAAACAATGCAGGCCATCCTCAAGCATCAGCTCCCTACACAAGAATGGTGGACAGATGCCATCCAGAGAATTTTGTAAACATTAAGCCATCCATTAATTTCTGTTTTTTCTATAAATTCTGATGGAAAGAACAGTCAGCAAAATCAGCAGGCATCATAAAGTCAAAGCTGAGCCAACTCAGCAGATGGAGCAGCCAACAAAGCAAGCAAAAGACTAACGCAGCTGGCAAAGCCGAGAAATTCATTGTGCAGGCAAAAGTAAATGCGTACCTACAGATCGGTACATAGTAAATGTAACCGACTCAGTGACTCCTTAAAGTCAAAAACAGTCATCTGACAGACATAATGGGCATTTACTCCACATTTAATGTTGCAATAACTCCCTGCGTACTTTCTGAACACTACCGAAGATATTTTCTCCTTCTCAGATGACTCAATGCCTGAGATATTTTGTATGCTTATTTCTATATAAACCCCGGTGCATGATAGAGGAGGGGGTTGTTGTAATTTTCCTTGGAAGAGCTCTCGCTCGTTGTAAAAATTCCCAGAGATAAATAATAGAAAAGGAGAATGGAATTTCCAAAGCATGGTGTATTTGGTGCGTTGTGGTGAATGGTGAATGTTGCAGGATTCCAGTTGTTTCATAAAACAATAAGTCTTCTCAAATCTCTGTATTACATGTTTTCAAGTCTTTTGTTCTCTTTTATCGTTCAGATATTTTACACTTAATAGCAAAGTAGAAGAATAGTTCAGGACTTAATCCATGATTACCCTGAACTCAAACTGAGCTATTATCTATGTTTTCCTCAGATATAGTAACAGAAGAGTAATTCTTAGTTGCTGCACTTTGAATCTATATCTTTCACTGTGATAGACATTCCCAGGGATTCAAGTTTGCCCCTGTGACATCTGTCTTTTCTCGTAACCAGTTTGGTGGAAACAGTTAACAACGAGTGAAAATTCTTGAATGCTTTCATTGTTTGTCTTACCTGTTTCCTGTTATTAATCAAAATTTGTTCTATAAAACATCCAAATGGCCCTGTAAGTTTCACCAGTTCATCTCAAAGTTTCTAGACACCTACAGCCACAGACTCCATTGCCCAATGGTACTTGACTCTCTGAAAATCACATCACAAGAGATCTGAAGGATATTCTTCAACCAAAACATAAACAAAACCTATGCATAATAGCTAGCCTAAAACCCTATCATAAACAGTTACAAATCATAAAGAGAGAGCCCTCTCTGATCACAGTTTGGCTAGAAACAGTGATCCAAAGATTGGTTAGTGGTTACCCCGGCCGTATTCCCTTGGGAGTCATAGGGAACAACCTGGGTGTTAACAGTCGTGTCTATCGCAAAGTAAGTGATAAACCCCCCATTATCTAGTCGAGCCAATGGTCCACAACCCGCGCGATCTTATCTTCTGATGTCTCTAGTCTGCGCACTAATTTTGGAGTCCACACTATCTGTTGATCAAGCTTATACCTTCCTTGGCTATTGGCTAACCTCACGATCCACTCATATAGTTTAGACGAGAAGGACGCAAAGAAATCTCATGGATTTCCGTATATACGTAGCGATCCAGCCACCTTTTCTTGGATGTCTATGGAGTTTTGATTTCCTGTGTCATGAACTTCTGAATCTTTTGATCCAACCACTCTTCAATTTCCTTCTTCGTGTGATTCCAGTGTTCCGACATCAGACATCCCTTAGGCAGATCCCAGTCCTAGCAACGGAACCATTTGTTGGCTACGTGGGGCTTGACCCAGGTTCAACAATGAGTTTAGCTAAGAAAATCCCAATACTACTGGCCCTTTCGGCAATAGTTTGCAGTGTGCGAGTTGACGTCTCACCCAAGGTAGTATGGGAGGGTGTTGGAACCAGGTTTCCACACCCTAGGGATGTCTTGATGAAGTCTGGGAAGTTCGCGAACTGATCCTACAAGCTTGCACTGCTCCGTGTAGCCGTCTGTCCTTCACAACTTGTGGAACTGCTTCCGTGTAGCTTTGTAAAGGGCACGAAGAGGTGTTCTCTAGATCTTTTATCCTTTCTGTGCTTTTGTTATAGATCTTAACTTAATTATGTGGGCCCAATATTCTCATTAATCATTCAACATTTATAGCCAGTGCGTGCAATCATAAAATGTAAATAGATGCATAAATATCACAGAAGCAATAAACACATAGTATTCCAGAATCAACTTATCTTTTATTAATCCTTTGTCCAAGTACAATCCCAACTCCGCCCTACACACTCAACTACAAGGGTCCGCGCACATAGCTGGGGACTCTACCAGGCCTCTGCGCACTCAGCTGCAAAGCCTCTTACTACTACTACGTCCCAAGACTCGAACTTACAAACTCAGAGTGAATTCCTACTTCAAAAACCCATATTACTTCTCAACGCTAAGACTAAGACTGACGTACACTTAGAGCCTCGCTCTATTTATACAATCCCATGGTCCGTGGACCATGGGTAGGCCGACACATTCTATATTAAATTACATTATTTTAGCGTGGAAAACCCTAGACTCTCATGCTCCGCGCCCGCATTTTGCAGGGTATTTACATTACATTGACCAAAATTTGGGCTTTAAGCCCCAAAAACATGCTATGGGTGGATCCGCTGCCCAACAACCATGAACCTATTACGAAAAGGGGATATAAGATCCATTTGCTGAAATTGTAAAGTTCTACCTAAGATGCTCTCGAGGATCATCCAAGGGGAGGAGTACAATTCAAGAGGCCTATGCCCAAATAAAAAAACCTACAGGTGGAGGAGTAACCAGAGCGAAGATCAAGAATTTATTCGAAAATTTCAAGACCGATATCCTCAGTACTCTCTCTGCCAAGATAAAGTCAGCACAAATTAAGAAGACACAAGCAGACATTGGCACACCTCTGGCTATGTTCTGCCTGGATTGTCAGAAGAAACATCCTTTGAGGGAATGTGAATTGGAAAACATCATCTTGTGTAATATTTGCAAGCTGGAGCATTCAACAGGGCAAAGTCCAGAGATTCCTAGAATAAAGACAGTACTCAGAGAATCAAGCGAGGAAGTGAAGTCCTCTTATTTCATCGCACCAAGGAGGCCATGGAAACGCGACCTCCAGGTATGTCTCAAGACTTTTCCTCTTTCAATTCGTGTAACAATGTATATAATACTCAGCGATATTTGTCACAATATCCTACCCCTCCTTCAACAGAGTTTCCTTCACCTTGGAACAAGTGGTCTCCATCTCCTCCTATTCAATATCCTAAATCTCAACCATATCCTTGGAACCAGAATTGGAGAGGAAATACCCAGAATTCAACTCTACCTAGACTACCCATGCAACAATAGCTACAGTTACCTCCTTTCCAAGCTCTTGTTCCTCCACCACCTGTGCGACCCGAACTACCTGTGCAACCTAACCCAAATCCAAATAATAAAGTAGCTCAGGGCATAGAGGCTCCGACTACCTTCCAGACCTACCTTATTACCCCCGTGGGACTTAATGAAATACAACTACGATTAGGCAAGGTAATTAAACCAAGTCACTCCCCTATCATTACAGAGGAGGAATGTGAACCATCCAGAGGAGATGTCGAAGGCTCTGAGGCGACTACTATGCCTACAAAAACTGATATAGAGGAAGTTGTTACATCTGTAACAGTCTTCCCACGAAGAATTGTTACTACTGTAACAACCAACTCAGGGAAAGCTGATACACTTGTAACAACAGATTCGACTGTTGTAACGTAAGACCCTCCATATCATCAGAGGTTGGCCGAACCTAGGATGACTTCACAACCCTAATCTGATTTTCTTAGGGAGTTGCAAAATTTGCATGTACGAATTCCTTTGCTACAATCCCTTAAATAAGTACCTATTTATGCTAAAATAGTGAGAAATTGTGCATTAAGAAACCTGGGAGGAAGACTAAAGACCCTGCCACCATACATGTGATGGGGAAATTATCTAAATTAATGATTGATCAGCCTCTCCTAACTAAGTACAATGATCCAAGAAATCCTACAGTCATTGTCTACATTAATGATTAGCCCATAGCCAACACGTTGATCGATCTCAAGGCTGCCATTAATGTAATTACAAAGGACCTCTTTGTCGCTTTCGGGCTACAGAGACTTAGACATACTCCTACTGTACTTGAATTAGCATATAGGTCCCGTGTTAAACCCGAGGGGATGTTAGAGGATATAATGATTACAATAGCTTCCTGGAGGTATCTGATTGACTTCCTTATCTTACAGCCCAAATCTAATTTGGGGTGACATCCTTTGATCCTAGGGAGAACTTGGCTGGCCATCGCGGATGCATTTATAGGCTGCAGGTCAGGATCTATGGTGATCTCGGATGAACATGCAACGAAGAACCTTAATATTTACCCCCCAAAACCAAATATGGATGTATACAACCCTTGGTGGGAAGCATTTGAGCCTGAGTCATATCTTTTCCTACCACTCCTCACTCTGGGGAAAGCCTAGTATTTCAAAAATGAGACAGAAGATGATGTCATTAATGGTTTTATTAGTAACTCACTTTCTGTCGCTTATGTTAAGAATGCGAATGAGGAAGAAGAGGTGGAAGATATAGATTTTGAAAAAATGAGAACTACTCTGAATATTGACAGCAGTCCAATTGAGATAGAATCTGGAAAGTGTTTCAATGTTAACCCCAACCTGACTACCAAGAAAAACCAACTGCTATTACAACTGTTACAAAAATAAAAAAAAGGCATTTGCATGGGACTATATAGATATGGAAGGGATCCACCCTAGCCTATGCATTCACCATATTTATTTAAAGGATGGTTGCAAACTAGTCAGACAACCACAACGCCGCATGAACCCTGTGATGCATGAAAGTGTTCCCTCTGCGGACAGAGGCAACCCCTCTAGCCCTAGAGTGGGTCTAGTCACAAACAAGGATAGATCAACAATAGCTTTCCTTAAACAGTCATAGTTGGAGGCCTACCTCAACTGGTGGTCAATGGAGTTCCGTTGCACTGCTCCAGCTTCCGCTTCCTCGATGAGTGATCAACCTAAAACAATGCAAAGGAAATACAACAAAGCACGTAATCGGAAAACAACAATGATCTATTTACTCACAAAGTCAAGAATTCATGAGCTATCAAGTAAAGTACATACAAGACATAAGAAAACATCATTGATTGTATTAATAATGAAATGAGAGCAAGCTTACAACCAAATTCTTGACGCCACAAGCCTTCTCAGAGGAATCTAGCCAGCATGTTCTCAAGCATTCACTCTTTGAAGATGGATCTCCCAACACACAAAGTTCTCTCTCACTCATAAGTTTTACACAAAGTTAAAATTGATTGTATTAATAATGAAATGAGAGCAAGCTTACAACCAAAGTCTTGATGTCACAAGCCTTCTCAGAGGAATCTAGCCAGCATGTTCTCAAGCATTCACTCTTTGAAGATGGATCTCCCAACACACAAAGTTCTCTCTCACTCATAAGTTTTACACAAAGTTAAAGGTACTTCACAACCTTCCACAAGCTATCAACAATCCCACACTTGTCACACTCACACCAACTACCTAGCAAACTCACAAACACTAACAGCACTGCTCAATCCAAGAATTTACCAACTAGCCAACTATCCAACTAGCAAAGCATAGCAATAGTGAGAGTTTAAATAGGAGAAGGAGTCTTCATGAAAGGTGGAAGAGAGATCTTATCCCCAAGGAAGGTAGCACAAATGATGGAACTACCATACCAGAGAAGGAAGGGTGACACAACTTATGCCAACAACTAGGTCTGGAGACATCCAGAAGGCCGACTGTTGGAATTCGACGAATCTGGATCATCACGAGTGTATAACAGATCCTTAGCGCTGACATCGCTAGTGAGCAATGTAGCCAATCAGATCATCGCTAAAGATAATAAGTATCCTCGCGCTGGAGCATGAAATCGGTCTGTCATGGGAATCAGATGTACTTCCGCACTGGAAGCACGGCCGGACTATTTACAAGTGTTTTTCATCACGTATATTAAGCCCAGAGTCGCGATGAGGCAGAAAACCTTAGGAAAAGTGGGTCACTTGGTAGCACAAGAGAGCATTTGTTCAATATGAGCATGTTTGACTTGGACACATGACACAGTAGAAGGAATGGAGTGAAGGTAATGACAAATTAATGTGTAACAGATGCCCCCTAAAGTATGAAGCCCGAGAGAGTGGGAGGGGTGAAATGCTTTACGAAACTGACTGAGTCGGAACACCATCTGGAAGAACCTGCACGCAAGTACAACTGATATCTCTAATAGTGAAATACATGTAGTCTAGGCATGGGCGCAGCCATCCAAAAGACATACGAACTAGGTCTGTGGTATGGACGCAGCCATCCAGCTAATAAGACCATGATAGTGATAAAGGTATGGTCGCAGCCATCCATGAAGACTCAGGTATGGTCGCATCCATCCATCAATGAGTCATGTAATCACGAACCAATCCACGCAGCTCGAACATGTATAATCTGAGTTCAAGGTCTTGAACCCAACCGATCATAGTACAAATTCTAACATGTGAATAGATGTGCTGAGGTCGAGCATGATAGAAAGTTGCTTGATTACCAGTCAATGATGAAAACCGTTAACAAGCACGAGAGAAACCACCAATAATGCCAATGGTCCTCAAGGTACTATCCAGCACAATCCACAAAGTGTGAAGAAGGAGCTGAAGTTGAACACTCGTGGAATCACCCAATCGACGGCCAATGATGAAAGTCGACCATCAGGTGCGAAGAACTTGCCATTGAGGCATGCAAGCTCTAAGGTACCAAAGGGGATCTCTAGATCAATCTCTTGGATAATGAGCTGATGTCGACAAGAGACGACCCATCACAGGAGGGCCATAATGTTTCCCCCATCAACGACACAAGATAAGGAACAAGCAATAGATGGTGAAACAGAGTATCAGAGGAGGAGGCAAGGATATAAACTGCAAAAGGATTATACTCTTGAACATATCGGCGACATGACTCCAGAGGGTGGTAGCATTCAGGTACCAAGGGATCAAAGGCTCAATGGAGACAACATAGATCGGATGGAATGAGGTTAAATAGTGACCCAAACTCGCGGAAGGCCAAATGACGATGTATGGATGTCCCAACCCGACAAGAAGAAAAAGTGTCGATGTTCAAGAGTGACCAGTTGCCATGATGATTTCCAAATTTTCCCCCACCATTGCTAGCGAGTACCCCAATTATTTTTGAAAACAAGCTTGAAGGGAATAACATATGCTTGTAATATAAGCTCTACCTTCGGTCGAATCCAACCTAGTAATAGTTTAACGAGCCCTAGGGAGAAGAAGCTTGAGTCTCGTCATGGTGACGAGTCCAATGTCGTCAGGGTTTAACGAGTCCGACATAGGTAAAACTCAGAGTCATTTTCATGTTTAGAGAGTTTGAAAAAGACACGGAAAAGAAAACTCCAAGGGGGTCTTTTTTCATAGATTTGTGTCTCTCGAGCCTGAAAAAGTATAAAACGATACTCGAAAGAACTGCTTGACCATTACAATCAAGGAGTACTTTGTGATTAGTGACCTCGACCCGAAAAAGTCGAAAAGTGATCGAAACCATGTCGTTTCGTAACCAATAACGAACCTGAAATGACAAAAGCCCAGCAATCTTTTCGCGTTTATATGGTTGGAAAAGAGCTTAAAGCAGACTGCCCCTTATTCCATTTAACGAGTTAAAAGGGAAAACTCGGTAATCTTTTCGTCTTTAAATGGTTGGAAAAGGGCTGAAAGTAGACCTCCATTTTTATTCTCTTTAACGAGTCAAAAAGGGAAAAAATACCTGGCAATCTTTTCATCTTTTACGAGTCAGAAAATGGCTTAAAGGTGACTCGTCCTAGAGGAACGAGTGGTATAAAGGGTAGCAACTGGTTCCGGCAATGGTGGAACTGCTCAAAACATGTAATGGTCAAGAGGCTGGCTAATAAAACCACTCATCGCTGTGGTTCCTCAGGAAAGGATAAACAATCAAGTGAAAGCATATGATCAGCCAAAGAGATGGTGGTGATGGAATGAAACAACCAAGGCTCATCTAGCAAAATTTAGCGGATAAAAATGACAATCACAAGGTGTAAATCAGGTATGGGTTCATTTTTACACAAGCTTGAACCATGGAGAACTCTGCTTGGATTCGGTTTCATGTTTACACAAGCTTGAAATGAAAAACTATGCTTGTTATAAGTTCGCATGCCCCCAGCATAATGACACAAATCGAGGTACATGCCCCCCAAGCTTCATTGCATTCAACGAGGTGGATGGAATGAAGGTTCACATTCGAGATCTTGGAAAGACTCGACTTGGATTTTACGAGATCTTAATCAAAGACTCGATTTGGAAAGGGGAGTTGTTTCATTTTTTAATGAGGTTGACACAGTGAAAAAGAACTATCCTCATAACCCTTGTTTCATTTTTTAACGAGGTTGACATAAGATCAAGAACTTTCCTCAAGACTCCTTGTTTCATTTTTTAACGAGCTTGACACAAGACAAGGAACTGTGCTCCAGGATCCTTGTTTCATTTTTTAACAAGGTTGACACAGGAACAAACCATCCTTGTGACACCTACTCATGGGCCATACAAGAACATGGCTCCCAAGAGGTCTTCATGGGATGGAAGAAACGCACTCTGGGAGGAATACATGTCATGAGGCACTAATGATAGATCAGGTTCCAAAGCCCCCAGTACATGATGTACGAGACCATCTGCATGATCATCAGCAGAGGCGGAGACAGAACGGGTAGCCACATAATTGACCTGTGGCAAGGAAGGCACTGCTTGCGAGCAAGAACCGATAGGGGACGACGGCTGCACAGGAGGCACCAGGGGACTAAAGAATGATAATTGATCTACGGTCACCATTCTTCCATCGTGTGGAAAACAAACCACACGGAAAAGTGAAGAGACGAGGGCCCCCATGGCATAAACATAGTCACGGCCAAGGAGAAGACTGAAATCTAAAGCACCTTGGACAACCATGATGTCTATATAGACGGTTTTTCCCCCCAAAGTAACAGGAAGCTTCGGGAGGATCCCTAAAGGTTGATTGGTTCCTCCGTCAAACGCCAATAGATTCTGCGTGACTGGCACAAGCTGTGGGGAGCCCAAAGCTTGCCAAGTAGTGGAAGGCATAAGACTAACAGATGCACCCTCATCCAAGATAGTTCCAGGTACTACCTTATCATAGGCATGTACTTTAATCTGGAAAGGCACATAGGATGGAAGGCGGAATGTAGTCAAATGACTCTAGTCGAAGGAAACAACTGAACTACTTAGTGGGGGAATCGTATGATTTCCCCCCTGCTCTACAGGAACTGAAGAAGGACTCTCTTGATCAGCGGGGATAGGAGGGTCATTTTCATACTCTGGAGAATCTAATGAGATGAGAAGAACATGAGCATGATGCTCTTCTAAAATAGAGTGATCAATAGGTGGTGAACCCAAGTCGACACTCTCTCTGACCAATGGTTGGTCTGGAACAGGCTTAGCATAGCCAGGCTCAGAAAGAGGAGGATGGACAAGCAAAGAATCTAACTCAATCTCTTTGTCAACGTGAAGAGGGTCTGAAGAGAGCCTCTGATAACCAACGGGAAGTTGGGGGGAAGAAGCTGTAAGACTTTCCAAAACGGCGGAAGCTTTATCCATGAGCGGACAAAGGTGAAGGGGATGGTTGCCTTCACATAGCCTACAGGGGAATTGAATCTTCCCTTTCTTCTTACCGTTTCCAGTTGATAGGGTAGCATCACCATGACCTTTAGAGGATGACAAGGGATGAGCTGGATCATGAGACCATACTTCCAAGATCCTAGGGATGCCAGGACAATCACGAAGAAGATGGTCACCCTTGCACAATTTACAAGGAAACTTAACCTTCCGTGGAGGAGAAGAAGGTGGTCTGACCTGAGATGTACTCGAAGCAGTGGCCTCATGTTTATCGAACTTCTTCTTCTTCATCATCTTCTTCTTCTTCTTCTTAGCCTCCTGGTTAATAGATGTGAAACTTTCACCAAGTGAAGGAGGAGATGAAGGTGAAGAAACAGGGGAAGAAGGCGTAGGCTCAACCTTGGAATCAACATGTCGTGGTTCAGACGAAGGAGACGGTGGAACAGGAGTCATGACACTCGGGACCACCGAGGTTGAAAACAACCAAATGGGTAAATCGATGGTTAACCAAGGCAAGGACAGTGTTGCCATATACAGAGCACCAGCATTTCCAAAAGGTGGAAACGGACTAGGATTCCCATCTGGGGAAAGACCTTGGCTGGTAGACTCAGGGAATGTTTCCATTAGGAACGAACCTGAAAAACACTCAAACTCTAATGAATAACTCTAACTGTTACCAGGAATATTTCGTGGGCAAATAAATTTTATGACACAGGAACGAAACTTGATCTTTTCATGTTTCATGAGTCAAGAAAAGGACAAAAAGGTGACTCTATCTCTTTCAAGGTTTAATGAGCCTGAAAGGACAAGTTCTCAGATGGACCTTTTCTTTTAGGGAGTTTGAAAAGGAACGAAAGTGACTACTCTGGAGAACTAGGCAAAAGGTTTACCAAAGAACCCGTAAAACTGCATATACACCTTGGCAGTCATATGAAAACCAAGGACTTTCCGTACGACAGTCAATCTTCCCGAATGTTGTGTTCGGTGCGTTATGGTTTGCAAGGCGGCAGACACAGCTTCCTAAGGATAAAAGATGATAACCTAGTGGGGTCTCCCAACATATACTCGACGGTACATGGGAGAAAAATTCTGTACTATACCGCTATTGAGTCACAGAAGGAGGAATCACACAACCTTGAGTGAAAACAATAGTGACTAGGTTTAACGATGCCGGAGCACGTCTCTAGCCTAGACCTCTAAATAGTGTGCATTATGTTCCAATGCATTGTTAGGTTTATTCAGTTCATTTTAAAGTTGATCTTGAATTATGTTTCAGTTTTTAGGCCTTACCATATGTATACAACAAATCCTAGGATGCAGCTAGAATGAGTAAAGCATCTTTCATTTTGATGAACACCTACTTACAGAAAGGTATAGAGTTCATTCCCAAACCAAGACAATAAAATGCAAACACTAAGAAACACAATGCATCAATACACTAATCTCATGATGCATCGATACTACTAATGAAAGATTTAGAGTTCTCTTTTCAATTTCTCAAACACGAAAATTTGAAATGCACATATACTTTCACTTTCGTATGCTAAATGAATGCAAACTTTTGATTTTTATTTTTTTTTGAATTTAAAGAGACAAACAAGCAAGTGTGAACTGATCAATCCAAACAATTGTGATCTATGCTTGGTAGTGAAGAAATCAAATCAACATAAAAAATTGGTTCAATAATCGACACTAAAAATCAACCAGCAAGAAAACAAGCAGTGAAAAAACCTCAAACAAATCAATAAGACAGTTGTGGATGAACCTTGAACAGAAAAGTAACCCAAGAAAATGGTTTTTCGACGAAACTTCTAAAGGGCTAGGTCACATGGTCCAAAAAACACAAGACTCACTCAATGAAATCAAAGAGACAGTAACCTAACCAAAATCAATTAAAACAAGCTAATAAGAGACAAGAAGCAACAGGGGATAAGCAATATTGATGAATTCAGGAGGTAAAGTTGTAAAAACAACTTTATAGGAATCATCGCAAGTGTTACACTGACAACTAGATTTGTCATCGCTAAACTAGAGACCATCGTTAGTGATGCACAGACAACTAGAGCTGACGTCGCTAGTGTTACACTAACAACTAGAGATGGTCGCGAAAGTACACCTATTTTCCGCGACGGTCCGATTTCAAGAGTCGTCGTGGGAATTAAACTAGTAACCTGAGATCGTCGCGGGTACAAAGCTATAAAATGGCGATGACGTTGTGACTGTTAGGCTATCTTCCGCGATGATGTAAAAAACAATGACAAACAAGCAAAGAACTCCCAAACAAGAACCAATCAATCCAACAGACAATAGAGGGGTTTCCCATATCGATCTAGGTGACCCAAAAGACTGATAATTAATCCCCAAAATTCAAGAGAGACCAAATCAAAATCAAAACAAGAGCAAACAAGAGAAGCAACATACAAAGGACAGAGTCCCCAGTGGAATCACCAATTTGTGATGCAGGAAAGTGTTCCCTCTGCGGGCAGAGGCAACCCCTCTAGCCCTAGAGTGGTTCTAGTCACAAACAAGGACAGATCAACAATAGCTTTCCTTAAACAGTCATTGTTGGAGGCCTACCTCAACTGGTGGTCGATGGAGTTCCATTGCGCTGCTCCAGCTTCCGCTTCCTCGATGAGTGATCAACCTGAAACAATGCAAAGGAAATACAACAAAGCACGTAACCGGAAAACAACAATGATCTATTTACTCACAAAGTCAAGAAGTCATGAGCTATCAAGTAAATTACATACAAGACATAGGAAAACATCATTGATTGTATTAATAATGAAATGAGAGCAAGCTTACAACCAAAGTCTTGACGTCACAAGCCTTCTCAGAGGAATCTAGCCAGCATGTTCTCAAGCATTCACTCTTTGAAGATGGATCTCCCAACACACAAAGTTCTCTCTCACTCATAAGTTTTACACAAAGTTAAGGGTAATTCACAACCTTCCACAAGCTATCAACAATCCCACACTTGTCACACTCACACCAGCTATCTAGCAAACTCACAAACACTAACAGCACTGCTCAATCCAAGAATTTACCAACTAGCCAACTTTCCAACTAGCAGAGCATAGCAATGGTGAGAGTTTAAATAAGAGAAGGAATCTTCATGAAAGGTGGAAGAAAGAGCCTATCCCCAAGGAAGGTAGCACAAATGATGGAACTTCCATACCAAAGAAGGAAGGGCAACATAACTTATGCCAACAACCAGGTCTGGAGATATCCAGAAGGCTGACTGTTGGAACGAATTCGCCCAATCTAGATCATCACGAGTGTATAACAGATCCTTAGCACTGACATCGCTGGTGATCAATGTAGCCATTCAGATCATTGCTAAAGATAATAAGTATCCTCGTGCTAGAGCACGAAATCAGTCCGTTGCGGTAATTAGATGTACTTCCATGCTGGAAGCGCGACCGGACTACTTACAAGCACTGTTCATCGTGTATATTAAGCCCATAGTAGCGATGAGGCAGAAAACCTTAGGAAAAGTGGGTCACTTGGCAACACAAGAGAGCATTTTTTCAATATGAGCATGTTTGACTTGGACACATGACATATTAGAAGGACTGGAGTGAAGGAAATGACAAATTACTGTGTAACAAACCTTGCACTAAAGGAGGGGGTGAAAGAAGAACTAAAAAGCTCTTGAGTGCTAATTTTATTTATCCAATATCCGACAACCAGTGGGTGTCACCACTTGTCATCATTCCTAAAAAGAATGACAAGTGGAGAGTCTGTGTTGATTATAGAAAACTCAATAAGGCCACTCAGAAGGACCATTTTCCCTTACCATTTATAGATCAAGTCCTTGATACCCTCTTCGGAAAGAAATTCTTTTCATTTTTGGACAGATTTAGTGGCTACAATCAAAGATATATTGCCTCGGAAGACCAAGATAAAATGACCTTTACTTGTCCTTGGGGAACCTACGCATACAGAGTACTACCTTTTGGGCTTTGTAATGTGTCAGCAACCTTTCAAAGGGAAATATTAGGATTTTTTTCTAACTTGTTGAATGACTGCCTGGAAATCTTCATGGACAATTTTACACCTTATGGAGATGCTTTTGAAATAGCATTAGTAAATCTGGAAAAAGTGTTGGAACGGTGTGTACAGACTAATGTTGTTTTGAGCATTGAAAAATGTCACATGATGATGACTGAAGGGATCATGCTTGGACACCACATTTTTGCTAACAGAATCAAGTTAAACCCTGTAAAAATAGAGGTAATTTTAAAATATCCAACCCCCAAAATGAAAAAAGAGGTACGTAGTTTTTTGGGGCATGTATGGTATTACGGGAGATTGATTGAAATTTTTTCCAAAATTGCATCACCATTATTTTCTATCCTCATGAAGGATGTTGATTTCTTGTGGATAGGGAATTGTGAGCAGGCCTTTTTAAAGCTAAAATGTTGTGTATCAATAGCTCCATCTTGCGAGGACCTAATTGGGAACTATCATTTCACATAGCTACAGATGCATCTAATATTGATGTAGGTGTTGTTTTGGGCCAACTGGAGGACAAGAAACCTTATGTTATTTACTACATAAGCAAAAATCTAGTTGAGCTCAATTACACAATGATCGAGAAGGAGTTCTTAGCAGTCGTGCATGCCATCAATAAATTTAGACATTATATCACCCAATATCATGTATTTGTACACACTGACCATTCTTCCATTAGTTTTTAAATGAATAAGCCAATTACAAATAGTAGGATTACACGCTTCTTATTGTTGTTACAAGAATATGATATCACTATTGTAGATAAGCCTACAAAAGATAATGTAGTAGTTGACTTTCTTTCCAAGCTAACTATTGATGACAGTTGCATTCCCACTAAGGATTCTTTCCCTGGTGAATATATTTTTGTTATTTCTACTTAGTCACCTTGGTATGCAGATATAGCCAATTATCTTGTTGCATGGAAGTCTCCACAGTATTTTTCCTCCAAGGAGAAAAGAAATATCATACAACAAAGTGCTACATATACCTAGATAGATTGGAACCTCTATCACACTGGACCACATTTCCATATGAGATATTGTGTTAGAGAAGATGAGTTCTTTGATATCCTTAAAGCCTGTCACGAGGAACCTTGTGGAGGGCACTTCGCAGACAAACAGACAGGATACAAAGTCCGTTAAACATGGTATTATTGGCCAACAATATTTCAGGATGCCAAGAAGTTTGTGAAGGGATGTGAGAGTTGTCAAAGGATGGAATAAACACTACAATCAGATGAGATGTCATTACAGCCCCAAATCGTCTTAGAACCTTTTGAGAAATGGGCTCTAGATTTGTGGGACCAATTAATCCTTCATCTAGATAGAGATCTTACATCTTGGTCTACACTTAATATGTCACAAAATAGGTAGAGGCCAAGTCACTAACCAGAGCCACAGAGTAGGATGTCTCAGGCCTTTTGTTTGAAGATATCTTTGTCTGGTTTGGCATACCCAGGGAGATAGTCATAAACAGAGGGCCTCAGTTCACATCGCATAAGATCTAGGAGTTGGTCAAAAAATATAAAATCCATCATAGAATCACAACACCTTATCATCCACAAGGAAATGGTAAAGTGGAAAGCACTAACAAGTTCATTGAGGGGATCCTTACTAAGACTATGGCCAGTCACCAAAGAAATTGGGCTGATAAGCTTCCAGAAGTGTTATGGGCATACAAGACTACATGGAGGAATACCACTGGATTCTCACCATATGAACTTGTGTATGGTAAGAGCCCTTTATTCCCCATTGAATTTGAAATCAAGACACTAAGAACAACATTGCAGGTCAATTTGGATTTGGCTATAGCACAAAACCAGAGATTGAACTAGCTCAATGAATTGGAGGAGAAATGGTTAGCTGTTATCTAGCAAACAGAAATTATCCAGAAGTAGAGAGCTAAGTAGCATGACAGATTCATCAAGAAGAAGAAGTTCGATAAAGGAGATTGGGCTCTCTTATATGACTCAATATTTAAAGACTTCAAGGGTAAGCTCTGCACTATATGGCTAGGTCCCTATGAGATAGATGCAGTCTTTGACACTGGGACTGTAAATTTGGTAACCATTGACAATGCAAGGACATCATTGCTTGAAAATGGGCACCATGTTCAGTTATATCACAAACCTATTTCAAGGGATTCATTTGTTAGCATTGTCACACATTCAGATCTACATATTACAGGAACAGGGGAAATCCCCCCTGTGCTGCAAAAATTTTAATTTTTCAAGTGTAAGAGCTGAAAATAAACTATGGTTGGTGGCTGTTACACTTAGCAGTTGAAAACCACTTGGTGGTGGCTGTTACACACTCTGTAACAGAATCTGGTATTTTAAAGAATATCTTATGATAAGTGTTTTTACATGATATTTTCTTCTTTATTTTTTTAGTAGCAACTAAAATAATATATATTAGTCATCTTGGCTATTAGATCTATAACAACCGATGACTTTTCATAAATAAATGAGATATTTTATTAAAATAAATATCAGACATCACCATGATCCTCATCATCGAAATTAAGTTCACGCGTCTCACTGTCAAAGCTTGGTTCGTGCATCGCGTCGCCCATGACTTCGCCTCACGTCACCCAGATACATCATCAAAAGGTAATATTGAATTCGCTTTATTTGGTAATTATGGTGACTTAACATGACTTTCGACAGCCAAGGATGGTTGTCATATTTAAGCTGGGGGGGGAGCAAATCCATGGAATGAGGTTAGCCACCACCTTATCCAATACATATCATGTGAAGGTAGGTATAGTGTGTTTTATGGATATCACTTTAGGCTTATTGAAGAATTGAGGTTTGGAGCAGAAACTCCTCTTCACCATAAGCTCAGCATACCATACTTCCTTCTGCAATCACTGATAGACACAAGCATAATGGTGTAGGAGGGAAACCACCAATAGCTAGCCTACCAAGGGTTAATTAGAATCATCATAGAAGATTCCCTCCACAACCTTAGAATTCCTATCCAATGGGAAATTTTCAGAGACATGCAAACAGAGGAGGATATCAAAGCCCTCACATATGACATTAGTCCTACTGTCAGTGAAAAAGATGAGGAAGAAACTGAAACAGATGGAGAAGAAGCAGAGAGGGATGAAGATGAGATAGATGAGGAGGAAGAAGAGGAGAAAGAGAAGGAAGGTGATGAGGAAACAGAGGAAGATGTCAAGGAGGAGACTGATAAACAAGATGAGGATCTAGAAGGAGGAGAAGAGGGGAAAAACATGGACGAAAAGGGAAATGAAGAAGAGGAAGAAGGAGACAAGAAGGAGTCACCTAGGGTGTCTACAGAACCCACTAAGAGAGAAGTAATAGCTACCCTCACTGCTCTTAGCACCCCTATCAAACAGAAAGGAAAAAGACAGAGGCAGACCCCCTTATATTTCAAAACAAGGAAAAGCACAAGGATAAGGTAGGGGAAACCCCAAACTCCAACCAAAATTCCCATTGTAATTGAGGACTCACCTAAATAGCAAGAGAAAATGCCTCCTCCTAAGTCTCCTATCACCTATGTGAGAAGGCCTATAACTAGATCCACCTCATCCAAAGGAAAAGAAATCCTACAGGATACACAGCAGGACCTATAGGAAGCAGAAGCAGTCCTACAGGAGACTCTGCTAAACCTACAGGAGACTCAAAAATTGGATAATGAGGGAAGCCTACAACAAGAAACTAAAGAAGAGGACCCAGAGCTAAGGGAACCTAGGCCCCAACAAAAATATATTGAAGGGGGCAGGGTCATTCCACAAAAAATTGTTATTCCATTATTCTTTGAGCTTGAGAAGGAGAGAGCCGGAACTCATATATGGATGCAGATTACCAAGTCTAAGGGGGTGGAAGACGTTGGTCACATGGAGGAGAAGCTCAAGGAGATGGGTAGAGAACTAAGTAGCTTGAGAGACAAAGAGGCCATAATGAGAAATCAGTTAGAGACATAAAGTGCATGGTTGAAAGGACAACTGCAAGAAAGAGATAATCAATTGGCATGCATGGCCAGTCTCTCTTTGGAAGAAATCTAGTGCAGGATGCCAGCTAAATCCTATGCCCTGTACCTTAAGGAAGAGTGACTGCAATTCCAAATAAAGACCCTATAATAGAGAGGCACTATGCCATTTTAGGATTATAGACAGTTCATTGATATTTGTGATTAAAGTAATTTGGAAGATAGGGCCAAGATGTATGAGTTTTATTTGCATAACATGGCCTTAACAGACATGAATGTATGGGACCCTAATGCCAAGCTAGGATATTTACAGTTGATGGCTTTGGCATCATGGATGAACCATGAGAAAGTAAGGGCTGCCGAAATGAAGAAGATATTGGCAAGAGAACAAACAAAGCCTCTTATGATCAGATCTGAGCAGTCCAATCCAATGACCTTCGTCACTACACATAATTTAATTGCAAATGATCCTTAGCTTGCACACCTATCTTGTTTCCCAAGAGCAAGTAATTTCACATTTTGAGGACATGTTCAGGTTGTTAGGGGATGATAGTATGAAAGCTTTCCTGAGGAGATGGAACACATTGCCATACAATTTAAAGCTAAGAGAGTATAACTCTCCTCAAAGAATGAGAGAAGCATTGAACATGACACCCATGTACAAGTAATCTATTCAAAGGATCAAAGTCAATTGGATTAGCTTGAGACTCAGTCCACCACTACTCTTAGGGATGCTAGAAGGAAGGAAGGAAGAAGAAGAAGGGAGGCAACGGGAGGAGGTAGAAAAGAAGGCAGGTCTCTATGCACAAGAAGAGGAAACCACAACAGAGGCATGGGATGTGAGGGAGGCCACTAGAGATATGAAAGAAATGGATATTGATTGAGTTGCTCAGAGGATGAGCAACACTTTCAGTAGGGGGTGATGATGAGCCTCATCATTGGGTAATTATATGGGCCTTAATTCACCTCCTAGCTTAGTCAAACCAACTCTTATCATAACTTATTACATGTTTTGATTATATTTTGTTTAATGAGATGAGTTAAAGTGAGATATTATGCCTAGTGGACTAATATGCATTGAATGCGGGTTTGGAAGAGAAAAGCAACGAATTTTGGCAAGACTAAGGTTTGAAACTCGAATGGGACAAGGGAGAGAGATTTTAGGAGGTAAATCCTCCTCATTTACTCCTTCCCCACTCGAATATTCCTTCATTAATCACACCAGCTCGAAGTGCAAGAAGCCAATTCATGAAGATCAAAAGGCAGTCGAGCAAGTGATAGACAAAGAGTTAGATCATCTTGAGTTTGGGAGCTTAGCCTCCCTAAATTTAAGGAAGTTTTTGGCTTGTGGGGGCTTAACCCAAGTTAGCGTTAGTTAGCCAAACAAATCCCTACACTACTGGCATTTTCGGCATCAACCCATGGAGCGCAGACTGAAGTCTCACCTGAAGCAGTATGGGGGGATGCTAGAACCAAGTTTCTGAACCCTTGAGATGGATGTGATGTCATTTTATTTCGGCTATTCCTACCTTCGCACAGGTTGCTTAACCTTCTGATCCACCCTTCAGTACCTTTGTGAAAGGGTACAATCATCTTTCGTGCAGCCCTAACTAGGGGCTGAAGTCCTTTCATGCTGCTAGGGCAGCGAACTACGATATCTTCCTAACTAGGCTAAGTGTTTATTATCAAATCTTTGTTAGCCTCGTGTAAACATATGTTCCTACTTCTGGTCACTTATCCAACACAATTACATACATTCATGCATCATATAAGCATTATAAGTGAAATTTATACTGTTGGCTTGTTGGGGCCTAACCCAGGTTCAGAGGTGATTTAGCCAAATAAATCCCGGTACTACTAGCCCTTTCGGCAACAGTCCACGGAGCACGGACTGAGGTCTCACCTAAAGTAGTATGGGAGGGTGATAGAACCAGGTTTCCGCACCCTGGAGATGTCTAATGGTATCAAGGAGTCTACGGTTCGACCCTGTGCACATGTCGCTACGCGTGCTTACCCGTACCTCGCAGCCTGAGATGCTACCTTCGTCAGCCCTATTTGGGGACCGAACAGGGTTATTACCCAAGTCCTTACTCGCAGCCCAATATTAGGTGATTAACTAAACCTATTTATACCCTTTTAGTTATACTTAACAATGTTCACAATTCATATAAGTGCGCACAGTAAATAAACAATATAATTGCAAGTAATATCAAACATGTAATAACTCAGAACAGATACAAAGGATTTAGATAAAACTTCTCTTTATTATTTTCTTCCTTCTATTACAGACTCAACCTTACCCTGCGCACTTAGCTACAGGAGTCCACGCACTCAGCTGCGAACTCTACTAAGCCTATATGCACTCAGCTGCAGAGCCTCTTCCTCCTACTATGACCCAAGATACTTAGACCCTTACTCTATGCTCGCTATCTTATTCTATCCATCTAATTCCATTCATTAGTTAGTTACTTTAAAACTTAGAGCGCCACTCTATTTATACAATCCCATGGTACATGGACCATGGATAGGCTGACACTACATTCAAAACATAGGGCGGACAACCCTATGACCCTGACATACAATTCGTGCTCCACGCCTGCAATTTGCGGAGTTTTTACAACAATATTACTCAAAACTTGGGCTTTGAGCCCCAAAACATGCTGTGGGGGGGTTCCATGCCCAACAGGCCCCAAAAACAAACATCATGACTTGTCCTCGAGTCACTCTGTCGGCACAGCGATCTTGGCACGAAGTCCCTCCAGCTAGTCCTGAATGGTCTTGATGTCCGAAGCGCACTGAGCTGCTACTTGCTGTACCTGCTACATTCTATCTTCCGAGAGCTTTGTTTCTAGCATGCTACGCTGCATCTGTGCATGCATCCTTTGAATCTGCACGAGCTTTCCTTCAATATCTACTGTGATTATGAAGGCTTTGTCAATCCATGGCTGGACTCGCGCTTTGAGAACTACTTCCTTATGGTGCGTCGCGTCCACCTGCTCTTTTAACTCCTTATATTGTTGCATCATCGCAAGATGCTGAGTGAGGACTACTATTTATGTAGTCCCTCTGATGCTATCATACTGCTGCTAGAGTTCGCATGCCTCTATCTCTAGCCGCTGGATATTTTGGATCCTCCTTCAAAGTCATGAGGACCTCTAGTGCCTATTGCAACATATTTGTACAGTCACGCACTGAACGTCCAATATCTTCCAACACTGTTGTAATAGTGTTGGCGCGTTGTTCTCTGATCTATGGGGGAGTGCAAGGCTGTGCCTTCAACCGCAGCTCAGTAATTTAAAGGTTCAACTACAGCTGAACCTTTGTTGTCTCTTCTCTCGCGTCGCAAACTCCACTTGCCAAACTGTGGATCTGCACTTCTACCAATAGATCCACTGCGATAGTGAGCTCTAAGACACGTTGACAAGCGTCATCTACCGTCTGCACCAAGCTTTGGTTCTGCGACACCAACTCGTCACATGGCAAGTTGAGCTGCTCCATATTGATCTTTTGTTCATTAAGAACCTAGATCACGCGGTTCTCCCTAGCACGCAACTCTGCTGTTATCCCATCCTATAGCTGATAAAGCATTTCTCAGGGAAGGGTAGCTAGATTAAGGCCAAGGCCTTTCATCATGCTAATCGACATTTGGTCCATCACATCTGATGAAACTAATGCTCCCTTTGGTAACACTATTGTGTTGGCCATCCTTACGTACAGCATCTGCTCTGCAGCTGAAGTGCCTGCTGCGAAGTGGGTTAATAGGGTACCTTCCTGAGGGAGCCGCACCTGTAACTCCTGTAGCTGCACCTTGAGGGCCCCCAACACATTCTGGTGCTTTGTCATAAACTCTTGGAGCACTTCACTGGTGACATCACGGACTATCTCATCGATATCATGGAGATCACCTTCGGTTAAGGTGATCAGGTCAATGGCCAGCTTCAAAGCCTTAACCTTTTTCCTTGGACCTGATCTCTCTGTGATGCGCGGCCATTTTAGTTGTGTGGATGTGGTCCTTGGGTCCATGCTCCCCTCTGCTATTTCGGTGTCCTCTGCCTCCTTCCTAGAGGACATTGCTTGGCCCTCCTCTGCCTATGTCATTGTTGCCTCTGTTTTCTACGCTGTCGTTGCTACTTCTGTGGCCTTCTTTTGCTTTGTGGCTTTTTTTACGGCTTCATGCATTGCCCTTACCTCAGTTGCCACTTTTTCATTCTACCTTCTCTCGGCCAGTTGGGTGATGTGTAGCTTGGCATCATTCTTCTGTTTCTGTGTTGCTACTTTCTCTAGTTCTGCCAAATCTGGGGCACGCCACTCGGGAGGCCATGTCTCCATTACAGTAAAGATCGTGGCGTCAGTTGCTACAAATGGTAGCTTTGTCCACTGCTACACTGGATCCTTTCGCAACTTGATGTATATGTTGTGCATATCCGCCTTGAAGTCTGCAAAACTCTGCAGACTATTATGCACCATAGATGACAAGTGCGGCCTCTTGTTGATCCACATTCGGATGCTTGCCTCCATGAGCACCCAGAAAATTTTTGTATCGTGAATCTGTTTTTCGTCTTTGGTGGCCCAGAGTGAAGCTTACTTTGCGGCCTCTGGTAAGTCTCGGACAATGTTCGGGAACTGACTATCCTCCGGTAGTTCTGCTACTACCAACAATATCGATAAGAGCAACCACACATAGTGAAAGGTCTTACCCTGCTCCTAGGCCTCGTGACAGTTTAGCAAAAACTCCTCATAGAGGAACTCAGCCCAGTTGAACTGGACCCCCTCTATGCACTGTTCAACCAACGCGACCACCAGCGCTGGTACCTCATCGGCGTGACTTTTTCTCATCACTTTACCGGCCAGGAGTTGAGTTTCTACGTGCACCCCCTTATCCTGTTGTGTGTGGAGCATGATTGTTCAAAGGTCTTTGTTTCAGTGGGATGTATACCCCAGGAAGTCTTGTACACCCTCCACGCGGGGGGGGTGCCGGAGGGCTCGGGGGCAGCGCCCCCGAAGCTAAAAACAAATGTAAAATTGCCTTGTAAAAGTATATTAATTTCTAGTCAATTTGGGCCGTTCATTAGGCGGATGATCTGACGGTAGAACTTATGTTTAGTTTAGGGTTGTTTTCCCTAGAAGGCAACCCCTCTCTTTGTATGAGGGTATTGTATTTGAGGCTGTGAAATAGATGTGTATTATGTGAGCGAGAAACAAAGAGGTGAGACTGTGAGAGAAAATAGAGGATATTACAGCGGATTTGCTGTAGGTTGTGTCTCTTCATTTTGTTGGATAATAGAAAGGAAGGACTGGCTGTTCGGGGTGGACGTAGCCCAAACTGGGTGAAACACGTATATCTGTGTCTCTCTTGTTTTGTGCGTTTTCTGTGTTTATACTTCTGCAATATTTTATGTGTTCCATTGCTCTGTAATATATAATTTTCTAACATATCCTTGATGCTGGAAATGGCGTAGCCCCTCTTCTTTTTCTCCATCTTATACTTTTCCTTCATGACTTCCGTGAGAGCCAAATCACTCCCTTTTACGGCTATAGTCGTGGGGTCCTTTCCCTTACAGGGGAACCAAGAAATACATTGGATGAGGTCTGTCGTGATGGGAATAGGCTCCTCTAGCCATAGATACCCATCATGCACCAAGCAGAGTAGCTGCCTGATGATGAAAATGGTGATGGGTGCATGGTGGAAATGTGGTATCCATAACAAATGCAGCAACCCAACCTTTTCCACACTACGCAGCCATTTTCGCAGCTCTAACATTATCACCACCCCCTCCATATTCGACTTCATCAGATTCACCGTCTCTAGGTGCAAGAACTTCTTGTTGTCCACAAGGTCCCAGTCTTCAAATTTCATGGTGGGAATGTGGCCTAGGTGCGAGCTGTCAAATACAATGCCATCGGGGAGGAGCGGGGTCTGGAGTGAACTCTTTGTTGCATCCATATCCTTCAGTACTTTGGTTTTCCCTTTTCGCGGAGGGACATATGCGGGCAGTTTCACTACAGAGCACAACGGTTAGATGTGCTCCTCCATGTCTTCTTCTTCTTCTTCAGTGACAATCAGGGCCTGCAAGTCTTCTTCCTCCTCATCTGTTTTAATCATGACTGCCTTCCCTTTTTCTTCCATTGATAACTTCTTGTGCCATGAATTCCTCGGGGACATGCGTATTGGTCCCATTGCCTACTTATCCTTCTTCGGCCTTAGCATTCATTAAAGCACTTTTCTCCCTTAGCCGTACCCGATATTTTTCAAGTTCGCGAAGGCTATAGTTTCCCCATCGAATTTATTCCTGAAGTCTTATATGTTCAGTTTCTCATGGCTACATGATTTCTTCATTCCAGGATTCACACATTGTCAAATCTATGGATGCTATTACATACAAATTCATCTTTGCATGCTCCTCAGAGATTACAGTCCCTACTTCATTCTGTAGCTTCAGAATTGTTCTCACATTCAGGGTTTTGCACATGGTCCTATAGGCCCATCGAACCACTGGTACGCACAAGTCACAGTCAGTGTGTTTCACACGGTGGACCCTGTTCAGCACTTCACACACCCTGTCAAATGCTTCCCCGCAGATAATATTTGGTGCACTTCGTCTTTCCTACTGCTGCATTTTGTTCTTGTTTTCTATCATGGGAGTGGTGTGCATTTGTGCGGGCTGCATGCCATACGTCTGTACCCATCTGGAAAGGTGGGTGCACAAGCTATTTTTCCCCTCATAACTGGCTCTCATCCATAGCTGGGGTTTTCCAAATCGTAGGTGCATCATCCTTCTACATTTGCGCCAATCCCCGAAACTCTGCTGGTGCATACCCCACCACCTTGCAGGCGTAGCATGCAGTGCCCATTTCAAAGCATTGAACCTCTGTTGTTCTAGCACTTCACTTTCAAATTCATTTAGGAATTCATCCGTCACTGTCAACCCATCGTACCTAGGTAGATCCCTTATCTCTGTTGTCATGTAGCGCAGTGATCTTACCATCATGTTGCAATTGAGCGTGGTTACTTCGTGTAACTGATTCTACCATCGCTCTATTTCTTCGTCTGAATCCGAAGTGCAGGAGCTTTCGCGCTCCCATGAAATCCTACCATCTACTGTTGGATTCACCCAATCCTACTCTCGAGCGGTTATCTTGTAGATACAGTCGAGATCGTCATCACTATCGTCATTGCGCACTAGTTCTGTGTAGTGCGCTCCTTTCGCAGGGTCTAAAGCTACCACTATGCGTAGTGACTTTTTCTCAAAAATCATTTTGCACTTCTTTAGATTTATTACTCCGTTCATATCAGTGGTCCAATCTATTCCCAGTAGCACGGGATAGGGATTGCTATCATCGAAAATCTCTATCACTTCGAAATCTACCAGCGCGCTAGCACCTTCGATATCTACTATTATCCCCTACAATCTTCCCATCAGTGGGATCTTCTGCTGGTTCGCCATTCGCAATTGAATAGGAGACCATTGTAGCGCAGGTCTACCCATGCATTCCACTGTTTGTTTTGGCAATACATTCGCATCCAATCCAAGATCTAGAATTACTTGATCCATTTTGTACTCTCTGATTTGCGCGGTCAATCTCATTTCCCTTCCAGTTCGCAATGCATGCTTTCCAAGTTTCCAGACTATGCGCAGTTCTCCTGACCCCACGCACCTAGTGATAAGTTCCTGCAATCCTTTTACAACCTTGCTATCACGTAGCAGTTTCATGCATGTATCCAGAAAGGTAGTGAGCATTGAAGGATCCATCCCTGGTTCTAGTTGATCCTTACTACTTGAAGTGGAGACCCCTGTGAAGCTCTTAGCTTCCATGAATGTCTCCTTCGTGTGCTCCAAATCAAATTCAGGTTCCTTTATAGGAGCCTTGTGAACCCACGTACTTTCTTCTGGCAGCTTACCTTTGTCATCTCCGGTTGTGATATCACTTCGAACCACTATGTTTACATTTGGGACTTCTTTGCGCAGCTCAGACCTCATCATTTGTAGGTTCTGAGTCGGGGGAGGCTGGAGTACTCCTTTATCGCGCAACCTCGCTATTAGTGTAGGGCAGTCCTCCATCTCATGATCAAATTGGGTACAGTATAAACATGATGCTCTCGTCGGATTCGTACAATCATGGGCATAGTGCCCTGGGCCTCCACAATTGTAACAAATTAGTTGTCTGCGACCCTTTCCTGGTCCCATTCCACCTCGACATTGTCCGCACCCCTGAAATCCAGCATGCACCATCCCTGCATTCAGATCGAGGGCTCGCATTTCAGTCTGCACTCTATAGTCAGGGGTTCGATGCATCATCAGCTTGTAACTTCTGCAGGTGTGCTTATCATGGCCTACCGACCTACAGAAATTACAGAATAATTTCTTAGACGTCTGCATATGGTTCTGTAATAAGTGACAATTATCCGTAGTGTGTTTTCCTCCTATCTGAATAATCGTGCACCATAATGTAGGTTCCAAGCTCGGTCCTACTTGTGGCTCTGGTCTTAACGACATTGGCCCTCCTCCCGCCAAGTAATTCTCGAAAACTGGATAGTGGTCCTTGTGATGCCCCTGGCCTTTAAATTTTATGCATCATACTTCCTCGTGCGCCTCTGGCTGAGTTGTCCTGTCCTGTTTTAAACTCTACATTTCCAAACACAAATTTTGCAGTTACATGTGGATTTGTTGGACTCCCAGACCAGGATCTTGTATAGGGGTCTTGTGCAATCTCATTGCAATCTCCAAAGCTTCGGTCAGGGTGGATAGTTTTTGTTGTGACAGTGTCGTCCTTAAATGCGGTGTTAGTGACACTACAAACCACGCGCGGTGTTGTCCATCCGTCAAGGTCATGTTGGCTTCGTGAATCATACTCTTCAGTCTCTGGTCCAAATCACATGGGGTCTCTCCTGGAAGCATTGTGATTTCCTTAAACCTGATAATCGACTGTGTCTCCGATTTAGGCCTGCTAAATTCCCTATTTAACGCAGCCCGGATATCTGCGATCCATGTGTTTGGATGGTCATTAGAATTCTTAATGTACCACATTAGTGCGCGATCCTGCAATGTGCTTACCAGCGTAGCCTTCTTTATATTGTCATCCAAGACTCCTTGTGCTTCCCATACAGCCTTTACTACAAACCAGAATTGGTCCCGATCTTCATTCCCTACTCCTCTAAATACCGACAGTTTGATTGCACTCGCCACATTGAACTGTGGTGGTAGCGGAGGTGGTGTGGGTGGAGATGGGGGTGACGATGGTGACAGTGGTGGTGGTGTAGGTGTGGGTGGTATGCGCAGAATTCACTGCCTTATCAGACTGATCGCGCTACTAGGAGAAACTTTCACGAGTTATTCCTCACTTTCCCATCACAGCGAAATCAAGGGGATAGTTTCTATCTTTGCTCTACCTTCGTTTTGGTAGATTATCCCACTTCACGTAGTCCCAAACATCAATTTATTCGCATAACCCTCTTTTCACACAATAGAATTTTGATCCAAGTGTTTAATGATTTAATTTACTTACCCCGCAGTCCCTTGAGGAAGTGACGTTCTGCCTCACTGTAGCTGACGGTTATATCTACGGCAAACTCGGTGATAAATCCCCCTATAATTCAATCAATCCAATGGTCCATAGCGTGCTTGATCTTATTTTCTGATGCTCCTAGTCTGCGCACCAATTCCTGAGTCCACACAATTAGTTTTTTGAGCCTACACCTTCCCTAATTGTCTACTAGCTTCGCGATCCACTTGTACAGCTCAGGGGGGAAGGACGCAAAGAAAATTTTGTGGATTTCCATATATAAGTAGCGCTCCAACCATTGTTCCTTTGATACTCGTGGATTCCTGTTTTACTGCGCCGCAAACTCATGAATCTTCTTGTCCAACCACCCTTCAATTTATGTCTTTGTTGGATTCCAGTGACACGACATCAGACATCTCTTATGCAAATCCCAGTCTCAGCAACAGAACCATTTGTTGGCTTGTTGGGGCCTAACCCAGGTTCAAAGGTGATTTAGCCAAATAAATCCTGACACTACTGGACCTTTCGGCAACAGTACATGGAGTGCGGACTGAGGTCTCACCCGAAGTAGTATGGGAGGGTGCTAGAACTAGGTTTCTGCATCATGTAGATGTCTGATGGTATCAAGGGGTCCATGGTTCGACCTTGCATACATGTTGCTACGCGCACTTACACGTACCTCACAGCCTGATATGTTGCCTTCACGCAGCCCTATTTGGGGGTCGAACAGGGTTATTACCTAAGTCCTTACTCGCAGCCTGATATTAGGTGATTAACAGAACTTATTTATACCCTTTTAGTTATACTTAACAATACTCACAATTCATATAAGTGCACGCAATAAATAACAAGTATAATTGCAAGTAATATCAAACATGTAATAACTCAAAACAAATACACAAGATTCAGATAAAACTTCTCTTTATTATTTTCTTCTTTTGTTACAGACTCAACCTTACCCTGCGCACTCAACTGCAGGGGTCCGCGCACTTAGTTGCGGACTCTTCTAGGCCTCTACGCACTCACCTGCAGAGCCTCTTCCTCCTACTACGACCCAAGATACTTAGACCCTTACTCTATGCTCATTATCTTATTCTATCCATCTGATTCCATTCATTAGTTAGTTACTTTACAACTTAGAGCCTCACTCTATTTATACAATCCCATGGTCCACGGACCATGGGTAGGCCAACACTACATTCAAAACTTAGGGCAGACAACCCTATGACTCTAACATACAATTCACGCTCTGCACCCGCAATTTGCAGAGTTTTTACAACAATATTACTCCAAACTTGGGCTTTGAGCCCCAAAACATGATGTGGGGGGATTCCATGCCCAACATATACCCAATATAACATATGCATAAATAGGAAATAAAGACACAAAATTTGTACAATACTTCTCTTTATTGATAATTCAGAACGATTACAGACTCGACCTGCCTTGCGCACTCAGCTGCAGGGGTCTGCGCACTAAGCTGTAGAGCCTCTACCTATTCTACGACCAAAAACTTAGACTTCTACTCAGAGCTATCTCTCATACATCATATCTTATTCAATAATTCCATAATCTGATTGATGCTTCTAACTACTTAGAGCTTAGCTCTATTTATACAATCCCATGGTATGCAGACCATGGGTAGATCTTCTACAGCCGACTTTACATTTTCAAATAAGGGTGGCCAACCATATGACTCTTTAACATCTACGTGCTCTGCGACCACAAAATGTGGAGTCTTTACATTTGGATTACAAAATTGGACCAAAATATGGGCTTTAAACCCCAAAACTATCCTTTGGGGTTCCCACACCCAACATGCCCCCAACACAAACATCGTGACTCGCCCTCGAGTCACTCTGTAGGTGCGGAGATCTTAGTGCGAAGACCTCTTAGCTCTGTTTGGATCACCACAACGTTGGCAGCGCACTGAGTGGCTGCCTGCTGGACTTCTTCCACTCGTTATTCAGTGACTGCTGCTGAACTGCTACTCTGAATCTTCTGTTGAGTTGCCTACAGTTTTGCGAGCTACCCTTCAATGGAGGCTATGATCACGTAAGCCTCGTCTATTCATGGCTATAGGCATGATTTTAAGACTGCTTCTTTATTCTAAGCAGCATCCACCTGTTCCTTGAGCACCTTTGCCTCCTGCATCTATGCAAGCCTTTGCGTAAGGGAAACCATCTGCATGGTCCCTTTTATCTCGTCATACCTCTGTTGTAGCTCGTGCAACTTTGTCTCCAGGCACTCTACATTCAGGTCCTTTTGCAAGGTGGTTAGGACCTCGAATGACTGTTCAAATAGCTGCATGCAGTTTGCCACTACAATGTCAACCGCCACTATTGTTGTTGTGATAGCAATGGTATGATATTCCCTGACTTCCAGCGGGGTTTAAGGCTAGGCCTTCAACTGCAGTTCTGTGATATACAGGTTCAGCTCCAGCTAAACCCTGGCCATCTCCACTCAAGCATTGAGCACCCATGTGGCTAACTTGTAGACATGCTCCTCCACTAGTTCTTCTGCTTCAATGTCCAACTCCAGGACCACCTGGCATGCTTCCTCTACTACCTACATAATCTGCTTGTTCTGCTCCACTACCTCATTGCGTTGTAGGCCCAACTTCTCAATGTTGATGCATTGCTCGCTCATCGCCTGTAGAGTGTGACTCTCCTGGGCCCTAAGTTCCGCCGTGACTCCATCTTGTAAGAGGTAGAGCATCTCCCGAGGGAGCACAACCATGTTCAATCCTACCCATTTTAGACTACTAATTATGGGCCTATTAGCCTCCTTATCTGTAGTAAGTGCCCCATCTGGTAGCACTATCATGTTCGTCACCCTTGTGCTCAACATCTCCTCGGCAACTGAAACGTTGATCGTGAGGCTGGTGGACACTGTGCCAGGCTGTGGAGTGCGTACCTGTAACTCCTACAACTCTGTCCAGAGAGCCCCCAATAACAACTACTGCTGCTCTTCGAACTATTGGAGGGCCTCTGCAGTGACATCCCTCACCATTTCTCCGATATAATGCAAATCCCCCTCAGTGAGGGTGATTGGGTTGAAGGATGTCTTTGATGTGTTTGTTTTCTTTCATGGCACTACCTGCTCTCGTGGTCACAGATGCTTGAGTTGGGTGGATGTCGTATGCGGGTCTATGCCACCTTGTTCTATCTCTGTTTCTGCCTCAGTTTCGGGTGAAGGTGACTTCTGTCCTTCGTGCTCTTCTCCTCTTATTTTTTGCTGCTCTGCCAACCTCGCGGCATCACGCACTTCCTGGGCCTTAGCCGCTGCTTCCTCCTTTCTACGCTTCTCTGCCATCTACACCATCCAGAGCTTTGTCTCTTCCTTCTTTCACTGTGTGGTGGAATTATCCGTTTCCACATGGAGCCTCCTAGAGCATGCCACTCTGGCAGCCAAGACTCGAGCACTACAAATATCACATCATCTGTCGCCAGATATGGGAGGTTATGCCATGTCTTTGTAGGGTCCTTCCACACCCTGATAAAGACATGGTGTAAATCCGCTTTGAACTCTGCAAAGCTCTTCAGACTGCCGTATACTATGGGCGACAACTGCGGCTTGCGATTGACCCCCATCTAGATATTCATCTCCATTAATACCCAAACGATATTGCTTTCCTTTATTCGTTGCGGATCCTTGGTCACCCACAACGAAGCGTATTTCACTGCCTCTGGAAAGTCTGGACTGAAGGGAATTGGTTGTCTTCAGCCAGCTCCCATGCCACCAGTATGATCGATAACAGGAGCCACGCGTAGTGAAATGTTTTTCCTTGCTCCTATGCCTCACGATAATTCGCAAGGAACTCACCGCATAGATATTTCACCCAATTAAACTGGACTCCTTCCGTGCACTGGGCCGCTAGTGCAATCACAAGCACGGGCACCTCATCTGGGCAGCACTTTCACATCACTTTTCCTACTATTATTTGTATCACGACATTGACTGCGGGGTAGTTAATGTTGGAGATGGCATATCCTCGCTTCTTATTCTCCAACTTGAACTTCTTCTTCGTTGCTTCCATGAGGGCCAACTTGCCACCTTTTCCTTCTGAAATATTGGTTGGATCCTTCCCTGAGTAAGGCAATCGTGTGATTCGATGAATCAAGTGATCTGTGATGGGAATGGGCTCCTCTAGCCACAAGCACCCATCATGCACCAAGTAGAGTAGCTTCCTGATGATGAAGATGGTCACTGGGGCGCAGTGGTAATGCGAAACCCATAGAAGACTTAGCAACCCGGCTTTCTTTACACCCTTGAGCCATTTGCGTGGCTCCAAATCAATCATTCTGACCATTGCGTCAATTTGTCGGCGCATTAGCTACTCAGTCGCTCAATGCGGTAATTTCTCATGATCCACGAGGTCCCAATCTTCAAACTTTAGTACAAGAACTTGCCTTAACTGCAATCCCTCAAGAACAATATCATCTAGGAGCAATGAGCTTTGCAGAGAGCTCTTTCTCTCATCTATGTCCTTCAACACTTTGGCTTTGCCCTTGCATCGAGGAACATATTCTGGCAGCCTGGTAATAGGGTTTGCACCATGGGTTTCAACTTCCATCTCTTCATCCTCTTCTTCCACCAGGATTTCCTCAGATTCCTCCTCGTCAGCCTCCATATTAATAGCCTTCTCCTTTTCTTACAAGGTGAGCTTGGTCCTCTTTGGGTTTCGTGGTGAGACGCGCACTGAGATCATAGCCTACTTATGCTTCTTAGGTCTTGATGTTCTAGGTGATTTAGGGACCTCAGCTATTATTTAGGCGCTCTCTGGAGCTTCTACTACCGCAATTTCCTGCGCAACTTCCTCGACTGTCACTTCTCCTATGTCCATGGCTTCTGCGGGTGCTAACATAGTGCTATTCCACAATTCTTGCAGTGTCTTTGGTAGTTTCCCAAATAATGAATTCGTTTTCAGAGTCTTGAATAGGTCAATGGTTCATGTATACTTGAGCACGCATCAACTCATCTCTCAAATTGTTGAGTGTTTGCCGCTGGATAGCCACTTGAAATTTATAAGCCTCTTTGAATTCAAATTCGACTGTTCCCCCCACATTCAGCCCATTAATGCTAGATCGGTGGCAGATTTCCAAGAATCTAACCCATAAGTATTGCCTTAAATTACTGCCACCTGCTCCATTTAGCCTCAAACTAACCATCAAATACTGAATAGTGACTTTAATGATCACTTTCTGATAGAACTACGCGCTAGTGCAACTGTCTTCGCGTTGTTATGGACCCTGTGACACTCTACTACTTCGAGCAGTCCTGAAATCGCACAGGTCTTGAGCAGTGTAGTTTATAGTCCCGCACCTCCTTTCAGCTGCCTAGAGTGCTAAGAGTGTGCTTCTGTCAGCTAGTCAGATGGTCAAGCCATCTGTGTATGGCTTCAAACAACTGCCATTCACCTTTCTTGGGGAGGGATCTCCATTCAACTTAACCAACTTGACCATGCCACCATCGGTAATCTCCTTAATAACATACGTCCCCAGCCAATACATTCTGAATTTCCCTGGAAATTTATCATACTTATTGTCATACAATAGCACCAAGTCATTCACCTTAAAGGTGCATAGTTTAATACATTGGTCGTGCCATGCCTTCTCATGCTGCTTTTGGACCTGCTAGTGAAATCCAACCAAAAATCTCTCTTCTTTGAGCTCATCCAACTACACAAGCCTCTCTTCTAGGTCTCCGTGATTCATCATACCTGTGAGCACTGCTATCCGCAGACTAGGCACGATGTATTCCATAGGAATTATGGCTTCAACCTCGTATACCAGCCTAAAGGGTGTCTATCATGTTAACTTCTTACATGTCATCCAATAAGCCAATAATACTGTAGGTATGTGTAGGTCCCAATCACATCGCTGAGCATTGCATACCTTGGTCAGCGCATTTTCAAGTACTTTGTTGAATGCCTCCACTATCCTGTTAGCTTGTGGGTGATAAGGTGTGCTCTTTTGATGATACACCTGAAACACTTTTGTCAGTGCGCTGATTGTCTCATTCCAGAAATGAATACCACGATCACTCATCAAGATCTTTGGACATCCAAATCGCGTCAGTGTAGATTCAAATAGAAACTTCACGGCAGTCGCACCCATGCAATCCTTCACTGGCTGCGCTTATGCCCAATGAGTCAAATACTTAGTCATAGTGATAATGTACCTCGTGCCTATCTTTCCTTGAGGCTGAATAGGTTCTAGAAAATCTATTCCCCACTCTTCGAAAGGTTGCAATGTCATTTTCATATTCAAAGGAATTTCATCCCTTCGCAATGGCCTACCTATTCTTTAACATACATTGCACGCCTTGCAATATGCTTTTGAATCCTAATGAAGGGTTGGCCACCACAACCCTATGTGTAGAATCTTCTGTGCAGTTGTTCTTTCTGCATAATGTCCTCCTGCAGCACCCCCATGAGCGTCCACGAGGATGTTGCTTCGTTCAAATTCAGGTACATACCTTTGCAGTATTTCATCATTCACCATTTTGTAAAGATGACCAGCAATGACAAAGAAGTCTACCGCACACACCACTAATTCCTTCTTTTTTTGCACAGATTATCCTTTTGGCATAGTTCCAATTGTTAGGAAGTGTATTATATCCTCGAAATGTCCATCCGCGACGTGCATAGCAAAGAGCTACACGTCAGGTAATCCTTCCTTCAAATTAGTGGGTTCCTCCCCTGTCTCAATGCGTGGTAGGTGTTCAGGTCCCACGTTCAATGGTCCAGGATTCACAACAACTTCAAAATTGTACTCTTGGAACAACAAGCGTCATCTACAAACCCAACATAGGCTTATTGACCAGGTACTTTAGCGCGGAGTATAGGTGCACTTGCTCAGGTTGGGGCTTTTCTCCATAGGCCTGCATCCATTTGGCCAGATGTGTGCATGGATCATTCTGCCCATCGTACTTGTCTGTCAACCGCATCCTAGGCTTCCCAAATCATGTTCACATCATTTTTCTACTTTTGCGCCAATCATCAAAAATTCCTTAGTGCATACCCAATCATCTTGCGGGCATACCGCGTAGTACCCAGTCCAAGGCCTGGAAGCATTGCCTTTCTGGCACCTCCCTTTCAAATGCATCCAAAAATATATCTACCTCATTTAGACCATCATAGATAGGAATATTTCTTACCTCTAATGATACGTAGTGCAGTGACCAGGTCATCATGTTGCAATTCAGCATAGTTACTCATGTAACCAATTCTGCTAGTGTTCTATTTCCTCGTTAGAATTCGAAGTGCAGGAGCTCTCATGCTCCCATGTAATCCACCCATCAGTGGTGGGATTCACCTAGTCTTGGTCTCGCACTGTTATCTTATAGATGTATTCCAGATCATCATCACTCTCATAATCATGGACCAGCTCCGTATAGCGTGATCCTTCAGCAAGATCCAAGGGTATTGTTACGTGTAGTGATTTCTTCTCAAAGATCATTTTTTGCTTCTTGAGATTGATTACCTCGTTCATATCAGTAGCATAGTCAACTACCTAGAGCACAAGGTAGGGATTTTTGTCATCAACAATCTCTATTACTTCAAAATCTGCCAGCACGCTCGCTCCCTCAATATCCACGGTCACTCCCTGCAGCCATCCCATGGGTATGATTTTCTACTGATTCGCCATCCTTAGCTGAATTGGAGACCATTGCAGCACAGGTCTCCCCATCCTCTCCCATGTCCATTTCAGTAGAACATTTGCATCTGATCCCAAATCCAGAATGACTTGATCCATTCCGTATTCTCCGATCTGCACGGTGAGTCTCATTTCACACCCCGTCCTTGTCTTATGCTTTCCAATCTTGCAGACTACGTGTGGTTCACCTAGCGTGGTCCCAGCACATCTATTGATAAGTTCCTATAATCCTTTCACAGCCTTACTGTCACGCAGTAACTTCATATAGGTTTCTAGGAAAGTTGTGAGCATACATGGGTCCATCTCTGGCTTAGGATTATCCTTGCTTCCTGAAGTGGAGGCCTCAGTGAAGCTCTTCTTAGCTTCCATGAATGCTTCATGAGCACACTCCAAATTGAACTTGGCCTCTTTTGTCGGGGCTTTGCGAACCCATGTACTGTCTTCCGGTTGTTTCCCCTTGTCATCCCCCATCGCAATTCCACTCTGGAGCACTATATTTATGTTTGGGTCTTCCTCACGTGGTGATCCAGGTGGATGTTGGTGGCCACCCACCTATCCCATTTGGACCCCCACAACTATCTCTTTCAGTCTTTTCAGTTTCCTAAATTGTAGCACAGTTTACTATTTTTAGCAGTTTTTCGGGTCCTGAACTTCCGGAGCCGTTTTGAGGCCCTAAACGACGTTTTTTTGGGAATCTGGGGCAACATGGGTCCATAGACCCATGTTGCCTCCCAAAGTGGTAGTACTCGGATAGATCTTTCTAACGAGCTATCATACGCGTCAAACAGAGATCGTATGCCAAAGTTACGACCCCGGGAAATTGATGTACCAATTTACCCAAACGGGGCCCACAATTTGGCGTTTCATCTTCTAGGGTTAGGTTTCGGGATGTGAAGAGTTTTCCATTGTTTCTCAACAATAAATAGGCCTTTGAGCCTCATTGTAATACAGTTCGGAATAGTTCATAGACATGTAGCCGCCACATCTCTTCTCAGAGATAAGCTACCATCGCCCTAGCTGGTTTCTTTCCATTTTTGTTTGTAAGCACATTTCAGTATTTTACAGTAATGAAATGAAGTATTATTTCCACTGCATCTCAGTATTTATGGTTATCTCTGTAATTTGTTGCGTTCCTGTTTAAATCTGGATCAGTGTTATCAGAGCCAGGTTCTTTTGGCTACCACTGTCGACAATGAATCGCAGCGGTGAACCCTTCACCCACATCTGTGAGTGGAAAAGACGCTCCCCCTCCTCTGGATTTTCGGGCTCATCTTTCTGGATCTTGGCGGTGGCAACAGTGGCGCTGGGATCTGCATCAATGATCTGCTTCCCTTTGTCATTCCTCTTGTCGGGTTCTGGTTCAGGGTCGGAACATGCATCTGATTTAGAAGCCTTCAACTCAGCCACCAGTGACTGCTTGGTCCGACACTCACTTGTGTTATGAGTGGGACTTTTGTGGAACTCACACCACTTTCCTGTGTCCTTCTTCGGCTTCGTGGTGTTGTTCTTTTCTTGTGGCTTCAACGGGTTATCTTGGGTCACCCCGCCTTGGCTTTGTCCTTTGGGCTTCGGATTTGCAGATCCAAAGTCTCGCTTCTTCTGTTTGAACTTTTTGCTTGATTTTGACAGCGTATCAGTACGCCGTGCCGAGCGAGGAGATGTTCAAGAACACCATCTCTTCCTGGATGTATCTGTGCAGGTAGCCACGGTATTTGAGTACCAGATGCAGCTCAGAATCTTTGATACCCAACTGTGTGCGAAGGGTATGAAAAATGTTTGTGAACTCCGGCACATCTTGGTCTCGTCCCTGCCGCAGTGTGGTCCATTTGATGTATTTGTCCTCATAGCTTCTGATAGGGTAGTACTACTCTTTGATGGCATCCTGGAAGTCATTCCAAGTGGGTGCGGCTGAAAATACTGAACCTGTACTTTCATCCTTCTGCTCGCAGTAGGTTTCCCACCAGTCCTTGACGTGGGGGGCTGCTTTGAGAAGAGCGAAATCAAGCTTTTCCCGACTTGAAAATTCGTGAACAGAAAAATACCCATCTAGCAGATTTAACCATTTATCTACGGCATCTGCGTCTATTTGACCCTTGAATATGGGGATTTCAAAATTAACTTGTACCTTAAATGGTGTGGCGTTTCCAGAGTCGCTGTTGGAAGCCGATGCGTCGCCTCTGGGTAGCCACTGAAGGATCTGCGCAAAGCTATCCATCATCGCGTTCCTTTGCCGCTCGAGCGCTTCTTCGAGCAAGATTTTGATATGATCTCCTGCCCCCTCGTCTTTCTTCTCATCCGCCATGGGAGGCCGTCGGGATTTGCGAGGCTGGTCTGTTGTGGGGAAAAGTATCCGACTCGGATGACCCTATCCCTACTCTAAAGGTGACAGTCTTTAGCAACAACTGAAAGTAAAGCTTTAATGTTTTCCTTTATGAAAGTACAGAGAGAAGGAAGAAAAGATTAACCAACCGGTGTCTTTCGCTTTTGTCGATCCTTATCCTCTCTCTTTGTCTCTTGTTCCCAGCTCCTTGCTCCCTTTGCCGGTCCAGCTACACACAGATCCTGCACAACAGAGAGAAGAAAACTACAAGATACATGTACTCATAACTGATGCATGGATTAGAGTGAATCAAATATACAAGTAAATACAATACATCAATGCAATACAAGTATATAGGAGAACATTCAAAGCTTTATTGATAAAAGTAACAGGGTTCTGAGAAGGTTACAACCATCAATGGCTCCAATCCAGCAGCACCTCCCCAGCAGCAAGAAGTCTCCTCTTCACCTCTAGAAAAGCAATCACCCAATAGCTCTAACTGTAAACCAACAGCACTTCCTTGCTTTGCACAAAATTCCAGCCTCCTTAGACCTCATAGAAGAGCTCTATATATAGGATAGAAGAAGAAAGGATGAGTCAGCTTGAGACTGACATAACGCTGCCTTGTGTCCTCTCCCTCTTCAGTTAAACTTCAGTTCTTGAGTCCACTTGGAGATCCTTGCTTACACATGGAGATCAAGTACCTCTTACTCATCACAGGGCGAATCCCTTGAACCAAGTGTCAGTTTGGAAGCTTCCTGGGCAATTGACACCTTGCAGAATGACTGTGCCACTTGGCCAATCTCGCCCAGCGCAGGTAGCCTTCATTAGATTTGACTTTCAGCGCAGGTACAAGGAGGAGCAGTTGCATTCCAGCGCAGATGCTCAGTGGAGTAGCTGACATGATCCAAAAATAGCCTGTTTTTGAGTGTTTTCAGGTGGAGAACTGATGGGAAGTGCTGTGGTTTGCTGACCTTGTTCTTCTAGGGGTAAGAACAACATGTTTAGGGACTGAGGATCCCTGTAATTATCGACATTTCATGCTCCATGTTACAAGGCACAAAAATGTCTATAACAGTTGCCCCCTAAAGTATGAGGCCGTTTATCGGGTGAAATGCTTTATCCAGAGGGTCTGAAGTTCATTCAAGTGCTGAGAGGTGCCCTGTAATACAATACAATACAATACATTATTTTTCATTCTGTTTTCATGATCTAGCTGAGGCGGGCATTCCCATGCTCAGCTTTATAAATACATTTTGGTACATAGAACAGACGATCGTCTGATGGTAGACTGATAATTTTCTGCTGAAATTATCATCCTTTGAGTAGGATGATCATCTGCTACAATGATGTACATGACAAATGCTTTTATATTTCCTGAATATGTATCGCAGCCCGGATGGATGAAACTAGATCCGGGGTCTTCAAACTCGTTCGATCTTCACTCTAAGTACAAGTCGATCCATGTGAGAATTTCGCTGAAGTCGAACATGGAAAGACATCGCTTGATTACCGGTCAATGATGAAAACCGTTAACAAGCGCGAGAGGAATCACCGATAATGATAATGACCCTCAAGGTACTGCAGTACAATTCACGTGGCGTGAATAAAGGACTTGGCGTCGAACGCCACGCAAAATCTTCTGGTCGAAGGTCATTGATGTATACCTGTCGCCGGAAGTGAGAAACTTGCCATTGAGGCATGCAAGCTTCAAAGTACTGATGGGGTTGTTCCTAGATCAACTTCTTGGATAATGAGCTGAAGTCGACAAGAAGCGATCCGTCAAAGGAGGGCCTTAATGAATCCCACATCAATGACACGGAACGGAGCTAATGATTTTAGTGGAGGTGAAAACAAACTGTGATATATGATTCAAGGTGGCGATCATGAATGGATGAAGGATAATGTATGGCAGTGGATGGGACACGGTTGACACTTTCAGAATGACCTCTCTTGAACATATAACGACACTGATGCGATGGATCGGTAGCATTACCCCAAATGTGGATGGTTTGGCGAAGACCATGGTGATGAGACCGGTGAATGAAACAACCCAACCCGATGTGGAACGGAGGAAAAGTGTCATGTTCAAGAGCGACTTGCTACCATTAAACTTTGATGTTCTCCCAATTTTTCCCCAGTCATTTCTGACCAGTACCTCTTTATTTTTGTCAAGCTTGAGGAGGATAACATATGCTTGTTCTATAACCTGCCCTTCGGGCAAGCCCATCGCTAAGATTTAACGAGCTTAGCGATAGGGAAACTCGTTCTCGTCTAAAGACAAGTTTGTCGCTATTTAATCATTTTAACGAGTCTAACGACAAAGAAAACTCGGTCCTTTTCATCTTTAGAGAGTCTGACAAGGTACAGAAAGTTAACTCCATAATTCCTTTTTCGTCATCTAATCCCTTAAGTCCGAAAAAGTATAAAACAATACAGAAGGGATGAGTTTTCGATTGCTTTAACGAGCCGAACAAAACAAGCGCTCGATCTTTTTGTGCAATAATCCCTCAGGTCCAAAAAGATTAAAATCTAGAGGAGGGATAGCGTTCCGGTAGTTTAACGAGCTGGAAGGCCAAAACTCGGCAAACTTTTCATATTTTACGAGTCAGTGAAAAGAGCTCAAAGAAGACTCGTCTTTTGAGGAACGAGTGATAAACAGGGATAGCAGCAGATTCCAGGTACAGGTCGGAATTTTCCAATCACGGCAGTGTAACAAGGATGGCTAGGTGAAATCACTCTTCGCAGCTGTTTCTCAAAAGAGGTAAACACACAAATGGAGGTGAATGATCGGCCAAATGAACAGTGGAGGTGACGGTGCACAAACACGACCAAGGCTTTTATGGCTGATGAATTTACGATCTCAAAAGGGTATTTACCGGTTCGTTTTTTCTGAATGAGCTTGAACTCTGAAGGAAAGCCTGCTCATAAACTTATGTTTATTTTTTAACGAGCATGAACTATGTGCTAAAACTGCTCGGATCTTGCGTTTATTTTTTAACGAGCATGAACTATGTGCTAAAACTGCTCAATATACCAGTCATAATAAGAACGCCTCCTGTGAGATAGCTATTTTTTAAGGAGCTTTATCTCACGAAGCTATGCTCCAATTTTGGCAAGTTTTTACCTTTGCCCCACAGGCTTTCTTCATGCAAGGTCAGAAACGGCTAATCCTACGAGTTTAAAGGGTTAGACCTACAGGTTTAAAGGGAGGACCTAAAAATTTAAAAAATAAATAGTCGTCCCTTGCTTACATTCCAAAAGTTTGCATGCCCCCAGTCGCCTTCGCCATAGGCCCCTTCTGCTTCTTTTCTCTCTTCTTCTTTTCCTTCTTCTCCTTGGGAGGCTGACTTTTGCCAGCCCCACCTTGCGAAGAGGAAGGATCAGAGGAAGTATTGTAAGAAGTGGAAGGCTGGTGGGTAGTTCTAGACTGCTCTGACTGTTGATTCGACTGCTCAGGATTAGTGGTGATCTGGACTACATTAGTTGAAAAGAGCCATACAGGTAGGCCAATTTTCAATCCTGGAAGTGACAATGTTGCCATATGAGGCGCACCAACATCTCCCCAAGAGGAGAAGGGATTTGGACTTCCGCCAAGGTTGCTTCCTTGGTTGGTGGGCTCCATACTTTTCAACTGAAAGATCAACGTGGGAATAACAGGTGATTATGTTCCGCTTAAAATAAATTTTATTAACGACGCTTTTAGACACAAACTTGCTTTTTCATGTTTTAAGAATCGAGAAAAAGCTAAAGATGACTCTAGTCGCCTTCGATGTTTTAACGAGCCCGAAGTGACAAATGCTCGGTTGGACTTTTTCAGTTATAGAGTTTGAAAAAGGCCAAAAGAAACTGCTCTGGAGATCTAGGCAGAGGGTGTGCCAAACCTTTCGCGAAACCACAGAATACGTTTTACGGTACGGGTGGTCGATCTTCGTGAATGCTGTGTTCACTGCATCGCGATCAGTAGGGCGGCCGACACGGCTTCCTAACGATAAAGGATAAATGCCTATAGGGGTCTCCCAATATACGCGACGGTACGCGGGAGCACAAATCCGTATTAGTGCCACCGACTCTCAGGAGGAATCACCCACCTTCGTAGAGATCGACAGTCACTATGTTTAACGACGCCGGAACACGTCTCTACCTAGACCTCTAGATGTTTGCGTTATGTTACAAAGCGTTGTTATGTAAATTGGGTTTATTTTAATGTTGATCTTGCTTAGCAGTTTGCCTTTAAGGATCACCACGAGATGTATATATACAACTTCCTAAATGTAATCTAAGATGAGAAGCAAAAACTTTTCAATCTTTCAACTTTGAAAACCTTAATCTACTGAGGGAAAAGAAAGACACAACTTTTCGCACAGATCATAGAACACACACTAAAATGCAAATTTTCCTAAATCGTCAAGCACACAGTCAAATGCAAAAATGCACAATGCAGATATTTCTTTTCTTTTTCCTTAATGTTGATGTAAGACAGAAAGGAAACTGTTGTATAATTTCGAATCTAATTTCAAGCGAAAATAAACAAGCTTGTCCAAAATCAAAAGACACCTTAAGATCGACTTGTTTAGACACTGGAAATGTATAGATTCAAACCATAAAATGAAAAACAAACAAACTCAAACAGCCATGAACAGTAATAAAACTAGCTCTTAAGATCACAAAGACACTTTTACAGTTCAGGATCTAAGAGGCCACAGCTATACTAGTTCGCTTTTCACAATGGGAAACTGTAACTGAAGCAAGAAATACTGAAAGAACAATCACAATTTCATCACACAACTGAGGTGGAATAATGTCAAGGAAAGTTGGTTTACAGCAAGTACAAATGACAAGCAATCAGCAGCAAAATAACAGTGAAAACAGGGCTAAGACACAGTGGGAAACCTCAGGAAGACATAGCCTAACTGGATCAGCGCAGGCTCTGGTCTGTCAAATTGACTCTCAGCGCAGTTCCCGAAGGGAGTACCTGCGCTGGAATGCAGACTGCCTGTGGACAGCCTGCACTGAGACACGAGAGTTGCGTTTAAAAGGATTTCCGGGTCATAAAAAGCTCAAAAATGCACTGTTTTTGCTGAAATAAAAAGCTATAGGTCAAGTACAGGCTAAGGGATGATCAAGAGGACGAAAAGCTATCACAAAGAGTAAAGAGTCTTTTGTAGATAAGCTCTTCAAATCATGAATCTGCTCAAAAAAAATGAGCAAGAGTAGCAGCCCCTCTACTTCGCTTTTGATATAGTCAAAAGCTTTTCGATTTGGTACTCTTTGGTTCAGGAAATGAATAGCAAAGATACTACAAACACCAACAAGATACTAGGCTCCGCAGCGGAGTCGCCAGTTTGTTGTGGGGAAAAGTATCCGACTCGGATGACCCTATCCCTACTCTAAAGGTGACAGTCTTTAGCAACAACTGAAAGTAAAGCTTTAATGTTTTCCTTTATGAAAGTACAGAGAGAAGGAAGAAAAGATTAACCAACCGGTGTCTTTCGCTTTTGTCGATCCTTATCCTCTCTCTTTGTCTCTTGTTCCCAGCTCCTTGCTCCCTTTGCCGGTCCAGCTACACACAGATCCTGCACAACAGAGAGAAGAAAACTACAAGATACATGTACTCATAACTGATGCATGGATTAGAGTGAATCAAATATACAAGTAAATACAATACATCAATGCAATACAAGTATATAGGAGAACATTCAAAGCTTTATTGATAAAAGTAACAGGGTTCTGAGAAGGTTACAACCATCAATGGCTCCAATACAGCAGCACCTCCCCAGCAGCAAGAAGTCTCCTCTTCACCTCTAGAAAAGCAATCACCCAATAGCTCTAACTGTAAACCAACAGCACTTCCTTGCTTTGCACAAAATTCCAGCCTCCTTAGACCTCATAGAAGAGCTCTATATATAGGATAGAAGAAGAAAGGATGAGTCAGCTTGAGACTGACATAAAGCTGCCTTGTGTCCTCTCCCTCTTCAGTTAAACTTCAGTTCTTGAGTCCACTTGGAGATCCTTGCTTACACATGGAGATCAAGTACCTCTTACTCATCACAGGGCGAATCCCTTGAACCAAGTGTCAGTTTGGAAGCTTCCTGGGCAATTGACACCTTGCAGAATGACTGTGCCACTTGGCCAATCTCGCCCAGCGCAGGTAGCCTTCATTAGATTTGACTTTCAGCGCAGGTACAAGGAGGAGCAGTTGCATTCCAGCGCAGATGCTCAGTGGAGCAGCTGACATGATCCAAAAATAGCCTGTTTTTGAGTGTTTTCAGGTGGAGAACTGATGGGAAGTGCTGTGGTTTGCTGACCTTGTTCTTCTAGGGGTAAGAACAACATGTTTAGGGACTGAGGATCCCTGTAATTATCGACATTTCATGCTCCATGTTACGAGGCACAAAAATGTCTATAACATGGTCTTGCAAAGGTTCAACCAGTTCGAGCCCTAACTCCTTATATCCCGACCTTGTTGGGGACATGCAAAGAAAAGCAGAGGGATGTTGGTGGCCACCCACCTATCCCATTTGGACCCCCACAACTGTCTCTTTCAGTCTTTTCAGTTTCCTAAATTGTAGCACAGTTTACTATTTTTAGCAGTTTTTCGGGTCCTGAACTTCCGGAGCCGTTTTGAGGCCCTAAACGACGTTGCCTCCCAAAGTGGTAGTACTCGGATAGATCTTTCTAACGAGCTATCGTACGCGTCAAACGGAGATCGTATGCCAAAGTTACGACCCCGGGAAATTGATGTACCAATTTACCCAAACGGGGCCCACAATTTGGCGTTTCATCTTCTAGGGTTATGTTTCGGGATGTGAAGAGTTTTCCATTGTTTCTCAACAATAAATAGGCCTTTGAGCCTCATTGTAATACAGTTCGGAACAGTTCAAAGGCATGTAGCCGCCACATCTCTTCTCAGAGATAAGCTACCATCGCCCTAGCTGGTTTCTTTCCATTTCTGTTTGTAAGCACATTTCAGTATTTTACAGTAATGAAATGAAGTATTATTTCCGTTGCATCTCAGTATTTATGGTTATCTCATCTCTGTATTTATGGTTATCTCTGTAATTTGTTGCGTTCCTGTTTAAATCCGGATCAGTGGTATCAGAGCCAGGTTCTTTTGGCTACCACTGTCGACAATGAATCGCAGCGGTGAACCCTTCACCCACATCTGTGAGTGGAAAAGACGCTCCCCCTCCTCTGGATTTTCGAGCTCATCTTTCTGGATCTTGGCGGTGGCAACAGTGGCGCTGGGATCTGCATCAATGATCTGCTTCCCTTTGTCGTTCCTCTTGTCGGGTTCTGGTTCAGGGTCGGAACATGCATCTGATTCAGAAGCCTTCAACTCAGCCACCAGTGACTGCTTGGTCCGACACTCACTTGTGTTATGAGTGGGACTTTTGTGGAACTCACACCACTTTCCTGTGTCCTTCTTCGGCTTTGTGGTGTTGTTCTTTTCTTGTGGCTTCGACGGGTTATCTTGGGTCACCCCGCCTTGGCTTTGTTCTTTGGGCTTTAGATTTGCAGATCCAAAGTCTCGCTTCTTCTGTTTGAACTTTTTGCTCGATTTTGACAGCGTATTGGTACGCCGTGCCAAGCGAGGAGATGTTCAAGAACACCATCTCTTCCTGGATGTATCTGTGCAGGCAGCCATGGTATTTGAGTACCAGATGCAGCTCAGAATCTTTGATACCCAACTGTGTGCGAAGGGTATGAAAAATGTTTGTGAACTCCGGCACATCTTGGTCTCGTCCCTGCCGCAGTGTGGTCCATTTGATGTATTTGTCCTCATAGCTTCCGACAGGGTAGTACTGCTCTTTGATGGCATCCCGGAAGTCATTCCAAGTGGGTGCGGCTGAAAATACTGAGCCTGTACTTTCATCCTTCTGCTCGCAGTAGGTTTCCCACCAGTCCTTGACGTGGGGGGCTGCTTTGAGAAGAGCGAAAACAATCTTTTCCCGACTTGAAAATTCGTGAACAGAAAAATACCCATCTAGCAGATTTAACCATTTATCTACGACATCTGCGTCTATTTGACCCTCGAATATGGGGATTTCAAAATTAACTTGTACCTTAAATGGTGTGGCGTTTCCAGAGTTGCTGTTGGAAGCCGATGCGTCGCCTCTGGGTAGCCGCTGAAGGATCTGCGCAAAGCTATCCATCATCGCGTTCCTTTGCCGCTTGAGCGCTTCTTCGAGCAAGATTTTGATATGATCTCCTGCCCCCTCGTCTTTCTTCTCATCCGCCATGGGAGGCCATCGGGATTTGCGAGGCTGGTCTTGCAAAGGTTCAACCAATTCGAACCCTAACTCCTTATATCCCGACCTTGTTGGGGACATGCAAAGAAAAACAGAGGGATGTTGGTGTCCACCCACCTATCCCATTTGGACCCCCACAACTGTCTCTTTCAGTCTTTTCAGTTTCCTAAATTGTAGCACAGTTTACTATTTTTAGCAGTTTTTCGGGTCCTGAACTTCCGGAGCCGTTTTGAGGCCCTAAACGACGTTTTTTTGGGAATCTGGGGCAACATGATGTTGCCTCCCAAAGTGGTAGTACTCGGATAGATCTTTCTAACGAGCTATCGTACGCGTCAGACGGAGATCGTATGCCAAAGTTACGACCCCGGGAAATTGATGTACCAATTTACCCAAACGGGGCCCACAATTTGGCATTTCATCTTCTAGGGTTAGGTTTTGGGATGTGAAGAGTTTTCCATTGTTTCTCAACAATAAATAGGCCTTTGAGCCTCATTGTAATACAGTTCGGAACAGTTCAGAGGCATGTAGCCGCCACATCTCTTCTCAGAGATAAGCTACCATCGCCCTAGCTGGTTTCTTTCCATTTCTGTTTGTAAGCACATTTCAGTATTTTACAGTAATGAAATGAAGTATTATTTCCGCTGCATCTCAGTATTTATGGTTATCTCATCTCTGTATTTATGGTTATCTCTGTAATTTGTTGCGTTCCTATTTAAATCCGGATCAGTGGTATCAGAGCCAGGTTCTTTTGGCTACCACTGTCGACAATGAATCGCAGCGATGAACCCTTCACCCACATCTGTGAGTGGAAAAGACGCTCCCCCTCCTCTAGATTTTCTGGACACATCAGAGATTGCAGAATAGCTCACCAGAGAACCAACTCAGCAGAAGCTTCCTCATCTCATGGAGGAACTCAACGCAATGGGGACCATTGCTTCCTAAGGGGGGAGGAATGATCCAGGTGGATGTTGGTGGCCACCCACCTATCCCATTTGGACCCCCACAACTGTCTCTTTCAGTCTTTTCAGTTTCCTAAATTGTAGCACAGTTTACTATTTTTAGCAGTTTTTCGGGTCCTAAACTTCCGGAGCCGTTTTGAGGCCCTAAACGACGTTTTTTTTGGAATCTGGGGCAACATGGGTCCATGGACTGATGTTGCCTCCCAAAGTGGTAGTACTCGGATATATCTTTCTAACGAGCTATCATACGCGTCAAACGGAGATCGTATGCCAAAGTTACGACCCCAGGAAATTGATGTACCAATTTACCCAAACGGGGCCCACAATTTGGCGTTTCATCTTCTAGGGTTAGGTTTCGGGATGTGGAGTTTTCCATTGTTTCTCAACAATAAATAGGCCTTTGAGCCTCATTGTAATACAATTCGGAACAGTTCAGAGGCATGTAGCCGCCACATCTCTTCTCAGAGATAAGCTACCATCGCCCTAGCTGGTTTCTTTCCATTTCTGTTTGTAAGCACATTTCAGTATTTTACAGTAATGAAATGAAGTATTATTTCCGCTGCATCTCAGTATTTATGGTTATCTCATCTCTGTATTTATGGTTATCTCTGTAATTTGTTGCGTTCATGTTTAAATCCGGATCACGTGGCTTAGACCTCATCATCTGCAGGTTCTAAGTCAGGGGAGGTGGTAGCACCCCTTTATCACATATCCTAGCTATCAACATAGGACAATGTTTTGTTTCATGATCAAACAACGTGCAATACTTACACGACGGGCACGTTGGATTAGTGGAATCGCGGGCATAGTGTCCTGGCCCTCTGCAATTGTAGCAAATCAATTGTTAGCGACCTCTACCAAGTCCTCCTCCACCTCAGCCTCGTCCACGCCCCTAAAATCCTATTCACACCATCCCTTCATTATGTTCAAGGGGCCGCATTTTGGCCTGAACCCTGTAGGTGGGAGTTCTATCCATCATCAATTCATAGCTCCTGCGGGTACGCTCATCATGTCCTATCGATATGCAAAAGTTGCAGAACAATTTTTGTTGCGTTTCCACATACTTTTGTAGCAAGTGATAGTTATCCATGGCATTTTCTTCGGCTACCTAATAGATAGTGCACCATAAAGCAACCACCCCGCTAGTTCCTGCTTGATCTTCTGGCCTTAAAGGCATCAATCCTCCTCATACAAGGTAATTTGTAAAGACCATGCAATGGTCTTTGTCATGACCCTGACTCTTACATTTCAAACACCATACCTCCTTGCGCACCTCTATTCAAACCATCCTATCCTTCCTTAGACTTTGCATCTCCAGGCACAGATTCTGCGACTGCGCGTGGACCTGTTGAACTCCTAGATTAAGATCTTGCATTGTGGTCTCATGTAGTCTCATGGCAATCTCCAAGCCCTCTGCCTGAGTTTTTAGCTTCTGTTGCAACAATGCGCTCCTTAGGTAGGGTAGTAGTGAAGCTAGAAACCATTCGTGATGCTATCCATCTATCAAATTCATATTGGCATCGCAGATTTGACACTTCAATATTTGATCCAATTCCCACAGTGTCTTGCCTAGTCGCATCGTGATTTCTTTGAATCCCACAATCGACTGCGACTCGGACTTAGGCCCACTAAATTCTCTATTTAGTGTTGCTTGGATGTCCACTACTCTTGCATTCGGGATATCGTTGGATTACTTAATATACTAGGTCAGCACATGATCCTACAGAGTGCTAACCAGTGCCCCTTTCTTTATATGGTCATCTGTAACACCCTAGGCTTCCCATACAGCCCTTACAACGAACCAGAATTGGTCTGGATCCTCATTTCCCAAACCTTTGAACAAAGGCAAATTCACTGTGTTTTCCATATTGAATCGTGGTGGTGATGGAAGTGGTACGGGTGAAGTTGGAGGTGATGGCAATGAAGACGGAGGTGGTGTGGGCAAAGGTGGTATTCACGGAAACCCTTGTCTTATCAACTGAATAAAACTTCGCAAAGAGACCTTCACTATCCCTTCTTCATCCCCTCACGAAGGTGAAATCAAGGGGCTATACTCTAGACCCTTATTTCCTTCATTTCTGTAACTTTTTCTACTTTGCATAATCCCAAACATCAAGGTAGCTACATAACCTGTTTTTCGCACAACAACATTTTAATCCAAGTATTCAAAGATTTTACGTAGTTACCTCATGGTCCTTTGAAAAGTCATCCCTCTGCCTCACTATAGCTGACTAAGGTGTCGACCACAAATTCGGTAACAAATCCTCCTATGATGTGATCGAGCCAATGATCAACAATGCACGTGATCTTATCCCCCGATGCTTCCAACCTTCGCACTAGCTCAGGGGTCCACACAATAGGACCGTCATGTTTCCACCTTCCCTGACTATCTACTAGCTTTGCGATCCACTCATATAGCTCAGTAGGAAAGGATGCGAAAAATATTCCGTGGATCTCCGTATACAAGTATTGTTCCAACCACTATTCTTTTGATAGGTGAGGATTTCAGTTCTCCTACACCGCGAACTCGTGAATCCTTCTGTCCAACCAGCCTTCGATTTCTTTCTTAGTTGGATTCCAGTGATATGACATCACACATCTCTCATGTAGATTCCAATCCTAGCAACGGAACCATTTGTTGGCTTGTGGGGGCCTAACCCAGGCTCAACGTTATTTAGCCAAACAAATCCCTACACTACTGGCCCTTTCGGCATCAGCCCACGGAGCACGAACTGAAGTATCATCCAAAGCAGTATGGGGGGATGCTGGAACCAAGTTTTTCACCCTTGAGATGGATGTGATGTCATTTTATTCTAGCTATACCTGCCTTCGCGCAGGTTGCTTAACCCTATGCTCCACCCTTCAGTACCTTCGCGAAAGGGTACAATCGTCTTTTGTGCAGCCCTAACCAGGGGCTGAAGTCCTTTCACACTACCAAGGAAGTCAACTGCGATATCTTCTTAACTAGGCTAAGTGTTTATTATCATATCTTGGTTAGCTTCACGTAAACAGATGTTCCTACTTGCGGTCACTTATCCAACACAATTACATACATTCGCGCATCATATAAGCATTATAAGTGAAATTTATACCCAATATAATAGATGCATAAATAGGAAATAAAGACACAGAATTTGTAGAATACTTCTCTTTATTGATAATTTAGAATGATTACAGACTCGACCTGTCCTACGCACTCAGCTATGAACTTCTAGGCCTGTGCGCACTCAGCTACAGAGCCTCTACCTATGCTACGACCCAAAACCTAAACTTCTACTCTGATCTATCTCTCATACATCATATCTTATTCCATAATTTTATAATTTGATTGATGCCTCTAACTACTTAGAGCTTACCTCTATTTATACAATCCCATGGTCTGCGGACCATGGGTAGATCTTCTATAGCCAACATTACATTTTAAAATAAGGGCGGCCAACCCTATGACTCTTTAACATCTACGCGGCTCCGTGACCACAAAATGTGGAGTCTTTACATTTGGATTACAAAATTAGACCAAAATCTGGGCTTTAAGCCCCAAAACTGCCCTTGGGGGATCTCGCACCCAATAGAGGTTGTTGGGGACTTTAGTTGTATAAGTAGAGAGGTCTAGAGCCTCACTAAGATTGAAATTTTTGTTGTAAAATGATGTAGGAGGTTGATCAAAATAAGGTGGTCATCTAGAAAATAGACTATTGGTTAATTTATAACCAATCAGATCTGTTCAAGCAGATTCTATACGTGGCTTATTTTATCTTGAGGGTCCCGTTTTTTCACTAAACACATCGGTCCCACGTTGACTTCCCCTTTTTAAATAGGCGCTTCACTTTATGTCGTTGATCTCCTCTCTCCAGATCTAACGGTCATCACTCATCCCAATCACTAACTAACTCGTTCTTCTTCTACCATCGATCTGTCCATCTAATCCAATGGTCGTCATGTGATTTTGCATGGACTTAAGCACGGTCTTTATTACTTCGGAGGCACGTGGAAAAGCAGTTTTTCTCTCTCCTCTGATTTCGACGTGTCAAGTGCTCAAGCTAATAGCGCGAACTCAGAATATTACCACTTACTACCTGAAAGGCACATGATATACCACTTCCCGCTTTTCCAATACAACCCATGTGCATTAGTTCAAACTTTAATAAAGCACTTAATAAATTTTTTAGCGCTTAATTCCAAGATTACCCATTAACACTAAATGACTGTAATTAATGATAAACACATAAACGGTGAGATTTACAATTAAAGCATGAAAACAAAGGAAATACTCGGTTAAGTTTCAGAACACAAATACACAGATGTAAACGAGATTTTTCACCAGGATTAACACACGGTTTCACACTGAATCAATTTATTCAATATAATAGAAGTTATAGAGTCTTGCCCTCTAAGCTCAATTACAACAATTTATTTGACCTCTATCTCAATCTCAAAACCCTATTTGTCACTCAGACTCTCGCTTCTCACTCAATTCTCAATCATCACATCCAATCCTTCTCCATTACATTTTCTTCTCTTTTATGAGTCAAATCCTATTCTAACTGCACTAACAACTCAATCACTATTTTAATCAATCTAAAAATCAAATCTCTATTCTTAAGCTCTGTTACACACCTATGCTAAGAACTTATCCCCTAGTCTAAAATAATACAATTTTCTAGTTATTACATTAATGAAGTAAAGATCATTTTCGAGAGATCCAACCTTCTCTACCAAAATTGTCTTTCGACAACTCAGGTCAGCAAAATTTAACTCATTTAGCCACAACATGTGAACAAACAATCACATTGCTGGTTAATTCCAGATGCTCCTGCATCAGACTCCTAGGGGAGAAAATAATCATTCTTCAGACTTTCAGGGTTTACTCCATACTTCTGCAACTTTGCTGTTGTCAACCAACTAGCATCCTCCATTGGCTATCCTTTCCATTTGACTATATATTGAAAATAAACCTGTCCTCTGGTTCTTTTGGATACTCTTTTCTCCAAAACAGCTTCCATCTCCTTCTTAACTGTCTTTGGCATTTGTTCTTCCCAATTCAATGTTTGAACTTCATATTCTGTAGTTTCCTTCTGTAGCTCTGTCTCTATCTCTTTGTATGGATACAAATCTGCAACATTGAAGATAGGTGATATTCCAATTCCCTCTAGCAATTCAATTTCATAAGCATTATTTGAAAACTTTCTTACAATTCTACATGGTCCTATATTTTTCATTTGTAGTTTATTGTAAGTCTTAGCAGGAAATCTTTCTTTTCTCAAATACACCATCACTAAATCTCCCACTTGGAATTATTTCTCTCTTCTTTTCATAGCATCTCTCTGTTTGTCTTTGCCATTGCTTTCCTGCAATCTACCTTTGACATCTTCTTGTAGTCTCTGCATCTTCTCTACAAACTCTTCAGTTTTTTCACTTCTTGTCTCCTACTTACTCGAATTTCTGAGCTCATACACACCCCTTGGATTTATCCCAAAAACAATCTGAAATGGACTCATTCCAATACTTTGATTTGGAGTGTCATTGTAAGCAAACTCAGCTTGAGCTAGTGCTAAATCCCACTACTTAGGATTTTGATACACTAAACTTCTCAATATGTTCCCCAAGTTTCTGTTTACCACTTTGTTCTGTCCATCAGTTTGAGGATGGTATGCTGAACTGAAACTAAGTTTAACACCTAGTTTCTTCCAAATAGTTCTCCAAAAATTCCCTATAAACTTTTTATCTCTATCATACACAATACTTACAGGCAATCCATGCAATCTTACAATTTCTGAAAAAAAATAGATTAACAATATGTGTTGCATCACTAGTCTTCTTACATGCAATGAAATGTGCCATCTTGGAAAATCTATCTACCACAACATAAATGGAATCATCCCCCCTTTGAGTTCTAGGTAACCCCAAAACAAAATCCATGCTAACTGCATCCCATGGTCGGTCTGTTATTGGCAATGGCTGGTACAATCCTATATTCTGGCTTCTCCCTCTAGCATGCTGACATATCCTACACTTCTCAACAAATCTCTTAACATCAGTCTGCATCTTTGACCAATAGTAAAAAGCATTTACTTGAGAAAAGGTTTTGTCTTGTCCAAAGTGAGCAGATAATCCTCCACTGTGTTTCTCCTTTATTATGTTTTCCCTCATAGAACATTTGGGAATGCACAACTTTTTGCCTTTAAACAATAAACCCCCTTGGATAAGATAATCTAACCACTGATTTCTGTTATGAACTATTGGATTTTGTACTAATGTATAAATATCTTTGAAATCTGTATCATCTTTATACATTTCAACCATTTCTTCAAATCCTACAACACCAACTTTTAATTCTTTCACAATGAAATTTACCCTACTTAAAGCATCAACAACTTTGTTCAACTTACCACTTGTGTGTTTTATCACAAAAGTAAAGCTCTACAAAACCTCTACCCACTTGGCATGTTTCTAGTTCAATTTTGGTTGGTTGTTTATGAACTGTAATGCATGATTGTCATAATACAATATAAACTCCTTTGGTAGCAAATAATGTCTCCATTTTTTTAAGGCTTGTACAATAGCATAAAATTCTTTATCATAAGAAGAATACTTCTTCTTAGCTTCATTTAATTTCTCACTAAAGTATGCTATTGGTCTCTATTCCTGACTCAAAACTGCTCCAATTTCAACTCCACTAGCATCTGTTTCAACTTGAAATACTTTTTCAAAATCAGGTAAAGATAAAACTGGTTTTTCTGTGATTTTCCTCTTTAGCAACTTAAAATTCCTATATGTTGCTTCTATCCACTTGAATGGCTGATTAGTCTCCTTGATTGTTTCAAGAATTGGTGCACAAATTTGACTAAAACCTCTAATAAATTTCCTATAAAAACTTGAAAGACCATGAAAACTTCTTACCTCAAATATATTCGTTGGAATAGGCCAGTTCCAAATTGCTTGGACTTTCTCTGGATCCATTTTCAACCCTTCTTTAGAAACTACAAATCCCAAGTAAATTAATTCTTCTTTCATGAAACTACATTTCTTCAAATTGATCAGTAGTTTCTCTTTCTACATAGTTCTTAAAACCAATTTAAGATGCTCTAGATGTTCTTCCTTACTTCTACTAAAAACTAGACTATCATCAAGATAAAAAATAACAAACTTGCCTGCATATTCCTTCAAGACTTCATTCATCAATCTCATGAATGTGCTAGGTGCATTGGTGAGTCCAAAATGCATCGCTAACCACTCATACAACCTACTGTTTGTTTTAAATGCAGTCTTCCATTCATCTCCTTCTCTAATTTTTATTTGATGATATCCACTCTTCAGACCTGTTTTAGTAAAATAGTTTGACCCACTCAAACAATCCATCAAATCATCCATGTGTGGTAAAGGAAACCTATACATGATAGTGATCTTGTTTATGGCTTTGGAATCTATACACATATGCCATTCACCTCCTTTCTTTAGACTGAGTACTGTTGGTACAACACATGGACTAAGATTCTCTCTGATTAGTCCCTTATCCATCAGTTATTGCACTTGTTTTCCAACGTCTACATTCTCTTGAGAAGTTAATATGTATGTTGCTTTGTTTGGAAAACTTGATCCTCATATTAGATCAATATGATGACTAATACTCCTGATTGGTGGCAATGCATTTGGAAACTCATCCACAATAATATCAGCAAAATCATTCAACAGAGTTTTGGTTTCTTCAGGTAAATCATCTAAGTTTGTTGAAGTCAAAATTACCGTAGGTCTCGCTATGACAGCAAAATGCATTTCTTCACCTTTTCCAATCTCTTGCAATAGATCCTTTCCACTCATTAGCATAACATTGTTTCCAGGTGCTCCTTTGTCAGCTTCATCCTTCAATGGCAGCAGTGTATGTTTATTTCCATCCTTCTCCAGAGTATAAGTATTTTTCTCCCATCATGAATATCTTTTCGATCAAACTGCGAAGGTCTTCCTAGCAATACATGGCATACATCCTTTGGCATTGCATCACACAATATTACATCTTTATAAGTACCAATCTGTATCTCTACCTTGCATTATTATGTCACAATAATCTGATGTCTTTTTTGTAACCATGACACTTTGTAAGGAGTAGGGTGTACTATCTTCACTAATCCTAGCGTGTCCACCATCTCTGTAGAAACAAGGTTATCAGTGCTTCCACTGTCAATTATCACTTTACAACATTTACCTTTGGATTTGCATGTAGTTCTGAACAAACTCTTCCTCTGAGTTGGTTCTCCAGTCTCTTTCTCTGCCTTAAGAAATACCCTTTTCAACAACAAGGATTCTCCTATTTCGGGGGATTATTCCTTTTCTATAATTTGAGGTGTTTCTTCCCTTGCCTCAGCCACATTCACATTCCTCTTACTTGTTGTTCTATTATGAGGACCGTCCCATGATCCATGTCCCCATTCTCCACATGTGTAACACCGAATATCTTTTCCTTGACCTCTTCCTCTGGGTGCAAATCTTCCTCTATTAAAATCTCCCCTATGGTGGTCTACTAATTGAACTTCCTGCTCCACTCTGATGTTCTTGAAACCTTGGTGTGGTAGTTCCTCTACCTCTTGCTGAACTTTTCCCTCTATTCCTATGATTTTGTTTCCTCAACATCTTCTCCTCTGCCTTCAAACCTGCTTGATAGGCATCTTCAATGGTCTTCAGACTCAGTAAGATGATCTCATCCTATACGTCATATCTTAAGCCATTGATATATCTAGCTACCTTCTCCATGTCATCCTCTGCATTTTCTGCTCGAATACTCAATCTATAAAACTCTTTTGCATATTCTTTAATAAACATTCCTTTTTGCCTTAAATTCTGTAACTGTTTGAAAAGATTTAACTAATAATCTTTTAGCATAAATTTAGCTTTCATTTTACTCACCATTTTGTCCCATTGTTTGATCTTGGAATTTCCTTTTCTGGTTCTGAACGTTTGTAGTTCATCCCACCAAATAGCTGCATGACCCTTTAATTTAGAAACTACAAATTTCACCTTCTTTTTGTCATCAACCTCCTCATAGTCAAAGTATCTTTCCAATGAACTGATCCAATCCACCAGCTCTTCTGCATTGAGACTCCCTTAATCCACAGGAATTTCCACCTTTGGTTTTCCACCTACTTTAGCCAACATCTTGATAACTTTGGTAGTTTCATTTTCCTCCTCTTCTTCTTCCTCAGAACATTCTTCTGCGGCACTGGAAACTCCTTCATCAGGTGTTCTCCTCTAAGCAATCTCCATTGTGTCCATCTTTGTAAGCAAACTCCAGATCTCTTCCAGCAAAACTGCATTTGCTTCAAGTCTTCCTCGACCTATGCTAGCTCCCTCTCCTTAGCGGCATGTTTACTGCAGTCAAAATCAATCTCTGTGCTCTGATACCAAAATGATGTAGGAGGTTGATCAAAATAAGGTGGTCGTCTAGAAAATAGACTATTGGTTAATTTATAACCAATCAAATGTTTTCAAGCGGATTCTATATGTGGCTTACTTTATCCTGAGGGTCCCGGTTTTTTCTTTGAACACATCGATCCCATGTTGACTTCCCCTTTTTAAACAGGTGCTTCACTCTATGTTATATACCTAGGGGGGATAATATGGGGTACAAAGGGAGGTACCCAAGGGAATAATGTAATAATGGGATGGGCCATAGTAATAAATAAGGTGGTTAACGCGTATCATGTAAGGGACCACAAGTAGTTAGTAATAATGTAATGGGCCCATGGTATTAGATAGATGGTATTGAGAGAACCATGGTAATGACCCATGGTATTATATGTATGAGGCCTATATAGAGGCTACAGACTCCACATTGAGGGATGTCAAGGAATATTGTATGAATAGGCATATGGCTTGTGGAGTGTTATCCTTCCTTAAGGAGTGAATGTATGGTGTTTCCCTACCTTAAGGGTCTGATTAATAAAGTAAAGCATTTCTATCTATTTCTATCTTATTATTTCTTGGGTTTATTTGCATTGTCTTATATTTTCAGATCATATCTATAACAAGTGGTCATGTTATAAATCTAACCTGCAAATATATGAAATGATACAAACATACCCCAGAAATAACAAGATCTGAATATAGATAGAAATGCTTCTTTATTGATCAAACCCTTAAGGTAGAGCAACACCATACATTCACTCCTTAAGGGAGGAGAACACTCCACAAGCCATATGCCTGTTCATACAATATTCTTTGACACCTCTCAATGTGGAGTCTCTAGCCTCTATATAGGCCTCATACATGCAATACCATGGGTCATTACCATGGTTCCCTCAATACCATCTATCTAATACCATGGGCCCATTACATTATTACTAACTACTTGTGGTCCCTTACATGATACGGGTTAACCACCTTATTTATTACTATGGTCCATCCCATTATTACATTATTCCCTTGGGTACGTCCCTTTGTACCCCATATTATCTCCCCTAGGTATATAACATTCCACCCCCCTTAGCATGTTTTGTCCCCGAAACATGGGAAGAACACAAATAATAAGATCTACTCAGAAGAGTAGTCCATTGGTACCATGCACATGCATCTATCCATCCAAGAGAAAGGTGAACCCTCGATCTCGCTGGTGCCTCGCTCGCTTGAGATGGAAGTTGACCGTGGCAACTCTTCTGTGTTGATGTGTAGTAGGTGGATCTTTGCTCCTCTCTATCTGTCATGCGGGGGTTGTTGTCCTTGTGGCTAATTGGTTGCCATCTTGTTGGTTGTTGTCTTGCGAGGTGATGTGGGTGATGATATGTTGAATTTTTAACCCACGATGTCTTTTTCTTTAATTCACCCCTTACTGGAGCCTGACTGTTATCTAGTGCATGTTGTGGTGCTTGTTGTGGTGTCTTATCTTCCAATATTACTTCAACCACTGAGCCCTCATCTGATGTATCAACACCTGTATCATTTTCTACTTAAGCCTCTGTTTGTGTTTGATTGTCGATCATCAATGGCTCTTCATCAGATATGTCAGTCCCTGGAACATCTTCTGCTTCAGCCTCCGTGGACTCTACCTGTTTATTGATGGAAATATCCTGTAATGTAATTTTCTTCTTTTTATACCAAAGCTTCAGGAATTTCTTCTGCACATTAATATTGATAGTACCCACAGATTCCATCCAAGGATATCCCAAAACAACATCCATATTATCCATCTTTGAAGTATAAAAATCACCATGCAACACATACTTATCCATAGAAATCATCATCCACCTGTGTGTTTTCAATGTGTTTTGCTGGAACTTGCAATTTTTTTTCCAAATTAACATTCATAAAATTATGCTTGCAACTAGGATTTATAAATACAATGATTTTCTCCTTCTGAATCAATCCATGAACCTGCAATAAGGAGACACCAGTAGAAAATAACCCCTTACGTGTCTCATTCTCCTTTGTTCTAGCACGAGACCATTTGTCTAAAAAGACTCTTTCAAATTCTGCATCTGAAAGTTTTGTCAACTACTTGTTGTCAAGTGAGAAATACCATTTGTAAGCCTCATCTTTGAAACCAAGCCACACTGAATCCTTCCAATTTTTTTCTCATATTGACTTTTTTTGTTTTATATATTCTTCAATAGTAGGACCATTATCTTTTCCTGTAAAACATAGAACCGCTATGAAGAGGGTTTTGAAAAATTCACTTACTTGGCGGAAATTTAAAGTGGCCACAGTTTAGTCAATATTGCTTAGAATCCCTATTATGACCTGTTTTCGAAAATGGAATAACCATTCTACATCTTCCCATGTGATAGAAATCCTGATATAGGCACTGGAATTTCAGATCCGCGCTGCAACTCTCCCGCCATACAGAGGTGCAATGAAAAACAGAGGTCCAAAACACAACTGACCTTGGATTCCCATGGGCATTAACTTGTTTCAGGGGAATGAGGAAGCTACCTGGTTGATAAAACAAGAATAGATGGTAAATGTAGGAAGTGTATCTGAACAGTCTTTCCCTTTGCAGATTCATCAGCTGGTCATGGATCCTATCTGCAACATATGTGGCATAGTCATAATGTATAGCTGGAGGCTTTCCAGGAGAGAATATAGACAGCATTGCCATTATAATATCATCCACATCCTCCACTCCCCTGAACCCTAGGACATAGCTGATCAAATCCACTAGCATTCTGCCCAATTCATTTAAGTATGCATATCCAATAGGAGGAGTTCTGATGGCTTCAGAGCCTGGTTGTACAAATAGCTGGTTGATTTTGATGATCTGGTCATTTGACAACTTAGTCCCCTTCTTTATCAAGTTCTGCATGTAGAGGGGGGTCAATGGTTTTGCAGTGTGGAAATGCAGCATCTCATTTATGCTCTCTGGGATGATATGGAACGGAATTGAGCCTGTGGGGCTGAGGACAGCTCTTTGGCATGGATCATAGCACTCCTGGCATCTGTGGATCAATTCTGGCATAGGATTTACCTGGGGGAGGTTGTAGATGGGCAAGTTTGAGTCCCAAATCCCTAGGATATCAGCTCCACTAAGGTGTTGGGCTTTCAACTCATTTAGCAACTGGATATTGTATTTAGAGCCTAATGGAAACCAATCCAACATTTGATAATCCATATCTCCCAGAGCTTTCCATTCTAACTCCCTGTGAGGGGTATTGAGAGGCTTGATGTTCAGTGCAATTGGAGTTTCCATGGTCTATTAAGCTTCTGACTTGCAGGTGAACTGGTTGAAGTAAGCAGAACAACACAGCAGTGATTACTTGCAATGAAAGTGTGAATTTCAGGGACCAGAGGGTGAATTGAGCACACAACAATTGAAATATTGTTTAACAGATTGATAAAGACAAATAGCAGGGCTGACCAGAACCTTTCTATGGTGAATTTAGCCAGCAGAGGTTTCTAGCTCACGGTTGCGCGAGCTACTTGTGAATTCAGGTTGTTTCAGTCAAATGCAGGTTTTGTAAATTGTTCGTTGTCTTGCCAGAGGGATATAGGTGCAGGTTACTGGATACTGGACGGTAAATTCAGTGTTTTAACACTCCCTTAATAGTTTGTTCGAAGAAATTTGGATAAAAACCAGGTGCAGAGAATAATTTCGAAAAATACCTTGCCAATTGTCACTGATAGTTGCAAATGCAGGTACGGCGGAGGCGCCCGTGGTTTCAGAGTTGAACGGTGCAGGTTGGCGCTGGTATGGTCGTCAAATTCATGCAGCAACAACAACAGTCTCTTTCGGCAAAAGTAGAAAAAACACGAAATTTTGGCTTAAAATAGATTTTTGGCAATATTGGCGCGCTTTTGGGATGACGTCAGCATGACGTCATCAGGTGGGGTCAGAGTCGGATGATGTCAGCATGACGTCACCGGGTGATGTGGCAGGCCCTGGTTGGTCCATGGATATGCTGAAGTGGCGGACATGTCAGCGGAGGGACGGATGAATGAGGTGATGCGACGGCGGGGTGGCGGCGACATGGCTCTGACGTGGGCATGACGTGGGACCAGCAAACCGGGCGGTAATTGCAATAGTGGTTACGGTTTTTCTCGGACCGCTTACGATACGGCCCTGGTTTTGTCAAAGGCCGCTCCGAGAGACTCAAGAGGGTGACGCGTGGCCAAGGACTGACGTAACCCTTCGTCATTTTCTCGGGCGCTAACTGTCAGGCGTGGGGGCCGCTCCGATATCAACGAGAGTCGTCGGATCACATGGGTCCGATCCGACGGTTGACGGAAGGGCGATGTGATCGAACAATACGGAGGGGGGCGGGCTTAATTTATTATTTGTTTTTGAAAGCTGCACCCGGCGGAAAACATTAGGATATGGGTTTTTGTAAGGTTTTCAATGTATTTTGGAAAATCAAATATTTGCGCCGAAACTTTGGAAAAGCGATAAAAGGTGGGTTTTTGGGTTTTTTCATAATTTTCAAAGGGGTTATGGGTAGGAGGGGTTTTTACAAGGTTTTTTCTTTACAATCAAAGGCTTAATGGGTGGAATGACTTCAAAGAAGGGAGAGGGGTGAGGTTTAGGTTCATCAAAGTGACCAGATGCCAATTTGATCCCTGACAGAGGATTTATTGGCTATAATGCCAAGGGGAGGGATATTTATACAAAATTTGGGGTTTATACACCATGGTGTTAATACTAGTAGGGGAAGGGTAACATAGGGGAATTACATAGTAGATTTAGAGTAAATATGGGGGAAAATGTGAATGAGGGGGAAAATCACTAAGTTTATTTGAGACTTACTTAGTTTAGGGAGTAGATCGAAATGAAAAGAGTTTTAGACAAGGAATGTGGCTTCTAAAAAGATTAAGAACCACCATGAAACCATAATCTCTCCCATGAATCTCAGCTGATGAGGGAGTGTTAGTAATGAAATGGAAAGGGGAAGAAGGGAGGTTAGACATGCTTCTTGCTTGCTGCAACTTGATGAAGAATGACACCTTCTCAATTCATTGATTTTGCTTTGGTAAACAAAGTTAGCACACATGCAACTTATAAGAAATGACCTTTCTGCAACCCCAACTGCCTACCCATCTATTTGCCTAGCATTTTTTATTTCTTCTTGGAGGGTGCACTTGGACTTGCAGACCCTTACTCGCCTTTTCTTTTCTTTGGCTTTTTCTTTTTTTTTTCTATCTACTTCTACCCTTATTTCTTCCAAGGTCCCAGATTAAGCTGTTGGGATCCTTTTTTCTCTACCTAAACTACTTGTCTGCCAAGATTAAATAGTTTGGACAGACTTCTTTCTCTATTCTACAACTGAAAATTCAAACATGGCATGATCCAGATTAGACTGTTGGACCATCCATCAAAATTTTAGTCTATATCAAGCTATAAGCACAGATTGTATTCTTATGGAAATATGTGATCTTTGCATCCTCAAAGCAGAGCATATTTGGACCTTTCATTGCCAATCATGAAATATGAAACCTATTGGTATAGGTAGCTAACAGTGGCTCCACATGGGGATGGTTTTTCATTTGAAAGACCAAGAACAGCAGGTCATATTGCCTTGCCCCTTGACTGCTCTTGCCAATCTTGAAGTTTGCTGCTTTGAAATGCCAAAATTGTGTGCTTCTCTTCTTGGTAGACCCCTGACTCTATTCACCTTGTGCTGGTAGTTAATCAAACTTGAGAAACTGCATTTTTACATTTTAACAGAAAGTAATATATACATTTGGATATGTACAATGGAAACTCAGGCTGTACTTATGGATGGTAGTCAAAATAGTGCTTCAGCATCCTGCCATTCACAGGACCTTCATCCAAATCAGTTTCATTGAGACTCTTAAGGAAATAAGTGTTGTTTCCTTGTATTTCTTGGACAGCAAATGGTCCTCTCCAAAGGGAATCAAATTTTCCATGTTTTCCCTTATCCTCTCTTCTTGAATCCCACTTGAGGACTTTGTCATCAATGTTGAAATCTTCTGCCTTAGTTCTTCTATCAAAGGCCTTCTTCAATTTTTCTTGTAGAACTTGAACTCTGCTGAAAACTTGGTCTCTAGTCTGCTGTAAACATATGATCTGATTGATTCTTTTTTGCATATCATTTGGTTCAGCTTGGCCTTCTTGAAGAAGTTTCATAACAGGCACTCCTAGTGATGAAGGAAATTTGGCCTCTAATCCATAAACCAACTCATATGGGCTGGTTCCAATTGATCTTTTGGTTGTTAGTCTATCTGCCCATAGGGCATTGACAAGCTTCTTATGCCAATTCTTTTTGTTCTCTTCTAGTACTTTCTATATGATGTTTACCAGACTTTTATTTGATGACTCAGCAAGGCCATTTCCTTGGGGATAGTATGCAGTAGAATGGCCCAAGGTGATGTGAAATTTATTGCAGAAGTTCACCATTTTCTTGGATCTGAAAGCAGCAGCATTGTCTGTTATTATTTTGTCAGGACAGCCAAATCTAGCCAATATGTTGTTCTCCAAGAACTGAATGATAGTGGAATCATTTGCTTGTCTGCATGGAACAGCTTCAATCCACTTGGTGAAGTAGTCTGTGGCTGTTAAGATCCATCTATGTTGGCCTGAAGATGAGGGATGAATTTCCCGAATGAAATCCAAGCCCCATTGTTGAAAAGGTCTTTCTGTTGCAATAGGCCTCAAGGGAAGTGGTAGCAACTGTCTCTTTCCCTCAAACACTTGACATTTATGACATGGGGTGGTGAATTTCTTGACATCAGAGAACATGGTGGGCCAGTAGTACCCAGCCCTTAGTATTTTATCCACAGTGGACTTCCAGTACAAGTGTCCACCACAGTCACCTGCATGAAATTCCTTTATGATATTGTCAGTTTCATTCTCAATTAGGCAGTTTAGCAATATTCCTTCATGGTTTTTCCATAATAAATTTCCATCCATAACACAAAATTTAGAAGCTTTCATTTTTAAAAACCTACATTTAGTTCTGGACAATCCTGGGGGAGCACACAGGTTTTGCAATACATAACATATATCAGAGTACCAAGGGGATTGTTCAAAGGCTACATTGATCTTTGGAGTCGCCAGCTCCGGTTCACTGTCCAGCTGGTTAATGTCTAAGGCTTGGAAATTTGCTTCTGTCATTAATTTGGCCAAGCCTTGCCCTTTTATTAGTTTTGTAGGTTTTATCTCAATGTCAAATTCCAAGATGTTGGCAATCCACTTTCCTCTTCTGCCCTCTAAATTTTCTTGGGTGAGAATGTCTTTGACAATAGGACTTGGCACATATGCTATGACATGGGAATAAAGGATGTAAATCCTAAAGTCTTTAATGGCTTTAACCAAAGCATAAGCTTGCTTTTCCATGATTTGATACTTTAAAGGTGCATCTCTAAGGACTTTGCTAAAGAAAGCAATTGGCTTCTCATTTCCTTGGTCATCTTTTTGCAATAAAACAGCAGCAATAGTATGCTGGGAGGCAAAAGAGAAAATGATAAATTCTCTGTCAAACTGAGGATTGGTCAACACTGGGGTTTGGGTAAGGGCCAGTTTTATACCTTCAAAGGCTTGATTGGCTTCAACAGTCCATTTGACTTTTGAATCTTTCTTTAGCATATTATTTAATAATCTGATTAGTTCTGCTAAGTTTGGGATAAACCTTCTCAAGAAATTGATTTTTCCCAAGAATCCTTGCAACTCTTTGACATTTCTTGGGTGGGGCATTTGTAGGATAGCCTGTATCCTATCTGGGTCAATTCTAATGCCATCTTTAGAAATGATGTGGCCCAATAGTTTACCTTCCTCTAAACCAAACAGGGATTTCTTGGGATTTAAGGAAATTCCATATTTTCTGCATTTTAGGAAGATCTGTCTCAAATGTTTTATATGTTCTTGGTCTGATTTTGAGAAAGGTGTAAGGTCATCTAGGTAAATGACTAAAAAGTCATGAATCTCTTTGGAAAAAGCAATATCCATTGCCCTTTGAAAAGTTGCCCCTGCATTTTTTAATCCAAAAGGCATCTTTACATATTTGAAAGTTCCCCATGGGGTAGTGAATGTTGTTTTATCTTGATCATCAGGGTGCACCAGGATTTGATTGAAGCCTGAAAATCCATCCAGTAATGAGATCCTTGAGGCCCCTACCACCCTTTGGAGAATGTGATCCATCTTGGGTAAGGGATAGTTGTCTTTGAGAGATACTTGGTTCAAATTCCTTAAGTCCACACACAGCCTAATTTCACCAGTCTTCTTTCTTGTAGGGACTAAGTTGGAGATCCATTCAGAGAATCTGATTGGTGCTATGATGCCAGCCTTGAACATTTTTTGTACCTCTTGTTCCATTGCTGGGAGAAGCATAGGATTGATTCTCCTCAATTTTTGTTTAAAGGGCTTTTGATCAGGTTTGAGAGGGATTGTATGCTGGATAACAGAGGTGTCATAGGACTTTAGGTCCTCATAACTCCATGCAAAGACATCCTGGAACTCTTTAAAGAGGTCAATGTATTTAGGCTTTTGGTCAGGAGGTAAAGAAGCAGATAATTTAATTATTTTGGGTTTGTCAATTGTACCTATGTTGCATTCTTCAATGGCTGCATTTAAGGGCTACATTTTTGGTTTTCTGGGGATATCATTTGAATCAAAGAGGTCCTCTAGTGGGGTTAGGCCTGTTGGTAGAAAATTGTCTTTCAGCTCTATGATTTTAGTTTCAGCATTGGCCACTTCCTCACCATTGATTGATTGAATTTGCTGAATGTTGTCTTTGTTGAAAATAGTTGGATTCAGCGTTTGTTTTGCTGTTCTAGGTGATATTGGGTGAGTAATCTGTTGAAACTGTATTTGTGATGGACTTGCTCTATCAAGTATTTGTGATTGACTTGCTGTATCAAGTATTTGTGATTGACTTGTTGTATCAATGTCAATATTTAATCCTGCAAATTCTTGCTGTAGGGTTAAAAAATGGTTTATTTGCTTGTCATCCTCAAATACTTGCCAATCATTAACATTGTTTGGAATGGAGGGTCTGTGTTTTACCTCAGCTGTAAAACAATGATGAGGCTCAAAAGGCAGTTTGCAGGTACTTGCAGAGGTGGCTAAACTATGAGCATGCAGATTGTGGGTTCTAGGAATTTTAGTGATTTGGAATTTAGAGAAAAAGTTTAGTACCTCAGCAACAGCAGACCTATAAGTCCTTAGTCTTTTGTCATTGGTGACAAAATTTCCCTTTACTTGTTGGATAACTAAATCTGAATCACCCATGATTGAAACCCTGGCAGCTTGTAAGAACTTTACTAACTTGAGGCCTAGTAAAAGAGCTTCATATTCTGCCATGTTGTTAGTACATCTAAAATTCAATCTATAGGCTCTGCCTTCTGCATGACTATTTTCTTTATTGTGTACCCAAACTCCAGCTCCTGCCCCTAATTTGTTGACTGAGCCATCAAATTCAAGGAACCATAGAATATCCTGTTGGGAAGGAGATTTAATGATCTGTTCATGGGCTGGCAATGTGAGTAGAAGTTGTGGTTTGTCATCTAGCTTGTCTTCTAGGACAGTTTATCATTTGATTGGGCATGCTTGATATTTTGAACAGGAGCAGTATTTAGTGTTTGATTGACTGTTGTCTCATGGGTGATAATTCTTTCATTTGAGTCTTCCTCCTGTGTGAGTATCTTGGTTTCAACCTCACCTTTTGAGGGAGTTGTGGTGTCATTGAAGAGAATGTATGAATCTATGTCTGAATGGACAGCATATATGGGAAAGTTTTGAGGCTTTTCTTCACTGCTGACCATGTATTTCATGAGTGTTTCTCTGTACAGTCTTTTTGGTTGCCCAAAAACAGAGATGGTGGCATAGGACATGTCTAATTGCAGGGAACCTTGGAGTTTAGCTCCCCAAGATCTTGATAACAACATCCCATACTTAGGTGGAATATCAGCAACTACCACATCCATTAGGATTGTCTTGTTTGGGTATTGAACCAAAGACACACATAAATCTTTTACGAGACCTAGACACTTGACTTGGCTGGAGTCAAAGGAAAACAGGTCCTTGTATGGTCTTGTTATGTCTAGATTCAATCTTTCCATGACTGCTTTTGGCATGAGATTGTGAGAGGCACCTCAGTCAAACATTGCATTATGTAATATTTTATCATGAATATGTAAACTGACATAGAAAGGTAATACCCCTGTGACTACCGTTTTTCCATCCACTTCTGGGCTGAACAGTAATTCTGGGGTGTCATCCAGCACATTGACATCATCTTTGTTGCTAATGAGTTGAAGGGACTTCTTGATCTGTAGTTTATAGATGTCATGCTTGGCTAGTTCTAAGAGAGGAATAGCTATCTTTATTTGCCAATTTCAGTTTCTAAGTCAAAGGGTTTTCAGATTGGGCCTTGGGGTATAGGTAACAGTCCTTTCTTTGTTCATTAAATCTTCTTCTTGATTTTTATCTTGACTTTGGGACTTGCCTCTTTTACTCATCTCTTGGGGAGTAACATTTAAATTAGGATGAGAAGGTGAAGTGGCCATGGGCTGTTGTTTTAAGGACAGTGGTTCAGTGATCTCTTCAATAATCACTTCTTCTGCAGGTGAATTTATTTTGTCATTAGGCTCTGTGACTATGACTCTTTCAAGCTGCTGATTATCCTTTATCTTTTCAGGCTGGTTTACATTCACAGTTCTGCTCCTCAGCTTGTATTGTTTATGGACTTCATAAACAGCAGTATCATAGCCTTGTTTGAAGTCAAAGGATTCACCTGATTTAGTTTGGAACAGTTTGATTTCATCATCCTCATGATCTTCTTGTGTTAAGAAAACTTGACTTTCACCATCTAGACCCATTAAATTAATCTCAGGATCTTCATTGGGCTCTATTGATGTGGAAGTTTCTGCATAATTTTCTTGGAAAGGGGGTCTTATGTCTTGGTCAGCACTGGCCTTGCCAACATTTGGGTTTTGAGTTCTCCTAAAATTTGGATTCCTAGGAGGGTTGTTTTGTGGTGGTTCCCATGATGATTTTCTTTCAACCGATTCCACTCTGTCACCTAATCTTTTCATTCCATTGAGTATTGCATCCAGCTTTTGATCAAAGGCAGAGGGTTCCTCTTTGAAAACAGTCCTCTTTTCCAACCTTGCCCTGTTTCTTTTGGCAATTAGGTTGGCTTCCACTGTAACAGCAACCCTTTGGGCCTCTGCAAGGGATTGAGGATCTCTTTCCTTCAACTGATAGGCCATGTCAGGGTCAAAACCATCAGGGAATTTGTACAAGGCTAAATCAGGAGGAGGTCTTAAATTTTGTGGAATCGCGTTATATACATTGTTAAATCTTGCACAATACTCCAAAACAGTCTCTTGGGGACCTCTTTTGATAGTGTCATATTCCCCAAGTATGTGCAGAGGATCTTTCTTCTTCTCCCATCTACTAGTAAAGGCTTGATACAGTTCATCAGGAGTTGTAATGGAATTTGCATTCAGGGATCTAAACCAAGTTCTTACATCCCCAGTTAGGCTTTGAACAAACATCCTCATTCTGACACTGTCATCATCTATTTCATAGGTCTCAAAATGGTCTTGCATCCTCTTAGCATGCTGGACAGCTGTCAGAGGACCATTGGAGTCAAAATATGAGATTTTGGTTTGGTAATCTTGGGGTAGAGCTGCAGCATTAGCTGGTATCTGCAAGGGTGCATATCTGTTAGCCATATTTACAGGGTTTAGAGGATTAACAGGGGCAGCTGGGATAATAGGAACAGTGGGTACCACAAGGGTGACAAGTAGGGGTGAACCTAGAGTGTTGGTCAAGGGATATGTGCAGTGGATGAAGATGTGAGAGGAGGACTTTGAGATGTGGATGGTGAACTAGGGGAATTAGGGGTAGACCGAAAAGGACCTTGCATGGGGTAGAGATAAGGCTGGGATGATCTGAATCTGAAGTTAGATCAGCAGGCTGCTCCTGCCTTTGCTGCCTCCTAATGTTTCTAGGGATGGTATTTGGATTATCAACAATGATGGGTGGATTAGGGTCAGGGTTTGCCCTAGTATGCCGTGGATTTTTCTTGGAGCCAGCTTCTAACTTTTTTTGGATTTTATAGGAAAAAATTTATATCTTCAAGGACTGGATAAGATTTTGGAATGGCTATATATATTTCAAAGCTGAGATGAAGATTCACTGAAAGAGCTCTTCCCTAAAACTGTCAATGTTACACAGAAACAGTTTTGAAGGCCTCCTGACTTGTTTTCAGGCTTGATTTCAGGCTTTGAGGATGTATAGAAATTGAAAATCCTAAGAAATCCCCAGTGGAGTCGCCAATTATGTTAACACCCAGGTTGTTCCCTATGACTCCCAAGGGAATACGGCCGGGGTAACCACTAACCAATCTTTGGATTACAGTGCCTAGCCACACTGTAATCAGAGAGGGCTCTCTCTTTATAATTTGTCTCTGTTTTGAAATGATTTTAGGCTAGCTATGAAATGAGGGTGTTTAGTTTTATGCTTTGGTTGAGGGATATCTTTCTGTACTTGAAGTGTGCAATCTGCAGATGAGTTTATTTCATTGGGCAATGGAGTCTGTGGCTATAAGTGTTTAGAAACCTTGAGATGATTTGCTGAAATTACAGGGCCAATTAAATATTTCATATAACAAAGTTAGATTATGATGGTGACATGTAAACAACCAGTGAAAAGCATTTAAGAATTTTCCACTAAAGCTGGGGTGTGGGAAAAGATAGATGCCTCAGGAGCAAACTTGAATTCCTGAAATATTTATCACAGTGAGAGATATAGCTTGAAAGTGTAGCAATTAAGAATTACACCTTATTTACTCTATCTGGAAGAAAACATTTATAACAGCTTAGATTGAGTTCAGGGTAATCTGCGATTAAATCCTGGAACTATTCTTTTACTTTGCCATTAAGTGTAAAACACAGAAACATGAAAGAACATGAAAGACTAGAAAACATATAACACAGAGGTTAAAAGAAGACTTATTGTGCTATGAAACATGCAGGAATCCTGTAACAATCAGCCAGCCACCACAGTGCATCAAGGAACACAGAGCTTTGGAAATTCCATCCACCTTTTGTATTATTTCTCTGAGAGTTATACAGCAACAGAAGTATAGAAATGAAATCAACAACAACCCTTGCAAACTCATGCGAAGGGGACTTTATAGAAATGTTTATACAAAATATCTCAGGCATTGAGTCATCTGAGAGAGAAATATCTTCATTACTTCGTACAGAAAAGTAGAAAAGAAGTTATTACAGCTTTGAATGCAACATAACTGCTCTTTAAGTCTGTCAGAGGATATTTTGACCTTTGGAGGTCACTGAGTCGGTTGGAACGCTTTGCTTTAATGCTGGAAAATGTGCCTTTACGTTTGCTGCGCTGTATTTTCTCGGCCCTGCCACCTGTGACTGTGCTTGCTGCTGTGGTGACCGAATAGCCCTGCTGAGTTGGCTCAGCCTTTCATCTTTCCTCTGTATGCTTATCTACCAAAATTTTCCCTGTGTATGATCACTTATAAATTGGACAAAACATAACATTACAGGTTCTGGCTTGATAATATTAGCTGTGTCAATTTATTCCAGACTTCCTGTGTGGGCAATTGGTGCTTCACAATTGCCTCTATGGTTTCATCTGCTTCTGTATATTTATAGAAATTTGGAGGCACATCGAACAGATGATTGATCTCGTTCATGATAAAAAACAGGTTTTCCACCCTATTATATAGAGTCTGCCCTGATGCTGGCCCTGATTCTGCTGAAGTGCTGGGCTGTCCTGCAATTTGACTTGCAGCAAAGGCATTGACCCTTTTAGCATAGTTTTCATGGGTAAGCAGTCTTCCCACACTGCTTAGTAGGCTGGGGAGGCCTCTGTTTTGCAATACCTGAAACCTGTCCATGAACTTGTTGATTTCGGTCTGCATATCTTGAGTTCTCCTTTCTAATGTTCCAACCAGGTTTCTTAATGTCAGGACCCTTTTAACCATTGAGATTGTCTCAGTCCTGTGAGCAATTCCCATGGTGGCCAGTTGAGAGCTTGTCCTGTTATTCAATATGTTGATCATTCTATTGGCAGCATCAGGCATGTTGCCAAGGCTTGCTCTTGCTCTGTGTATTTCCCTATTTGCCTTTGTAATGAGCACTGACTGCTCATCTATGGTCTCAATGAATTGCCACTGATCAGTAATTGACTGGCCAATATTGGCCCACAGGACTGTTTTGAGCTCTGCTGTCACCTTATCTAGTGTGAGCTCTTTCTCAAGCTCAGTTATTCTCTTTTTGAGAGCTTTTATCTCTCTTTCCTTCTCAGCCACATTCTGTTTGCTCTTATCATATCTTTCATTTACTTTAGCCAAAGATTCTTTGGCTTGATTAAGCTCTAACATTTGAGCTTCCAGGACTTGAATTTCATTTTGAAGCTTCTGCATATCCAGACTATGAGTCTGCTCTGTTGTTGGTGCAGCTGTCGATGTAGTTGGTGCTGTAGGTTCTGTTTGCTGAGGAGGAGGAGCAGTAGTTGGAGCAGCTTCCTCAAGGTTGATTACTTCAGGAGGAGGCTTGGAGGTTTGCCCTTCTTCTCTTTGTTTCAAGGCTGCCTGTAGTGCTGCTTTTGCAGCCTCCGATTCTCCCAGCTTTTCCTGAGTTTGGATTAGCTGCTTGTACAGAGATATCAACAAGGTTGTGGCCTCTTGATCATGTCTTTGTTGGGCAACATCATCTGTTTGAGGGTGAATTGTGGCTGGGAGTTTGATCTTTCTCCTCAAGGCTGCCATGTCTGCATCCCTCAATTTTAATATCTCTTGTATGCCCTTGATATCTTTGGGATCATGCCCAATCTCTATGATGATGTCCTCTAAGGACCTTATTCTGTTGTCCTTTGCCTGGGATGATGCTCTCTCCAACTCTAGCTGAGAGGCTGTATTGTTAAGGCTATTTTGTAGCCTGTAGTTATCCAATGTTTGGTCTGCCAAGGAAGCATAGACCATCTCACCCGTTTGCTTATGCAGTTCTATCTTGTCCATTGGGTGGATATCCTTGGCAAGGACTTCCAGGTTAGTCCTCAAGTAGTCAGAGGCAGATTGGGGCTGCACTGCTGTTGGCATAAAATGACTCATGATCATTTTGCCTTCCTGCACATCATATGCAGACATGAGTCTTTGTTGATTGGTGGGAGCCATGTTTAACAGATGGTTATATAGCTGTATCTTGATGGGCTCATTTCTCCTCTTAATGTCGATGAACTGCTGTTTAATGCTGGGTCCACCTTCCCTTTGCTGATTTGAGGAACTCACTTCTCCTCCCATTGCTCTATCCTGTTCCTGTTGAAAGGAACTTGCTGATGCTTCCCTGCTGGGTGGGACCATACCAAAAGACTGTCCTATTGGCATTTCTTCCTCTGAGAAGGGATTGATTCTCTGTCTTTTCTCCCCATGAGTTGCTGATGTTGTAAGGGGAGTCTCCTGTCCCTTTTCCTGCTTGTATCCTCCTTTTGTGGAGTTTGGAGGATTGATGCCTCAGCTGAAGTTTCTTGCCTTGGAGGCACAGTTTGTTCAGTGGATTTAGGGGCTTCCACTGTTTGCTCTTGCTGGACAGGCTGTTCCTGCCTTTGTTCTTCCTGTTGTTGCTGTTCTTCTTGCTGCTGCACTTCTCCCTGCTGCTCCATCTCTTCTTGTTGCTGCACTAGTGTTTCCATTTGCTCTTCAGTCATAGGAGGTGGCTGTTCCACCTGCTTTTCTTTGCCTTTGCTGGATGTCTGTGGAGTATTCATGGCAGCTTGCTGATGTTTTGTTGAGGATGAGGCAGCTGCTCCAAGTTGTCTTTTATATGAGAGGGGGACCTGTCCACAAGTTTCTAAGTCAGCTTCTTTTTGAATATTTCTAGCCTCTCTTTCTAGCAGCTCTTCACTAGTAATTTCCTCTTCTAGGGTGCCCTCTTCCCAGCTCAATGCATTGGCATACTGCTCAATCTCAGGCAGCCTCATATGTGAATAGGTACCCAATTTGTATCTTATCCTCCTGAGGGAAACAAAATGATTGGGGTCATAGGGTATCCACTCAAAACTAGTTTGCAGTTTGAGGGCCTCTAGGATACTATTTGCCTCTTTCCATCCCTCCTCTTTTTTGTTATATAGGAAAGGGCCCAGCTGGCTCCTTACCTTCAACTGTGCCTTCTTGTTCTTACTTTGGAAGTGGAGGTAGTCGGCATTCCCAAATTGCCTGAAATATTCTAGGGCAAAAAGTCTCATAGGGACATACCTTGGCAGCCTATAAGGCTTCAACTCACAGCCATATACTCTGATGACTGTGTGGTCTTGGTAAAAGTACCAATTACCAATGCTGTAGGTTTTGTTTAGATGGAGAATTCTCCTCATGTCATCAGTTAACCTTGGAGGAGAAACACCATACAATAATGTCATAGCTGGATGAATGAATAAGTCTATGAACTCACAGTATGTGTATGGTGATACAGAGGTGCAATGAAAAACAGAGGTCCAAAACACAACTGACCTTGGATTCCCCTGGGCATTAACTTGTTTCAGGGGAATGAGGAAGCTGCCTGGTTGATAAAACAAGAATAGATGGTAAATGTAGGAAGTGTATCTGAACAGTCTTTCCCTTTGCAGATTCATCAGCTGGTCATGGATCCTATCTGCAATATATGTGGCATAGTCATAATGTACAGCTGGAGGCTTTCCAGGAGAGAATATAGACAGCATTGCCATTATAATTATCCACATCCTCCACTCCCCTGAACCCTAGGACATAGCTGATCAAATCCACTAGCATTCTGCCCAATTCATTTAAGTATGCATATCCAATAGGAGGAGTTCTGATGGCTTCAGAGCCTGGTTGTACAAACAGCTGGTTGATTTTGATGATCTGGTCATTTGACAACTTAGTCCCCTTCTTTATCAAGTTCTGCATGTAGAGGGGGGTCAATGGTTTTGCAGTGTGGAAATGCAGCATCTCATTTATGCTCTCTGGGGTGATATGGAACAGAATTGAGCCTGTGGGGCTGAGGACAGCTCTTTGGCATGGATCATAGCACTCCTGGCATCTGTGGATCAATTCTGGCATAGGATTTACCTGGGGGAGGTTGTAGATGGGCAAGTTTGAGTCCCAAATCCCTAGGATATCAGCTCCACTAAGGTGCTGGGCTTTCAACTCATTTAGCAACTGAATATTGTATTTAGAGCCTAATGGAAACCAATCCAACATTTGATAATCCATATCTCCCAGAGCTTTCCATTCTAACTCCCTGTGAGGGGTATTGAGAGGCTTGATGTTCAGTGCAATTGGAGTTTCCATGGTCTATTAAGCTTCTGACTTGCAGGTGAACTGGTTGAAGTAAGCAGAACAACACAGAGGTGATTACTTGCAATGAAAGTGTGAATTTCAGGGACCAGAGGGTGAATTGAGCACACAACAATTGAAATACTGTTTAACAGATTGATAAAGACAAATAGCAGGGCTGACCAGAACTTTTCTATGGTGAATTTAGCCAGCAGAGGTTTCTAGCTCACGATTGCGCGAGCTACCTGTGAATTCAGGTTGTTTCAGTCAAATGCAGGTTTCGTAAACTGTTCGTTGTCTTGCCAGAGGGAAATAGGTGCAGGTTACTGGATACTGGACGGTGAATTTAGTGTTTTAACACTCCCTTAACAGTTTGTTCGAAGAAATTTGGATAAAAACCAGGTGCAGAGAATAATTTCGAAAAATACCTTGCGATTGTCACTGATAGTTGCAAATGCAGGTACGGCGGAGGCCCCGTGGGTTTCAGAGTTGAACGGTGCAGGTTGGCGCTGGTATGGTCGTCAAATTCATGCAGCAACAACAACAGTCTCTTTCGGCAAAAGTAGAAAAACACGAAATTTTGGCTTAAAATAGATTTTTGGCAATATGGCGCGCTTTTGGGATGACGTCAGCATGACGTCATCAGGTGGGGTCAGAGTCGGATGACGTCAGCATGACGTCACCGGTGATGTGGCAGGCCTGGTTGGTCCATGGATATGCTGAAGTGGCGGACATGTCAGCGGAGGGACGGACGAATGAGGTGATGCGACGGCGGGGTGGCGGCGACGTGGCTCTGACGTGGGCATGACGTGGGACCAGCAAACCGGGCGGTAATTGCAATAGTGGTTACGGTTTTTCTCGGACCGCTTACGATACGGCCCTGGTTTTGTCAGAGGCCGCTCCGAGAGACTCAAGAGGGTGACGCGTGGCCGAGGACTGACGTAACCCTTCGTCATTTTCTCGGGCGCTAACTGTCAGGCGTGGGGGCCGCTCCGATATCAATGAGAGCCGTCGGATCACATGGGTCCGATCCGACGGTTGACGGAAGGGCGATGTGATCGAACAATACGGAGGGGGGCGGGTTTAATTTATTATTTGTTTTTGAAAGCTGCGCCCGGCGGAAAACATTAGGATATGGGTTTTTGTAAGGTTTTCAATGTATTTTGGAAAATCAAATATATGCGCCGAAACTTTGGAAAAGCGGTAAAAGGTGGGTTTTTGGGTTTTTTCATAATTTCAAAGGGGTTATGGGTAGGAGGGGTTTTTACAAGGTTTTTTCTTTACAATCAAAGGCTTAATGGGTGGAATGACTTCAAAGAAGGGAGAGGGGTGAGGTTTAGGTTCATCAAAGTGACCAGATGCCAATTTGATCCCTGACAGAGGATTTATTGGCTATAATGCCAAGGGGAGGGATATTTATACAAAATTTGGGGTTTATACACCATGGTGTTAATACTAGTAGGGGAAGGGTAACATAGGGGAATTACATAGTAGAGTTAGAGTAAATATGGGGGAAAATGTGAATGAGGGGGAAAATCACTAAGTTTATTTGAGACTTACTTAGTTTAGGGAGTAGATCAAAATGAAAAGAGTTTTAGACAAGAAATGTGGCTTCTAAAAAGATTAAGAACCACCATGAAACCATAATCTCTTCCATGAATCTCAGCTGATGAGGGAGTGTTAGTAATGAAATGGAAAGGGGAAGAAGGGAGGTTAGACATGCTTCTTGCTTGCTGCAACTTGATGAAGAATGACACCTTCTCAATTCATTGATTTTGCTTTGGTAAACAAAGTTAGCACACATGCAACTTATAAGAAATGACCTTTCTGCAACCCCAACTGCCTACCCATCTATTTGCCTAGCATTTTTTATTTCTTCTTGGAGGGTGCACTTGGACTTGCAGACCCTTACTTGCCTTTTCTTTTCTTTGGCTTTTTCTTTTGTTTTTCTATCTACTTCTACCCTTATTTCTTCCAAGGTCCCAGATTAAGCTGTTGGGAGCCTTTTTTCTCTACCTAAACTACTTGTCTGCCAAGATTAAACAGTTTGGACAGACTCTTTCTCTATTCTACAACTGAAAATTTAAACATGACATGATCCAGATTAGACTGTTGGACCATCCATCAAAATTTGAGTCCATACCAAGCTATAAGCACAGATTGTATTCTCTTGGAAATATGTGATCTTTGAATCATCAAAGCAGAGCATATTTGGACCTTTTCATAGCCAATCATGAAATATGAAACCTATTGGTATAGGTAGCTAACAGTGGCTCCACATGGGGATGGTTTTTCATTTGAAAGACCAAGAACAGCAGGTCAGATTGCCTTGCTCCTTGACTGCTCTTGCCAATCTTGAAGTTTGCTGCTTTGAAATGCCAAAATTGTGTGCTTCTCTTCTTGGTACCCTGATTCTATTCACCTTTGCTGTAGTTAAGAAAACTTGAGAAATTGCATTTTTACATGTTGACAGAAAATAATATATACATCTGGATATGTACAAGGCAAAAACTCAGGCTGCACTTATGGGTGATATTCAAAATAGTGCTTCAGCATCCTGCCATTCACAGGACCTTCATCCAAATCAGTTTCATTGAGACTCTTAAGGAAATAAGTGTTGTTTCCTTGTACTGCTTGGACAGCAAATGGTCCTCTCCAAAGGGAATCAAATTTTCCATGTTTTCCCTTATCCTCTCTTCTTGAATCCCACTTGAGGACTTTGTCACCAATGTTGAAATCTTCTGCCTTAGTTCTTCTATCAAAGGCCTTCTTTAATTTTTCTTGTAGAACTTGAACTCTGCTGAAAACTTGGTCTCTAGTTTGCTGTAAACATATGATTTGATTGATTCTTCTTTGCATATCATTTGGTTCAGCTTGGCTTTCTTGAAGAAGTTTCATAACAGGCACTCCTAGTGATGAAGGAAATTTGGCCTCTAATCCATAAACCAACTCATATGGGCTGGTCCCAATTGATCTTTTGGTTGTTAGTCTATCTGCCCATAGGGCATTCACAAGCTTCTTATGCCAATTCTTTTTGTTCTCTTCTAGTACTTTCTTTATGATGTTTACCAGACTTTTATTTGATGACTCAGCAAGGCCATTTCCTTGGGATAGTATGCAGTAGAATGGCCCAAGGTGATGTGAAATTTATGGCAGAAGTTCACCATTTTCTTGGATCTGAAAGCAGCAGCATTGTCTGTTATTATTTTGTCAGGACAGCCAAATCTAGCCAATATGTTGTTCTCCAAGAACTGAATGATAGTGGAATCATTTGCTTGTCTGCATGGAACAGCTTCAATCCACTTGGTGAAGTAGTCTGTGGCTGTTAAGATCCATCTATGTTGGCCTGAAGATGAGGGATGAATTTCCCCAATGAAATCCAAGCCCCATTGTTGAAAAGGTCTTTCTGTTGCAATAGGCCTTAAGGGAAGTGGCAGCAACTGTCTCTTTCCCTCAAACACTTGACATTTATGACATGAGGTGGTGAATTTCTTGACATCAGAGAACATGGTGGGCCAGTAGTACCCAGCCCTTAGTATTTTATCCACAGTGGACTTCCAGTACAAGTGTCCACCACAGTCACCTGCATGAAATTCCTTTATGATATTGTCAGTTTCATTCTCAATTAGGCAGTTTAGCAATATTCCTTCATGGTTTTTCCACAATAAATTTCCATCCATAACACAAAATTTAGAAGCTTTCATTTTTAAAAACCTACATTTAGTTCTGGACAATCCTGGGGGAGCACACAGGTTTTGCAATACATAACATATATCAGAGTACCAAGGGGATTGTTCAAAGGCTACATTGATCTTTGGAGTCGCCAGCTCCGGTTCACTGTCCAGCTGGTTAATGTCTAAGGCTTGGAAATTTGCTTCTGTCATTAATTTGGCCAAGCCTTGCCCTTTTATTAGTTTTGTAGGTTTTATCTCAATGTCAAATTCCAAGATGTTGGCAATCCACTTTCCTCTTCTGCCCTCTAAATTTTCTTGGGTGAGAATGTCTTTGACAATAGGACTTGGCACATATGCTATAACATGGGAATAAAGGATATAAATCCTAAAGTCTTTAATGGCTTTGACCAAAGCATAAGCTTGCTTTTCCATGATTTGATACTTTAAAGGTGCATCTCTAAGAGCTTTGCTAAAGAAAGCAATTGGCTTCTCATTTCCTTGGTCATCTTTTTGCAATAAAACAGCAGCAATAGTATGCTGGGAGGCAAAAGAGAAAATGATAAATTCTCTGTCAAACTGAGGATTGGTCAACACTGGGGTTTGGGTAAGGGCCAGTTTTATACCTTCAAAGGCTTGATTGGCTTCAACAGTCCATTTGACTTTTGAATCTTTCTTTAGCATGTTATTTAATAATCTGATTAGTTCTGCTAAGTTTGGGATAAACCTTCTCAAGAAATTGATTTTTCCCAAGAATCCTTGCAACTCTTTGACATTTCTTGGGGGGGCATTTGTAGGATAGCCTGTATCCTATCTGGGTCAATTCTAATGCCATCTTTAGAAATGATGTGGCCCAATAGCTTACCTTCCTCTAAACCAAACAGGGATTTCTTGGGATTTAAGGAAATTCCATATTTTCTGCATTTTAGGAAGATCTGTCTCAAATGTTTTATATGTTCTTGGTCTGATTTTGAGAAAGGTGTAAGGTCATCTAGGTAAATGACTAAAAAGTCATGAATCTCTTTGGAAAAAGCAATCCATTGCTCTTTGAAAAGTTGCCCCTGCATTTTTCAATCCAAAAGGCATCTTTACATATTTGAAAGTTCCCCATGGGGTAGTGAATGTTGTTTTATCTTGATCATCAGGGTGCACCAGGATTTGATTGAAGCCTGAAAATCCATCCAGTAATGAGATCCTTGAGGCCCCTACCACTCTTTGGAGAATGTGATCCATCTTGGGTAAGGGATAGTTGTCTTTGAGGGATACTTGGTTCAGATTCCTTAAGTCCACACACAGCCTAATTTCACCAGTCTTCTTTCTTGTAGGGACTAAGTTGGAGATCCATTCAGAGAATCTGATTGGTGCTATGATGCCAGCCTTGAACATTTTCTGTACCTCTTGTTCCATTGCTGGGAGAAGCATAGGATTGATTCTCCTCAATTTTTGTTTAAAGGGCTTTTGATCAGGTTTGAGAGGGATTGTATGCTGGATAACAGAGGTGTCATAGGACTTTAGGTCCTCATAACTCCATGCAAAGACATCCTGGAACTCTTTAAAGAGGTCAATGTATTTAGGCTTTTGGTCAGGAGGTAAAGAAGCAGACAATTTAATTATTTTGGGTTTGTCAATTGTACCTATGTTGCATTCTTCAATGGCTGCATTTAAGGGCTGCATTTTTGGTTTTCTGGGGATATCATTTGAATCAAAGATGTCCTCTAGTGGGGTTAGGCCTGTTGGTAGAAAATTGTCTTTCAGCTCTATGATTTCAGTTTCAGCATTGGCCACTTCCTCACCATTGATTGATTGAATTTGCTGAATGTTGTCTTTGTTGAAAATAGTTGGATTTAGCATTTGTTTTGCTGTTCTAGGTGATATTGGGTGAGTAATCTGTTGAAACTGTATTTGTGATGGACTTGCTCCATCAAGTATTTGTGATTGACTTGCTGTATCAAGTATTTGTGATTGACTTGTTGTATCAGTGTCAATATTTAATCCTGCAAATTCTTGCTGTAGGGTTAAAAAATGGTTTATTTGCTTGTCATCCTCAAATACTTGCCAATCATTAACATTGTTTGGAATGGAGGGTCTGTGTTTTACCTCAGCTGTAAAACAATGATGAGGCTCAAAAGGCAGCTTGCAGGTACTTGCAAAGGTGGCTAAACTATGAGCATGCAGATTGTGGGTTCTAGGAATTTTAGTGATTTGGAATTCAGAGAAAAAGTTTAGTACCTCAGCAACAGCAGACCTATAAGTCCTTAGTCTTTTGTCATTGGTGACAAAATTTCCCTTCACTTGTTGGATAACTAAATCTGAATCACCCATGATTGAAACCCTGGCAGCTTGTAAGAACTTTACTAACTTGAGGCCTAGTAAAAGAGCTTCATATTCTGCCATGTTATTAGTACATCTGAAATTCAATCTATAGGCTCTGCCTTCTGCATGACTATTTTCTTTATTGTGTACCCAAACTCCAGCTCCTGCCCCTAACTTGTTGACTGAGCCATCAAATTCAAGGAACCATAGAATATCCTGTTGGGAAGGAGATTTAATGATCTGTTCATGGGCTGGCAATGTGAGTAGAAGTTGTGGTTTTTCATCTAGCTTGTCTTCTAGGACAGTTTCATCATTTGATTGGCATGCTTGATATTTAGAACAGCAGCAGTATCTAGTGTTTGATTGACTGTTGTCTCATGGGTGATAATTCTTTCATTTGAGTCTTCCTCCTGTATGAGTATCTTGGTTTCAACCTCACCTTTTGAGGGAGTTGTGGTGTCATTGAAGAGAATGTATGAGTCTATGTCTGAATGGACAGCATATATGGGAAAGTTTTGAGGCTTTTCTTCACTGCTGACCATGTATTTCATGAGTGTTTCTCTGTACAGTCTTTTTGGTTGCCCAAAAACAGAGATGGTGGCATATGACATGTCTAATTGCAGGGAACCTTGGAGTTTAGCTCCCCAAGATCTTGATAACAGCATCCCATACTTAGGTGGAATATCAGCAACTACCACATCCATTAGGATTGTCTTGTTTGGGTATTGAACCAGAGACACACATAAATCTTTTATGAGACCTAGACACTTGACTTGGCTGGAGTCAAAGGAAAACAGGTCCTTGTATGGTCTTGTTATGTCTAGATTCAATCTTTCCATGACTGCTTTTGGCATGAGATTGTGAGAGGCACCTGAGTCAAACATTGCATTATGTAATATTTTATCATGAATATGTAAACTGACATAGAAAGGTAATACCCCTGTGACTACCGTTTTTCCATCCACTTCTGGGCCGAACAGTAATTCTGGGGTGTCATCCAGCACATTGACATCATCTTTGTTGCTAGTGAGTTGAAGGGACTTCTTGATCTGTAGTTTATAGATGTCATGCTTGGCTAGTTCTAAGAGAGGAATAGCTATTTTTAGTTTGCCAATTTCAGTTTCTAGGTCAAAGGGTTTTTCAGATTGGGTCTTGGGGTTATGGATAACAGTCCTTTCCTTGTTCATTAAATCTTCTTCTTGATTTTTATCTTGACTTTGGGACTTGCCTCTTTTACTCATCTCTTGGGGAGTAACATTTAAATTAGGATGAGAAGGTGAAGTGGCCACAGGCTGCTGTTTTAAGGACAGTGGTTCAGTGATCTCTTCAATAATCACTTCTTCTGCAGGTGAATTTGTTTTGTCATTAGGTTCTGTGACTATGACTCTTTCAAGCTGCTGATTATCCTTTATCTTTTCAGGCTGGTTTACATTCACAGTTCTGCTCCTCAGCTTGTATTGTTTATGGACTTCATAAACAGCAGTATCATAGCCTTGTTTGAAGTCAAAGGATTCACCTGATTTAGTTTGGAACAGTTTGATTTCATCATCCTCATGATCTTCTTGTGTTAAGAAAACTTGACTTTCACCATCTAGACCCATTAAATTAATCTCAGGATCTTCATTGGGCTCTATTGATGTGGAAGTTTCTGCATAATTTTCTTGGAAAGGGGGTCTTATGTCTTGGTCAGCACTGGCCTTGCCAACATTTGGGTTTTGAGTTCTCCTAAAATTTGGATTCCTAGGAGGGTTGTTTTGTGGTGGTTCCCATGATGATTTTCTTTCAACCGATTCCACTCTATCACCTAATCTTTTCATTCCATTGAGTATTGCATCCAGCTTTGATCAAAGGCAGAGGGTTCCTCTTTGAAAGCAGTCCTCTTTTCCAACCTTGCCCTGTTTCTTTTGGCAATTAGGTTGGCTTCCACTGTAACAGCAACCCTTTGGGCCTCTGCAAGGGATTGAGGATCTCTTTCCTTCAACTGATAGGCCATGTCAGGGTCAAAACCATCAGGGAATTTGTACAAGGCTAAATCAGGAGGAGGTCTTAAATTTTGTGGAATCGCGTTATATACATTGTTAAATCTTGCACAATACTCCAAAACAGTCTCTTGGGGACCTCTTTTGATAGTGTCATATTCCCCAAGTATGTGCAGAGGATCTTTCTTCTTCTCCCATCTACTAGTAAAGGCTTGATACAGTTCATCAGGAGTTGTAATGGAATTTGCATTCAGGGATCTAAACCAAGTTCTTACATCCCCAGTTAGGCTTTGAACAAACATCCTCATTCTGACACTGTCATCATCTATTTCATAGGTCTCAAAATGGTCTTGCATCCTCTTAGCATGCTGGACAGCTGTCAGAGGACCATTGGAGTCAAAATATGAGATTTTGGTTTGGTAATCTTGGGGTAGAGCTGCAGCATTAGCTGGTATCTGCAAGGGTGCATATCTGTTAGCCATATTTACAGGGTTTAGAGGATTAACAGGGGCAGCTGGGATAATAGGAACAGTGGGTACCACAGGGGTGACAAGTAGGGGTGAACCTAGAGTGTTGGTCAAGGGGATATGTGCAGTGGATGAAGATGTGAGAGGAGGACTTTGAGATGTGGATGGTGAACTAGGGGAATTAGGGGTAGACCGGAAAAGGACCTTGCATGGGGTAGAGATAAGGCTGGGATGATCTGAATCTGAAGTTAGATCAGCAGGCTGCTCCTGCCTTTGCTGCCTCCTAATGTTTCTAGGGATGGTATTTGGATTATCAACAATGATGGGTGGATTAGGGTCAGGGTTTGCCCTAGTATGCCGTGGATTTTTCTTGGGAGCCAGCTTCTAACTGTTTTTGGATTTTATAGGAAATTTTATATCTTCAAGGACTGGATAAAGATTTTGGAATGGCTATATATATTTCAAAGCTGAGATGAAGATTCACTGAAAGAGCTCTTCCCTAAAACTGTCAATGTTACACAGAAACAGTTTTGAAGGCCTCCTGACTGTTTCAGGCTTGATTTCAGCTTTGAGAGATGTATAGAAATTGGAAAATCCTAAGAAGTCCCCAGTGGAGTCGCCAATTATGTTAACACCCAGGTTGTTCCCTATGACTCCCAAGGGAATACGGCCGGGGTAACCACTAACCAATCTTTGGATTACAGTGCCTAGCCACACTGTAATCAGAGAGGGCTCTCTCTTTATAATTTGTCTCTGTTTTGAAATGATTTTAGGCTAGCTATGAAATGAGGTTGTTTAGTTTTATGCTTTGGTTGAGGATATCTTTCTGTACTTGAAGTGTGCAATCTGCAGATGATTTTATTTCATTGGGCAATGGAGTCTGTGGCTATAAGTGTTTAGAAACCTTGAGATGATTTACTGAAATTACAGGGCCAATTAAATATTTCATATAACAAAGTTAGATTATGATGGTGACATGTAACAACCAGTGAAAAGCATTTAAGAATTTTCCACTAAAGCTGGGGTGTGGGAAAAGAATAGATGCCTCAGGAGCAAACTTGAATTCCTGAAAATATTTATCACAGTGAGAGATATAGCTTGAAAGTGTAGCAATTAAGAATTACACCTTATTTACTCTATCTGGAAGAAAACATTTATAACAGCTTAGATTGAGTTCAGGGTAATCTGTGATTAAATCCTGGAACTATTCTTTTACTTTGCCATTAAGTGTAAAACATAGAAACATGAAAGAACATGAAAGACTAGAAAACATATAACACAGAGGTTAAAAGAAGACTTATTGTGCTATGAAACATGCAGGAATCCTGTAACAATCAGCCAGCCACCACAGTGCATCAAGGAACACAGAGCTTTGGAAATTCCATCCACCTTTTGTATTATTTCTCTGAGAGTTATACAGCAACAGAAGTATAGAAATGAAATCAACAACAACCCTTGCAAACTCATGCGAAGGGGACTTTATAGAAATGTTTATACAAAATATCTCAGGCATTGAGTCATCTGAGAGAGAAAATATCTTCATTACTTCGTACAGAAAAGTAGAAAAGAAGTTATTACAGCTTTGAATGCAACATAACTGCTCTTTAAGTCTGTCAGAGGATATTTTGACCTTTGGAGGTCACTGAGTCGGTTGAACGCTTTGCTTTAATGCTGGAAAATGTCCTTTACGTTTGCTGCGCTGTATTTTCTCGGCCCTGCCACCTGTGACTGTGCTTGCTGCTGTGGTGACCGAATAGCCCTGCTGAGTTGGCTCAGCCTTTCATCTTTCCTCTGTATGCTTATCTACCAAAATTTTCCCTGTGTATGATCACTTATAAATTGGACAAAACATAACATTACAGGTTCTGGCTTGATAATATTAGCTGTGTCAATTTATTCCAGACTTCCTGTGTGGGCAATTGGTGCTTCACAATTGCCTCTATGGTTTCATCTGCTTCTGTATATTTATAGAAGTTTGGAGGCACATCGAACAGATGATTGATCTCGTTCATGATAAAAAACAGGTTTTCCACCCTATTATATAGAGTCTGCCCTGATGCTGGCCCTGATTCTGCTGAAGTGCTGGGCTGTCCTGCAATTTGACTTGCAGCAAAGGCATTGACCCTTTTAGCATAGTTTTCATGGGTAAGCAGTCTTCCCACACTGCTTAGTAGGCTGGGGAGACCTCTGTTTTGCAATACCTGAAACCTGTCCATGAACTTGTTGATTTCGGTCTGCATATCTTGGGTTCTCCTTTCTAATGTTCCAACCAGGTTTCTTAATGTCAGGACCCTTTTAATCATTGAGATTGTCTCAGTCCTGTGAGCAATTCCCATGGTGGTCAGTTGAGAGCTTGTCCTGTTATTCAATATGTTGATCATTCTATTGGCAGCATCAGGCATGTTGCCAAGGCTTGCTCTTGCTCTGTGTATTTCCCTATTTGCCTTTGTAATGAGCACTGACTGTCTCATCTATGGTCTCAATGAATTGCCACTGATCAGTAATGGACTGGCCAATATTGGCCCACAAGGACTGTTTTGAGCTCTGCTGTCACCTTATCTAGTGTGAGCTCTTTCTCAAGCTCAGTTATTCTCTTTTTGAGAGCTTTTATATCTCTTTCCTTCTCAGCCACATTCTGTTTGCTCTTATCATATCTTTCATTTACTTTAGCCAAAGATTCTTTGGCTTGATTAAGCTCTAACATTTGAGCTTCCAGGACTTGAATTTCATTTTGAAGCTTCTGCATATCCAGACTATGAGTCTGCTCTGTTGTTGGTGCAGCTGTCGATGTAGTTGGTGCTGTAGGTTCTGTTTGCTGAGGAGGAGGAGCAGTAGTTGGAGCAGCTTCCTCAAGGTTGATTACTTCAGGAGGAGGCTGGAGGTTTGCCCTTCTTCTCTTTGTTTCAAGGCTGCCTGTAGTGCTGCTTTTGCAGCCTCCGATTCTCCCAGCTTTTCCTGAGTTTGGATTAGCTGCTTGTACAGAGATATCAACAAGGTTGTGGCCTCTTGATCATGTCTTTGCTGGGCAACATCATCTGTTTGAGGGTGAATTGTGGCTGGGAGTTTGATCTTTCTCCTCAAGGCCATGTCTGCATCCCTCAATTTTAATATCTCTTGTATGCCCTTGATATCTTTGGGATCATGCCCAATCTCTATGATGATGTCCTCTAAGGACCTTATTCTGTTGTCCTTTGCCTGGGATGATGCTCTCTCCAACTCTAGCTGAGAGGCTGTATTGTTAAGGCTATTTTGTAGCCTGTAGTTATCCAATGTTTGGTCTGCCAAGGAAGCATAGACCATCTCACCCGTTTGCTTATGCAGTTCTATCTTGTCCATTGGGTGGATATCCTTGGCAAGGACTTCCAGGTTAGTCCTCAAGTAGTCAGAGGCAGATTGGGGCTGCACTGCTGTTGGCATAAAATGACTCATGATCATTTTGCCTTCCTGCACATCATATGCAGACATGAGTCTTTGTTGATTGGTGGAGCCATGTTTAACAGATGGTTATATAGCTGTATCTTGATGGGCTCATTTCTCCTCTTAATGTCGATGAACTGCTGTTTAATGCTGGGTCCACCTTCCCTTTGCTGATTTGAGGAACTCACTTCTCCTCCCATTGCTCTATCCTGTTCCTGTTGAAAGGAACTTGCTGATGCTTCCCTGCTGGGTGGGACCATACCAAAAGACTGTCCTATTGGCATTTCTTCCTCTGAGAAGGGATTGATTCTCTGTCTTTTCTCCCCATGAGTTGCTGATGTTGTAAGGGGAGTCTCTCTGTCCCTTTTCCTGCTTGTATCCTCCTTTTGTGGAGTTTGGAGGATTGATGCCTCAGCTGAAGTTTCTTGCCTTGGAGGCACAGTTTGTTCAGTGGATTTAGGGGCTTCCACTGTTTGCTCTTGCTGGACAGGCTGTTCCTGCCTTTGTTCTTCCTGTTGTTGCTGTTCTTCTTGCTGCTGCACTTCTCCCTGCTGCTCCATCTCTTCTTGTTGCTGCACTAGTGTTTCCATTTGCTCTTCAGTCATAGGAGGTGGCTGTTCCACCTGCTTTTCTTTGCCTTTGCTGGATGTCTGTGGAGTATTCATGGCAGCTTGCTGATGTGTGTTTGAGGATGAGCAGCTGCTCCAAGTTGTCTTTTATATGAGAGGGGGACCTGTCCACAAGTTTCTAAGTCAGCTTCTTTTTGAATATTTCTAGCCTCTCTTTCTAGCAGCTCTTCACTAGTAATTTCCTCTTCTAGGGTGCCCTCTTCCCAGCTCAATGCATTGGCATACTGCTCAATCTCAGGCAGCCTCATATGTGAATAGGTACCCAATTTGTATCTTATCCTCCTGAGGGAAACAAAATGATTGGGGTCATAGGGTATCCACTCAAAACTAGTTTGCAGTTTGAGGGCCTCTAGGATACTATTTGCCTCTTTCCATCCCTCCTCTTTTTGTTATATAGGAAAGGGCCCAGCTGGCTCCTTACCTTCAACTGTGCCTTCTTGTTCTTACTTTGGAAGTGGAGGTAGTCGGCATTCCCAAATTGCCTGAAATATTCTAGGGCAAAAAGTCTCATAGGGACATACCTTGGCAGCCTATAAGGCTTCAACTCACAGCCATATACTCTGATGACTGTGTGGTCTTGGTAAAAGTACCAATTACCAATGCTGTAGGTTTTTTTAGATGGAGAATTCTCCTCATGTCATCAGTTAACCTTGGAGGAGAAACACCATACAATAATGTCATAGCTGGATGAATGAATAAGTCTATGAACTCACAGTATGTGTATGGTGATACAGAGGTGCAATGAAAAACAGAGGTCCAAAACACAACTGACCTTGGATTCCCCTGGGCATTAACTTGCTTCAGGGGAATGAGGAAGCTGCCTGGTTGATAAAACAAGAATAGATGGTAAATGTAGGAAGTGTATCTGAACAGTCTTTCCCTTTGCAGATTCATCAGCTGGTCATGGATCCTATCTGCAATATATGTGGCATAGTCATAATGTACAGCTGGAGGCTTTCCAGGAGAGAATATAGACAGCATTGCCATTATAATATCATCCACATCCTCCACTCCCCTTGAACCCTAGGACATAGCTGATCAAATCCACTAGCATTCTGCCCAATTCATTTAAGTATGCATATCCAATAGGAGGAGTTCTGATGGCTTCAGAGCCTGGTTGTACAAACAGCTGGTTGATTTTGATGATCTGGTCATTTGACAACTTAGTCCCCTTCTTTATCAAGTTCTGCATGTAGAGGGGGGTCAATGGTTTTGCAGTGTGGAAATGCAGCATCTCATTTATGCTCTCTGGGGTGATATGGAACAGAATTGAGCCTGTGGGGCTGAGGACAGCTCTTTGGCATGGATCATAGCACTCCTGGCATCTGTGGATCAATTCTGGCATAGGATTTACCTGGGGGAGGTTGTAGATGGGCAAGTTTGAGTCCCAAATCCCTAGGATATCAGCTCCACTAAGGTGCTGGGCTTTCAACTCATTTAGCAACTGAATATTGTATTTAGAGCCTAATGGAAACCAATCCAACATTTGATAATCCATATCTCCCAGAGCTTTCCATTCTAACTCCTGGTGAGGGGCATTGAGAGGCTTGATGTTCAGTGCAATTGGAGTTTCCATGGTCTATTAAGCTTCTGACTTGCAGGTGAACTGGTTGAAGTAAGCAGAACAACACAGAGGTGATTTCTTGCAATGAAAGTGTGAATTTCAGGGACCAGAGGGTGAATTGAGCACACAACAATTGAAATACTGTTTAACAGATTGATAAAGACAAATAGCAGGGCTGACCAGAACTTTCTATGGTGAAATTTAGCCAGCAGAGGTTTCTAGCTCACGGTTGCGCGAGCTACCTGTGAATTCAGGTTGTTTCAGTCAAATGCAGGTTTTGTAAACTGTTGGTTGTCTTGCCAGAGGGAATAGGTGCAGGTTACTGGATACTAAACGGTGAATTCAGTGTTTTTTAACACTCCCTAACATTTGTTCGAAGAAATTTGGATAAAAACCAGGTGCAGAGAATAATTTCGAAAAATACCTTGCGATTGTCACTGATAGTTGCAAATGCAGGTACGGCGGAGGCGCCCGAGGTTTCAGAGTGAACGTGCAGGTTGGTGGCGCTGTATGGTCGTCAATTCATGCAGCAACAACAACAGTTCTTTCGGCAAAAGTAGAAAAACACGAAATTTTTGGCTTAAAATAGATTTTTGGCAATATTGGCGCGCTTTTGATGACGTCAGCATGACGTCATCAGGTGGGGTCAGAGTCGGATGACGTCAGCATGACGTCACCAGGTGATGTGGCAGCCCTGGTTGGTCCATGGATATGCTGAAGTGGCGGACATGTCAGCGGAGGGACGGACGAATGAGGTGATGCGACGGCGGGGGTGGCGGCGACGGGCTCTGACGTGGGCATGACGTGGGACCAGCAAACCGGGCGGTAATTGCAATAGTGGTTACGGTTTTTCTCGGACCGCTTACGATACGGCCCTGGTTTTGTCAGAGGCCGCTCCGAGAGACTCGAGAGGGTGACGCGTGGCCGAGGACTGACGTAACCCTTCGTCATTTTCTCGGGCGCTAACTGTCAGGCGTGGGGCCGCTCCGATATCAAGAGAGCCGTCGGATCACATGGGTCCGATCCGACGGTTGACGGAAGGGCGATGTGATCGAAACAATACGGAGGGGGGCGGGTTTAATTTATTATTTGTTTTTGAAAGCTGCGCCTGGCGGAAAACATTAGGATATGGGTTTTTTTAGTAAGGTTTTCAATGTATTTTGGAAAATCAAATATATGCGCCGAAACTTTGGAAAAGCGGTAAAAGGTGGTTTTTGGGTTTTTTTCATAATTTCAAAGGGTTATGGGTAGGAGGGGTTTTTACAAGGTTTTTTTCTTTACAATCAAAGGTTAATGGGTGGAATGACTTCAAAGAAGGGAGAGGGGTGAGGTTTAGGTTCATCAAAGTGACCAGATGCCAATTTGATCCCTGACAGAGGATTTATTGCTATAATGCCAAGGGGAGGGATATTTATACAAAATTTGGGGGTTTATACACCATGGTGTTAATACTAGTAGGGAAGGGTAACATAGGGAAATTACATAGTGAGTTAGAGTCAATATGGGGGAAAATGTGAATGAGGGGGGAAATCACTAATTTATTTGAAACTTACTTAGTTTAGGGAGTAGATCATAATGAAAAGAGTTTTAGACAAGGAAATGTGGCTTCTAAAAAGATTAAGAACCACCATGAAACCATAATCTCTCCTGAATCTCAGCTGATGAGGGAGTGTTAGTAATGAAATGGAAAGGGGAA